>MVGT01000437.1:2476456-2513554 GCA_002174775.1 Macleaya cordata | reverse complement strand
ACCCTTGATAAAGATATGTAGATGGTATCCTCCTCCAATAAATTTCATAAAAATTTGTTGTGATGGAGCTGCTAAAGGGAACCCTGGTCCCGCTGGTGCTGGAGTGATCATCAGAGATCATAATTGCTCTGTTATAGCAACTATAGCCAAGGGGCTGGGTAATTGCTCTAATTTCATTGCAGAGGTATCTGCCATTTTGTTGGGAATTGAATGGGCAGCAGCCAACAACAAACTCCAGATTTGGGTCGTTTCTGACTCAATTACAGCTATTAAAAGCTTTGCGGAAAATAAGGTTCCTTGGTTTGCTAGAAATAGATGGAATTCAGTTAGGAGTTCCTTCCAGAACATGACTTTCTCTCATACTTATAGGGAGGTCAACTTCGCAGCAGACGCACTGGCGAATCAAGGATCCTCTCTTCCTCCGGGTTATGTAATCTCTGGTAATGGCCGTCCAGCTAATCTTGTTATTGAGAACCAGGAACTCACCTACTATCGCTTCAAATAGTGCTTGTATCTTGTTTCATTTCTCTTTGAGATGAATTTTTAATCATTGGTTGGGGTTTCTGTCCTCATCTTTTTCTGTACTGGAGCTAGCCTCCTTTTGTTCCTTTTTAATAAAGTTTTTTATTATTGAGCAAAAAAAAAAGAATGATCAGCATAAAAATTTTGAAGTCATCCAACCTCGTCAACATCATGGCCTTGTTCCTCCTCTCCACACCAACTCTGGTCTAGATTGGACTCATGATAATAGGAAAAAAATTTGAACTTGTTGCTAATATAGAAAGATGGATGCATGCCACGAAGAACATTATTATGGACACTAAATTCATCCTAGAACCACATAAGTATAATATTGACAATTTTAGTTATATGTTCAAACTCTTAAAATGCCGGGGTTGTTCAACGGGGCACATTTCTTATGGAAATGATTTTTGGACCAACCTTTTTATAAACTAATGCTAGACGCTTATGTGGCAGGGTGAGACCCACCACTTTTTCCCTCCTAAAAATGTTTTGAGGGGGTTTCTCACTTGTGGCAGTAGGATCGATCATACCACAGAAGCGTCGAGCATTATTTTTATAAACAATAAAGATTTTTGACCCGACTATTTTACAAAATGAGTGCCAAATGCTTATGTGGCAGGGTGTGACCCACCACCTCTCCTCTCCTAAAAGTGTTATGAGGAGGTTTCCAACTTATGTGGTAGTGGGACCCACCATGCCACATAAGCATCTGGCATTTGTTTTATAAAAAGGTCGGGCAGAAAAACAGCACTCTTTTATAAAACAGTCGGTCTAAACAGCACTATTGCATTTCTGGTGTGTAACTTTATGTTGAGTCATAAAATTAAATACCCAAATATGTTTTCATAGTTTGGGAGGAGGCAATGATTATGTCGTGCGGAGATTGTGTTGTACGGCACAGTGCCTCCTCCCTTAAACTCCTTGCTCCTGCCCCAAATCTAGGACCTAAGGGAGGGGTTTGGTTATTTGGGGTGTCCATGGTACTTGCCCTAACGTTAAAAGATATATTTTTTTCTTATTTAAGGTGTCCATAACACTTGCACCAAGTTGATAGCAAAGGTTGTACTACAACACAAACATTTTTTCATGTGAATTTTTCAGCCAAAAACATTTCCGAAAAAAAAATGTATGAGCCCAAAACATTGGTCATGGACCAAAATAGTGAAGTGAGCATTAATTAGAGGTTACATCCTGTTCTATTTTATCTAAATGTAGGGTTAGCCGTTAGCCTTTGCTAATTGGTACCTGTGTCGTGTGTGGTCCAGGAGTACTATTACCGTTCAATTCTCAAAAGAATATATTATAGGGCCAAAAACAGAAAGAAAGAGAAACAAATAAAACTGCTATAGTTGATTTTCCTCAGCCAATGCATAATTAGTAGCATGCCATATATAAATTTTCATTTTTATATTAAGAGAAGGTTCTAAAATTTTTTAAATTAATAATAAGAGTGTATTATTCCGGAGAAGGTTTTTCTATCATCTGTCATTACTTAATTTAAGTAAAATATAGAATTAGGTTTAATTAATGGAACCTGAAATTATATTTCACATACAAATTGGTGATTGTTCTTTTGCAGAATGGGTCGTCTTAAATTAATTAGATGGCAGGAAATATTCTTTGATCCACCTTAATTTTCTTTTTCTAATTAAGTAGGAGTTTAATTTAATGAAGTTTGGTTGCTAGTCTGAAATTTTTTTTTTTTTTTAGTCGGTGAAAAAAGTTTATTAGATGAAATAGAGACAGTACATAAGAAGTATACTGTTTGTATTTTTTTTGCTTGGCTGTTTTTAGCCGGGTCAAGTTTGGTTGTTAGTCTGAATGAACTGCATGAACATCTTACCACTATTGGACGCACAAAAATAAATATAAGCTTTGGCGTGTGAGCCTGGGGCTCGAAAATTAATTAGTTGTAATAAACCAATTAAATAAAGCCGACAAAATATTACATAAGTTTTCATACGTAAGCCTTTTTAATCAAATAGACTGATTAGATTGGTAGGTAAGACTTTTGTTGTGTACATGTGTTTACTTATTCCTATTTTTGAATGATTTGGTCGAAAAAGTTTTACCAGGTACCGGTAGCGTGTTTCTTGTCGGATAATTTTGTTTATATTTGTAAAAAAAATGCATAAATGAAAATGTGAATCCAAGAACCTTGCAAGAAAATTCCCACATTAATTATTTCTAATCAAATCAAAATAGTACTACTACTGTTGAGAAGAAACTCAATTGAATTGTTATATAAAGCCATCTATGAGGAGGGTATTCTCCAAGCAATATTTGCATACAAGAAGTCATTATTAAGTCTCTACAGCATCTTTGATCATCATCAGTTGTATTTCAGTTCTACTACTACAGTTGTTGATTTAATTTCCAAGCTAGCCTTCAAATATTATTTGGGTATCTGAAACATGATGAAGAATTTTATGGGCAAACCCATCTTGGTTTCTACATTTCTCCTTGTAGTTCTCATCTTGAATTCAAGGCCAATCACATCTCAAGAAGTTGGTACGTAATCGCTCGAAAAAAAAATTAAAAAAGAAGCCGGTGATCGATCTAATATTACAAAATCTTGATTGTGTTTTTTTTTTTTTGTTGGGGGTTAGTGTTTCAGTGAGATGTCTGTTATATATACTAATTATGATTTTTTTTACATTAATGATCGATGCAGAGGACCAGAGAGAGTTTGATTATCTGAGAGGGAGTGGAAAAGGACCTGAAAATTGGGGAGATCTTCATGAAGAATGGGCAGCTTGTAAGAATGGAACTTTGCAGTCTCCAATTGATTTATTGCATGAAAGGGTGGAAGTTGTGCCTGAATTAGGGAAAATAAAGAAGAGTTATAAACCAGCCAATGCAACCATCAAGAATAGAGGCCATGATATCACAGTAAGGAATTATTAATTAGTACTAATTAATCCTCAAAAACTGCAGTTTAATTTGAACTCAATTGTTTTTAGGGTTTCTTAATTGGGTTGAATATTGTTCATTCATGGTGTGCTGATCATCAAAACATTAAAGGGCCGGACGGTCATACTCATATCTAAACGAAATCAATCTCGAATTGTGTTCTAAAATTATTTCTTATCATATGGTTATATTTATGGATATTCGATGCAGCTTCATTGGGGGATTGGCAGTGCTGGATCAATTCAGATCAACGGTACCGAATACGCGCTCGATCAATGCCACTGGCACTCACCTTCTGAGCACACCATCAATGGCAAGAGGTCCTAATTCCTCTCTCTCTCTCTCTCTCTCTCTCTCTAGACATATATAAATTAATGTGGTGATGATTAATTCTTAACCTTGCATTTGTGCCTTGATCATGATGATCATCATCATCAGGTTTGCTCTAGAACTACATATGATTCATAGAAATCTGGAACTTAACAAGACGGCGGTTATTGGGGTCCTGTTCAATATTGGCGGACACGATTCATTTCTTTCTGAGGTAAAACAACTTAACAGAAGACTAGTAATTATTAATTTCCTTAGAAATATTGATCACAAATATTGGTAATTAATTAATTAATTAATTAATTAACCACCAGCATATATCAAACTAATTAATGATCGGAGGCTTCGATCTTAATTAATTAATTTCGTCAAAATCGATCACTGTCATAATAGTCTATTCAAATTAATTTTTTTTGTTGTTTTGTTTTTGGATGGATCAGTTGAAGAAAGATATATGGAATATAGCTGATACAGATGGGGCCGAGGTGAACATAGGGGTGGTTGATCCCAGGCATATAAAGATCGGTGGTAGGAAGTATTACAGATACTTGGGTTCTCTCACTACTCCTCCTTGTACCGAAGGTGTTATTTGGACCATCAACAAAAGGGTATAAATAAATAAATTAATTAATTATTACTAATCTACTTAATTAGTTAAGTTAAATTGTAGCATCATACTTTTTAAACTTAAATTAATCATCTTTTTTTTAATTTCTAATTTCTTGAATATTAATATTTCAGTTAAGGACTGTTTCAAAAGAACAAGTGATGCTATTGAGGAGAGCCGTTCACGATGTAAGTTTCAAAAACGAACGATTCATGTAATAATAATAATATTAATGATTTGTTTGGATGGGGGATTCCAAGGTAGGGATTCAGTGGGGACCAGGGATTCATATTTTCCTGGTCTGTTTGGCTGCCAAGAATCCCTGGAAACTTGTTTCCCAGGGAAACATGTTTTCCAGCAAATCCATGTTTTGGAGTCCCACCTCCCCCCTTAGAATTTGCTAGAATTCTAAACTAAGGATTCACTATGTATACACCCAACTCAATGTAGATTACACCCCACACAATTAAAACAACAAAATAGAGATTTTCTTTGGATTTTAAATAGTAACCAAACAAACCAAAGGATTCAAGCTTCCAAGGATTCATGAATCCATCGATTCTGATATGGTTGCCAAACAAACTAAAGGATTCATGTTTCTAGGGATTCATGTTTCCAAGGACTCTTGTGTTCCCAGGAAAACATGAATTCTGCATCCAAACCAATGTTTTAAAAACCAGTCCGGTCATTGAACCGGAAAAGTCATTGGGTTGGGTCAAATCGGGTCAACCAGTGGGTTGACCCAATAACCCACTAAAGAATTGTATATTATAAACAGGAATAATATATTATAGATAGAAAAGCTTATGAAAGTAAACAATCAAAGCTACCTAGCCTAGATGGTAAAAATGTCCATTACTCAAAGTTCCTAGGTTCAAACTTTCTAGATGCAATTTTTTAAAATATATACATTCAGACCCAGTAAAAAAACCGGACGGTTCACTTGGGAACAGGGTCAACTGGTTTAAGCAAAAAATACCAGTTTTTAAAAAAATTACTGGGTCGGTGTTGAACCAACCCGGTTTTTGGACTGGGTTACCAGTTTTCCGGTTGAACCGGCCGGTCCGGGCCGGTTTTTAAAACATTGATCCAAACACACTATTACTTTCATGTTCATGCATGGATATTTATTTAATCGGGAATTTTGTCGAGCCCATGAAATATAATTTGTACCGTGGATTATTACGTAAATTTTTTATTTACAAGTGTGATATCTTATTGTAACAGTAGAGTACTGATGATTTATTATTTGATTGCAGGATTCGGAGAACAACGCTAGACCTGTGCAACCACTCAATGATCGAGACATTCTCTTCTACGGTCCAAAGCATCGCCATTACCAACATTATTAATAAACGACATCCTATATGTTAGGGAAAATTTTTGATTTAATTTTTGTATTACCACTAATTAAGTTATTGATTGGCCTTAATTTCTTCCTTTTTACCATTGAGTTACATACTATACGAATAAGGCGGTGTGGGAGCTTTTACACATAGTATAGGGTATTCATTTTGATTGTATTTGTGAGTTCATTACATATGGTTTTGTATATATATGTTATATTGCAGTTGGTTATATTACATTGTCTGTGAGATCTTGGTTATAATTAGATGATTGTATCTCAAAAACGAAAATTTTTCCGGCGGCCTTTAGTCAAGTAATTTTGGGTAATGCTACAGGCACCCCGGATTTGCACACAAAATCATACACGGGGTCTAATTTGGGTCTAATTTGAGTCTAACTTGGTCTAACGTATGTCTAATTTTGGTCTAATTTGAATAAAATAATCAGAGGTATTAGCAAAGGTGCAAATCCAAGGTGCTTGTAGCATTTTAGAAGTGAAAAATTGTGCCTACACTTGTTAGTCACGGTTTAGAACCGTGACAAAAGGCCATTTTTATACTAGTATATGATGATGAAGTTTCTCAATAATTTTGAATAATTAGATGGTATGGTTGTGAAAGCGTAAAAAAAATTTGTTAGTTTTTATTTTCATTACTGTCATGAAATATTTATATATAATTAAAAAAATTTAAAGTGCCTAGAATTTCACCTTCTTTTCGTGTTTTCCAGTACATGCATTGCCCTAGGATTTTCATCTACTTAATCCGCTTGAAATAATAGCGTAGCATTCTTATCGATGAAAATAATTTTTTTCAAATTCTCTGCAAATAAACTTGAAATTATGCCAGTGACCTTTGTCACGAATCATCGCATTACATATGTAATTAATTCCACCATACTCTAAATGAGCAAGCATACACATGACAATTAACCCTCTCATCACGTGTATAACTTATTAATTTTGCATCCAAACTTATACATGGTACAGGACAAAAGGTCCACGCGAATTAAGTTTGAAAATAGGGTCAATTATCTTATTGTCGTGCCGCAACACACCTTGAAAACGGCTCAACAGTCGCGAGCCGCCGGTCCCCATTTGAATTCAATCTTCATCCGCTGTTGAAAATATATGTAGACGGTACCATTAAAAACCTAATCCAGTGGATCATGGAAAAACATCAAAACACCACGATGCAAATATGTCAATGGCCCGCCAAACATCGAGCCCAAAAAATAGAAGTTCCCTAAGAATTCCTTTACATTTTGTTTACACTGGTTCGTACGTAAGGTTGAAAAAGAGATGATTAAAAGACTGAGTTTTTGTAAGGATGAATCGTAATTCAAATGCGAGATATCCGAAAGACATGATCTAGACTTAGTCAACTGAGTTATTTGCTGCTGCACAAATCAACTCTCGGATACTTCGAAACGGCTAAGTCACGTCGCCTTGCATTAGATCAGGTTGACCCAGTCTTGCTTATCCTAACTAAGCTAGACTAGCTGAGCTGGTCGAGTGGAGTTGGACACCTGATTAATCAATAATCCAAGAATAATGGTACAACAAAGTGAATCCAATATGGTGGATGTGTGAATTCTACATAGTACTCGCGTGAATCGCACTCATTTTAAAGTGATAATAGCCCACAAACTTGGTAAAACTCCTTTAACTTCTAATTTGAACATCCAACGAATATGAGTTTCAATCTAACTCTATGATTGTTCGAGTAAATAAGTTAACAAGAGTATGAGTTATGAAAAATATAACTTGTATTACCCAGTAATAATTTTTTGTTTCTATGGAATAGCATTCCAAGAATGTGATTATATTCTCAAGTTCCAAACATGGCCTTAATCCAAACAAACAAACTAAATCAGCTATTTCGAGTCGTTCTTCGTATTGCCACGTGTAGGGCTGCTATTATTGACGTTGTTTTTTGGGCTGCAACAAAACAACTCAGCAAGATGTGCAGAAATATATCACTCACCGCATCTCAGGTGTACCGTATAACTATTAACTGCTCTTGAATTTTGGAGGGAAACCTATAAAGCCGTTATAATTTCCTTCAAACTCAACTGAGAAAGAGATAGAGAGAGAGAGAGAGAGAGAGAGCTACTGTGGATCATCCAAAAAAAAGTCCTCAGATGCTGTTAAATGCAAGGAATAAAATCATCAAACCTTCAAAAGACCTTCCATTCTCTGTTGCAGGTTTCCTCAACCGCAAACCACCTGAAGCAAATCCATTGTCGTCTTCTCCTTCTAGACCTTCACCAAGATCAGTTCCTTATTACTACTCTCATCAAGCTTCTTTGGCAACGCTTCAGAGCCATAAATTACTCTCTCTCTATCTTCTACCAAACTCAAAACCCTAACACCTTCTTGTTCAATGCCATGATCCAAGCCTTATCTGAAACACCCGGATTCGAAATCAAAGCCGTCTCACTCTACAGCCTCCAAATGCATAATGGAACAAATGACCCTTCTAGAAGACCTAACCGTTTCACTTTTCCCCCACTTCTCAAGGCCTGTGTTGCCGCATTCGCTTCGGTAAAAGCCATACAAGAAATCCATACTCAACTAACAAAATTGGGTACTTATTCAGATGTATATGTAGGAACGACTTTACTTGATTCGTATTCAAAGTGTCGTGGGATTGAATTTGCACGTCGGGTGTTTGAAGAAATTCCTGAAAGAAATGTTGTTTCTTGGAATTCTATGATTTCGGGTTTTGCTAAATGTGGAGACGTCGATTCCGCGAGGAAAGTATTTGAAGAAATGCCTGAAAGGAATTTGGTTTCTTGGACGAGTTTGATCTCAGGTTATGCACAAAATGGGTACTTTTGCGAGACTCTGGCTGTGTTTGAGAACATGGGTAATGCAGGGGTGAAGCCAAATGAGATTACCCTGGTTAGTGTTATATCAGCTTGTGCTAATTTGGGTGCTCTTGAATTTGGGAGAAGAATACATTCTTTCATGGAGGATAACCGTTATGAGTTGGATTTATTTGTGGCCAGTTCTCTTATAGATATGTATTGCAAATGTGGTATGGTAGAAGATGCTCTTAAAATATTTAAGAAAATGCCTCAGAGAAATGTGGTTACTTGCAGTTCGATGATCGTTGGGTTGGCCATGAATGGGAGGGCAGAGGAGGCAATTGGGATCTTTGAAGAAATGAGATTCCAAGGTATGTTCCCTAACGATATTACGTTCGTTGGCGTTTTATGTGCTTGTTGTCATGCGGGATTTGTGGAGAAGGGACAGTTTTATTTCAATTGCATGACTAAGGAGTATTCTCTAGTTCCTAAGCTTCAACACTATGCATGTATTGTTGATCTCCACGGCCGGGCTGGGCATCTTGATCAGGCTTGCCAGTTCATCAGGGACATGCCCATCAAG
Organism: Macleaya cordata; assembly: GCA_002174775.1. Lineage (NCBI taxonomy): Eukaryota > Viridiplantae > Streptophyta > Magnoliopsida > Ranunculales > Papaveraceae > Macleaya > Macleaya cordata. The sequence continues at coordinate 2,504,438 of MVGT01000437.1, read as the reverse complement.
CCAGATGTTGTCGTATGGGGAGCTTTACTCGGTGCTTGTAGGATCCATAAAGACTTCCATCTTGGTGTGTTTGCTGCACAAAGGATTCTAGAGCTTGATCCCAAACACTCTGGGGGTTTTGTATTTCTATCCAATGCACATGCTAGAATGGGAGATTGGGATGGTTTGAAGAAGGTTAGACGGATGATGGAGATTTCGGGGATGAAGAAAATTCCTGGTAAAAGTTGGATAGAGGTAAATAATGTTGTTCATCAGTTCTTTGCAGGAGATAAATCTCATCCCGAAAGTGAGAGGATTTATGGTAAGTTAAAAGACTTGGCTAAGCTGTTGGAGCTTCAAGGTTATAAACCTAATGTAAATTCCGTACCGTGTGACATAGAGGAGGAAGAAAAGGAACATTCTCTGAATGTTCATAGCGAGAAACTAGCTGTTGCCTTCGGGTTGATCAACTGTCCCGAAGGAACTGTCATTAGAATTGTGAAAAATCTCCGGGTTTGTGATGACTGCCACTCTGCTATAAAGCTCGTCTCAAAGATTGTGAACAGAGAGATAATATTAAGAGATAACAACCGTTTTCACCATTTTACCGGAGGGATATGTTCTTGCCAAGATTACTGGTGATGTGAAAAAAAACCAACAACCATTACAAATTGTTACTTCTCAGGTACCCATACTGACCTTAGCAGATCAAACAATGGCTGTACCAAAGTTGCAAAGGAGCATGTTTATTGACATGATATTGAAAAAGGTAAGTTATAGGGAACCTTTTCTGATGATTTGGAGGGAATGGATGCATCTTACACAGAATGTAAATATTTGGAGTGCAAAGATTCTTTCTAGGAAGTAGTCTGAAGAAGAAAGTTACCTAATTGTGGAATTGTGTTTCCTGTTAGCTATTGCAAACTCTCGTCGATACATGTGAACAGTTGGTAGCTTGGATATTACAAATTCTTCAATGGATTTAATTTTTGATTGTTGGACGTGCTTGATGGTTCTAGGCAAAAAAATCGACAATTTTGTGTTTGTACAGGTAATTTTCTTTTCTAATGAATTGATAGTTCATGCAATGCAACCAAAGAACGACTGTGACTGTGACTGTAACGAGACTCCATTCTTGTCATTGTATTTGTTTAAAGTGATTTGTGGAAGTTGAACCCTTGTTGTGATTGTAATTTGTACCTTATTACTCAAGCCAAATGGTTAGCTCAAATTATTCCTTTGCCAACGTTCCCACAATGACAGACTTGAGTCGCATCCAAAATGATATCTGTAATATAAGTAAAGATGGGCATTGCCTGACATGAAATTGGGGATGTTCAAGTATTTTCCCCTTAATTTGCCCCAGAAATCATTCACAACTCAGAAGCTATCTGATGCTTGCATTGAATGATCCATTTCCTGTACAAAGATGAGGGCATACTTGCATCAACCGAATTACCTCAAATTTGCATTAGTAACTAACATCAATCTCCTAATAAATACTGTGACGTAGACTTACAGGTACCTACAGTACAGGGGCAATAAGGAATTCCACCATTTTACTAAAAGAAGCTCCTGCATGTTGATAGCATCCCCCCCTGGGAATAATGAATGAGAGAATGGGTACTTTCTTTTGCCCATTCTCCTTTTGCCAAATCATGGCAATCTTTCTCATGGCTTCTCATTCGTGAAAAAAGTGAATGAATTCCATCTTCACAACACTTCTTGGGAAGGAAAAGCTTTAATCGAACAGTCTTCATTTCACGATCTCTCTCAGATGCTTGATGAGCATGAAGCAGGGCCCCCACGTGTCTGCTTAGTATTGTATGATTTGCAGCTTAAGCACTTGTGTGCCACTATATGGAAATGAACCTCTGATGTTGTCCCACAGTCGTTGCAGAGGATCCAAACCTGATCATTACAGTGTCGAACCAACAAAGTTTAGAGTCTGATCATCATAAATTAGCAACTGGCGATACATGTATTGTTAGCTTAATGCTATACATACCATCTTGTTCTGGTAAATTTCAGGCATGGGTGTCGAAGCCACCTGAAATCAGTTTTTAATAGAAAAACAGCTAAGATGTGGAGCAAAAGAGTTTTACAGGTATAAGCATATAGGCATTAGGAAATTGAATGTAACTGAATGTTGCTTAACATACCTCCTGATCAAGCTTTTCCCACACACCAGACATATCACAGACAGATTTTGAGCAAACAGGGCATGCAAACCTGCAAGATTATAAATCCATTATGAATCAACTTAGCAGAGCAACCAAAGAGAAACCATTAGTAGGTTATAGATTATAGAACTATCATAACTTCTTGTAAGTCATTGTTTTAGAATACTTACTGAAAATGTGTCTCCATCTCTTTCAAGCAATCCAAATGTATTGTGTGTCCACACGGTAGGACGCTAATGTCTTTGGTGGAATCAAACAGATACTGAATGGAAAAAAGGAGAACGTGGAGCGACTTAGAATCATAAATTTCTCCAAACCTTTTCTCCCCTTCTAACAGAGAAGTTAGAATCCAATCCACTCTATACAATTAGAATAAGAGGTGTAGCACAAAGCATCAAACAAATCATAATTCCAAGCAAATAAGCAATTCATCAAAAAGTTATAGTTTCTTCTTTTAATTTTTACCTCAAAGCAGACAGGGCAATTATGGTGCATTGCTCTTTCTACACAACGGTGTGAATCCTTCAATGAACTTGCGTAACAGCATCCTGAAGCAAGAATTCCAAAACACCCCAACATCAATTACAGTAGAGGAACCAAAAAAGAGACTCCAAAAACCACAAATTCATGCAGAAGAAGAGGGTGCTATTCTTACCACACTTATTACAGTGGAAGAAGTTCTCCTCTCCTCCAGTTCTGTAACAGCAAGCACAGGAAATATGTGAGCAAAAATTTACAAAAACCAAATACAGATTCTAATGAATTAGGAAGAATCATGTAATAAACTGAATGAAATGGGTATAGAATTTAACCTGCATATCCCACATCCATCGCAGTGGTATTGGTTCTTCGAAACCTGGACCAGAAACCCACTAATGTAAGCATTTGTATGTAAACCACAAGGAATTGAGTTCATTAAAGAAGAAATTCTAGGATTCCTTACAGTGTCATCAAAGAACTTGCATTTTGCACAAAAGTACTTTCCCATGCAAACCCCACAATTACTGCAATTCTGTTGAACCTGAGAGATAGAACAAACAAGATTAATCTCTATAAACAAGTCTTGTATCTTGACTTTTTGTTCTTGGGTTTAAACAAGTTTAAGTTTTTGTGCTGGAACTTACATCTTGTTCTGTGTCACATAGGGAACATATGACCTGAAATGATTAATAACAAATAAACAATGGTGGATCAGTGCTTTTAATTTATAACCCAGATAGTCAAGAAAGAAAAAAAAGATCAGAGAAGCTAAAGGAAAAAAAAATAAAATAAAAGAGATAAGAAGACAGCACTATATCTTATCCATAAAGTTGGTGCTTTTTTTGACAGAAATCAAAAAATCTGTAACTCTTTTGGGACCCCAAGCCCCAAAAGAACTTTTCCAGACAGAAAAAGGTGACCAATTAACCACCATAAAAGGACAAATTTAAATAAAATAAAATTCACAAATTTCCTCTATTCTCTCTTCTTCTTCTTCTTCTTTTTTTTTTTTGTGATAGAGAAATTGGTTATTACACTTCAATTTCAGAAAAAATAATGGAGAAAATTTAACATAATATTTGAGAAATTAACACAATAATAGAATTAAAAAAAACAACCATTTATTTAAAAAAAAAAAAAACTAACCTTCAAAATATCATGGCGAGGTACATCATGTCGATCAAGAGGATCAACTTCCATTGCATTCTGTTCAAACATCAAAATTTTCTCCCTTTAACACTGAATTAAACAGCATTCTAACAAAATTAAGTGTCAAACAGACAACAAAAAAAAAAAAATCAGACCTTTGCTTCGTTATGACAATGCCTGCAATCGAAGATTTCATTGCAGCAAGGTGCCCTGATCTTGCATCTCCTTCTGTAATGTGTGCACCTATACATTCCGAAAAAAAAAAATTAGAAAAATTTTCATAAAAAAATTTCAATAAAATCATCTGTTGAAAAAAAAAACAAAAAAAGACAATAAGAAGAAATTATAAGTACCCAAAATCTCCATAGCCCAGCTCCATCAGTGACTCTCTCTCTAGAGATATTACATATTCAGATCCATGAGAAGAAGAAGGCAATTGGATCTCTAAACAGCTCTCCATTCTCTTCAGATTACTTCTTCTTTACTTGAATCTGAAACCCAAACAGAAACAAAAAATCAAAAAAATTTCTTTTTTCTTAAAAGTTAACAAAAACCCATTTCAGATTAATCAAAGAAGAACAGGGACCTAGAAAATTAAAACCAGGTGAGTCTTTCGAAAGTGGTTTTCTCCGAGCGGTATTCAAGCCTCTCTGAGAAAACCACCCACCTTCAAATTTTCCTTTAAATTCTCTCAATTTCTTCTCTTTCTCTCTCTATTTTTTTTAAAAAAAATCTTATCTCGTCATCCATCTCAGGTTGACGAGGCAAGAAGATCAGATTAGAAAACCATTTTTGGAAAAATTTAAGTTTTCAACGGACGAGCAAGAAAATCTGGTTTCGTTTGGTGCCTTATGTACCTTGCAGATTTAAAAAAATCGGATTTATCGGAAGAAGAAAACCGGATTTTTATACTGTTATTTTCACTTTCTTGGAACTGCTGAGTTTTGCTGATTTCACGAACGGTTGTAAAAAGCGAGTTTCGATGCCTTTTATAACTACCGAGTTGGATCCAGCGATACGTGTCTGGCGGGAAACCGCGTTTAGTCAAATTGGTTTTCGAACAAGTAAGAATCGATTATATTACTTTATTAACCTCTTTGTTTTGCATGTTTTACTCCAAAAGGATATAGATAGTGCTGTGATTAATTGAGAAAATAAGGGTATTTTTGGATGTTTATAATCAACTTGCGGCCGTTGGAACTTTTCGGAGATGTTTTGGGAACGACCAAGAATAGATAAAGTTCCTTAGGTGTTGCTGACTAGGAGTGGGTCCCACATCATCGTCGGGAAGGGAAATTAATCTTGTCTTTATATGGACGCCACACGAACGAAGGATAGGCTTTCAGTTTCTATCTGTATCCCACGTGGCACGACATGAGTGGTCCCAGTCACATGCCTTTTGACTACGAAACATTGACGGGGCAGTATGGTGTTTGGGGATTGATCGGTATATTTGAAGGTTGTGACGTGGCACGCTTTCAATAGATGTTGGGACTTAAGAGTAAGGGAAAGCGTGAAAGACTATTGCTAGGCCCGTATTCCACACGCTTCACGTGGCATTCCGAATTTCCATTCCGTCTACTTTGTTTCCAACTTTCTATCCTTTTCTTGAATTTCACGTGCAGATTAGCAATCTCAGCCGTCAATGACACGTTTAGCATAATACATTAGAAACAAATTTAGCTATCAATTCAATCTTGACCGTTAAGTTGTACATTAGTCTTATCCAATCTTGTTGTAATTGGTTGTACGTTAGTCTCCAAAAAAATCTCCACAGTTCATGCTAAAGAGAAAAAGGCATATCTAATGCAAATGTGTTGTGTTTGTTTATTTTATCTATGTAGTATTTAATTAATTAAATATATTTTTTAATTACAAAAAAAAAATATAGATTGAGATCTTTAATAAGATTTGCTAAAAAATGAGAGAGAATAATATATTTAATAAATTGACTAGGATGAGAAGACATCTTCTTGGTTAACCTCTAAAACAAGAGGATATATTAAAATATGTCTTCTCATCCACATGTCAAATCATCTTCACATTGGCTGAGCGATGTACTTCCTACGTGGCTAATTTGTCTCGATGAGTGCTACAAATAAAAAAATAAATCAATCAATACAAACTGCAAATCCAAATACATTCCTTGGTTGAGAATTCGATAAGGTTTGGTCCAGTTTGATTTAGCGTTGAGGTTTTATGAACCTTGGGTGGTCTAGGGTTGGCTAGAACATCAATTCTCTCTTATTTTAAGCTTTTACCATACATTTTAAGGTGATTTTTTTATATATATTTTATTTAAGGCGTGTGAATATGACTTGTTTGAATCATATATTGTTGAATTCTTTTAATGTGTTTCCAGATTTTTGAAGTGAGTAATCAGGTAAAATAATATTTCTAAATTTGATATGAATGTCGGGCTTGATGTTAAATTTTCAAAACTTACAAATCCTACACAATTCAAATTTAGATATCCAATGCATAAACCAAATTTACCTGCAGCCGAAAAAACACACCACCTAAATGTGGATTGAGCTGGGCCGGTCATTAGACCTGGTTCAGTACATGCTTTTGGTCAAGTTTTTGGTCTTGTTCAAGATAATTTGGACGAGGCCTTAGGAATTAGGATGGGCTTTGCTCATAATTTGACTGTCTGTCGGAAGTGTGGGGTTAATTCCATGATATTGGCAGGCCCTTTTGGTAGGACTGGTCAATTTGATTTGACTCCATAATTCTAGTGGTAGTTCTCATTTTCGTCAAACCATTCCATTACGTAAAACCTTTTTTACCTTTGATGGAAGAGTGGGTCTTCAAATTGTCCAAAAGACTATCAATCAATTCCATTTCAAGTATTCCCACGTGTTTAGTAACAAATTTTGTAGTTTTGAAACGAAAAAATTCGATTTCGAATTGGGTGGAATAAAAATGGGGCATGCAAATTCTGGGGTGCCTATAACCCGGTTCTGCCAACCAGATTTTGGGGGTCGCCCATAAAACGATTCATTCCACAATCCACATTGTCCAAGCAAGGTTACGCAAGCGGGCCAAGGCTACCCATTCATCGAGTTGGACTTGGGCCTAAATTGCGGGCCATTAGTTGTGAAATTCGTTTACTCCATAAATCTCATGTACAATTACAACCGTCTATAAATCTATAATACAATTCAGGACGAGAGGCAAATTTGTCCTTTACATAAGCTATTAAGACAACTTTGTTCCCTCCGTCTCTTCTCCTCCCCTGCCCTCTCTCTCTCGATTTCTCTCTACTCAAGACAACTTTGTTCCCTCCGTCTCTTCTCCTCCCCTGCCCTCTCTCTCTCGATTTCTCTCTACTCCAATCTCTCTGCCTGCCCCCCTTTCTCCTCTCTCTCTGTTAACCCTCTCTTCTCCTCTTTCTCAAACTCAAAAGTACAGTCCTGCCTTATTGATATGAAGCATCGATCTTCACTTTCATCCACCCTATGAAAGGAGAAAGAGATAATAGGATTACCATATCCTTAACATCCCTACATAAATTGTCTGCCTTATATTTTCTAGGGATCCTTTAGTCTTTACTTTCATTAGTTAGATGTACTGCTTCGTCAAACTACAGCTATCTCATGAAAGTTAAAAGAAAAATCAATAAATTGAACCTCCCTAGAGTCCCATAATTAAGATACCCAAAGAGGTAGATGGCGTTATTGTTGGAACATAACAACAAATTGAACCAATTCTCCCCTATACTATAAGTAGATGGTTGGCGAATGGAATNAACGTGCGTAGCACGTTTGGACATCCAAACCACACGCGCGAAGCGCGTGTGGGGAGGATGGACAAGGTTTTGGGCCGTGCCAGAGGCACGGCGATATACCTAGTTAAGCTACAAACGTCATCCCGATTCTTTCTCGTAAAGAGCAAAATGATCTGAAAAGCAGCTTGAGAGAGACGCAGAAAAGAAAAGCCCGAGGTCGGTCAGAAACTCAGAAGCGCGCGAAAGTGAAGAATTCTTGGCAAAATTCACTGCGCTCATCATCAGACTAGTAGCTTTATTTGGGGACACCTGAGGAGCACCATCCGACCAAATGTCTCTTTTCCTCTCACCACTTTCTTCTGCCTTCCTCCCCAACCCCATCATCACCTTCTCTTCTCCAACTTCAATCGAATCCTCCTCAGTCCATTCCCGCCACAATTCCAACCGCGTAATTCATAAGCGAAGTCGACCGTACTCCCCTTTTCCCTCTTGCTCTCTTCAACCAAAAGTTATCTCCTCCAAAAGCATTACTACCAAACCTTCTACCTCCATTTCTCTGCATCGCCTGTCCACAACAACCATTCGCTGCATCTCCATGACTGCGGAAGAGGTTTCATCGCTAGAGGTTAGGTTTCTTTCTCTCTCCTCCTCTTACACTTGAAAGCTTCGTGTTGGATTCCGATCTCCTCAGTGAAATTGTAATCGGTTTCGCTTTGGTTATTTTTAAATGGATCTGTCAATCAAAATTAGGTTCCAAAGATAATGCATCTTCACTCACATTCGTACTCACTGAATTATTATTTTTCGTGATTTCTGGATAAATTGGCAATCCTTTTTAAATTTTAATGTGTTAGTTTATTCTTTTTTCTTAGAAATTCGGTAATGTTGTGCAGTTTCAGGGTAGTTTATCATATTCCAGAGCTTACTGGGTTAATGGATCTCTAATTGCCTGGAATGTCGATATCGGAGATGGATCTTGTTACTTGTACGCCAGTAAAACTGCCAACTTAGTCCTTACTAACGACGGCATTGAAGGTTTGAAACTCGAGGCACCTGCTTAATCTTTTACTGGTTTTCCCAATTATGACCTTCAATTTTGGTGTTCTCATAATATTATAATTCTATTCATCGTTCAACTAGTTCATTTATGTACTACCAGGTTATGATGTTAAAATTAAGCTTGAGCCAGATCACAGTGGGCTTCCAGTAAATGTGAGCCATTTTTTTTAATCTTTTCCATCATCAATTACAATTTTCTGGGTTGGTTTTCACGTAAATAGGATACCTATTGGTCGTTTCTTAATCCTTTTTACAGATTGAGTTTGCATATCAGTGTGTTTTCTTGTAATTGTGTTTGTATTTTTATTTCAGGTAATTGAGAAATTCCCACATATTCAAAATTATAATGTTTTCAAAGTCCCGTTCGGCTTGGATGCCAAGAACCTTCTCAAATGCCAGTTAGCAGTTGTTGCTTTTAAAGGTAAATGCTAAATTCATAATGATATCTTTTTTCTTTTCATACTGGTGAATACTGTATGTCATAACAAAGGATATTCTGCATGGTTTCATTTAATCATATTCAAGACTGAATCTCCATTACGCCTGAAACACTGTCAATAATGCTTTAAGTGTGTACCAAAGAATTGTTTCAGGATCTTGGAAATTAGATCGCAAAGGGGTTGTTTGAGCCCCTACCACTTGGTCTTCATTCGGTAACATTTTGAATTCCAGCTCCAGACCCTGCTTTAATCCATTAATGGGATGTTTTAGAATCTATGAGGTATCTTTTCAGGTGTAGTGCCGAAACACCAATCCTTTTGAGACACTAAAGAGTATATAAAGCATTGGTTTCGGATCTTATCGTGCTCTTCTCTTTCTTCCTTTCAGCAGTAAAAGAAAAAAACGGGTCTGGACTGGTTAACAATCTTTTAAACCCCAACTTCGAATTCCCAGACATCGTATGAACTTTCTGACCTCCACAAAGTTAATGCACTTGCAATATTGAAAAAAGCATATGTGCTTTTTGACGTAAAATAGCTTTCTTTCACCAATAAAAGCAGAGCCTTCTACATCATCCTACGTGACTAGTAATTAATTGGTTTTCTTTTATGCAGCGGATGGACAATGCAGCGATGCTACTGGTTTGCAGCTCCCTGGTGTTCTGGATGACTTATTCTCTTATGTTGGTCCACTTGGTGCTGTTTTTTCTAAAGAAGCTGTATCTCTTTACATTTGGGCTCCTACTGCTCAAGTAAAATATCTCGGTCATGGAATTTACTTAGCCAGCTAATCTAATTCACTTAGTGAAGCATCTTGGTTTTTCACCTTTTCTTCATATTATTTCCCTTGTTTACTTTTCTATGTGAAAACAGGTTGTACGTGCTTGCATTTACAGGGAACCATCTGGTGGCAGTCCAATAGAAATCATCCGGCTTGAGGAAGTAAATGGTGTTTGGAGTGCTCATGGATCAAGAAGTTGGGAAGGCTGTTATTATGTATATGAGGTTTCTGTCTACCATCCTAGCACTTCGCTAGTTGAAACTTGCATTGCAAATGATCCATATGCTAGAGGGTATGCTGTCTCAGTTTGCCAAATTTCTTAAAACTGTTAAGGCATACACATGTATAATTTTCATACTCTTTTCTTCTTGGAACAGGCTCTCATCAGACGGGAAGCGGACATTGTTGGTCAATCTTGATTGTGATAGTTTAAAACCTGAGGGATGGGAAAAACTGGTGGATCAGAAGCCTGAGTTTTCTTCTTTTTCAGACGTCAGTATTTATGAGTTGCACATAAGAGATTTCAGGTTATTATTCTCTTTTTCCTATGTGGTTTCTTCCCCTGATCTAATACATCGAGATAAATTCTATCTCTGATATGCTTGTCAAGTGCTCAATGTTGACCATACCTAATAGAACTTCTCTTGTATGAGTTTCTGCTCTTGGATTTGAGATGCTAGTTGAGGTATGTATACGAGTGAAATCTGGTCCAGAACATATCCTTTAATTAAATTCGCATTTCATTTTTAATGTTCAACTATTTGAATTGCAGTGCCAATGACCACACTGTGAATCCTGACTTCCAAGGTGGTTATCTTGCTTTTACCTCACAGGTAATGTTTTCTAATTCTCCCTCATGAATCCACAATTCCAATTTTAATTCGCTCTATATAGAGACACAATGGTATGTTTCTGTGTGTTAGATGAATACTTGCATGTAGCTAGATAGATAGGACTATCAACCATCTCTTTCGAGGATGTACCTTTGATGGAGAAGTTTAATTCTTAGTAATATTAGTTACTGATAGAAATAAACACATTTTGCTTTCAGGATTCAGCTGGTATACGTCATCTGAAGAAACTGCATAATGCTGGTCTCACTCATCTGCATCTGCTGCCAACCTTCCAATTCGCTGATGTAGCTGATGAGAAGGAGAAATGGAAGTACTTAGGTATGATTTCTTCCTCTCTCAGTGTTGTTACCAATTAGGTCTGTGTTTGACTTTAGTAGGGATAAAATCATAATGTCTATTTCTAATAGGTTGTGTAACTCAACAAAAAATTAACATATTATTATTGAGTTGCATGAACATATGGCAAGATTGCACATTAACATCTAAGAATATCTTTCACACTTGCCTCTCATTTGACTTTTTTTTTTTTCTTTCTCCCAACCTTATGGCATTTTCTATTTGACTTTCTTCAAAAAATTATGTTTTTGTGCTTCTTCAATTGTCTGGTTTTTCACACCCTCGTTCTTGTAGCATTTTCCACTTCAGGGTTTTGCAATAAAATCCTACTTATCAATAAAATAATAACTAAATTGTCTGGTTTTGGCATTGTTTCTCTGTTTAATTTGGAAGCATGTACAGATACCGATAAACTGGCAACATTACCACCAGATTCTGACGAGCAACAAGCTCAAGTCACAGCCATCCAAGATGAGGATGGGTATAACTGGGGGTAAGATCGTAGACATCCGATTATTTTTTAGTGAACTAATGAGTTGTAGTATATTGCATATGCTGATGGGCTATTTGTGTCTTCCATTCCTAAACAAAGGTACAATCCTGTTCTTTGGGGAGTTCCTAAGGGTAGTTATGCTAGCAACCCAAATGGATCATGCCGTACTCTTGAGTTTCGCAAGATGGTTCAGGTGCTACTTTTGTGTATAATGTGTTCTGCATCGTGAGAGTTACAGATCTGTTATTGGTATTATTTATTTACAGTTGGTTTTATTGATGATTAATTACTTACTTTGTGTCTGATTTATCTTAATTGCAGTCACTTAACCGCATTGGTCTTCGTGTTGTGTTGGATGTTGTCTATAATCATTTGCATGGAAATGGGCCGCATGGTGACAACTCTGTGCTTGACAAGGTCACTATTTAAGTCTTATGTTCCTCGCCCAGGGCACAAAAGTATTTTAGTTGTGCTTTTGTCAAGAGAGTTCATGGCATGTTGTTGAATATATTCTCCCTATCTTTCAAGATTAGCTACTACTCCTGTTGTGACCCTACAGGTTTTCTTTATAGGTTGTTCCAGGATACTATCTAAGAAGGAACTCTGATGGATGTATTGAGCATAGCACATGTGTAAACAATACTGCAAGTGAGCATTTTATGGCAGAGCGCTTGATTCTTGATGATATTCTATGCTGGGCAGTTGATTATAAGGTGAGTATTGACAACTAAACTGCTTTATATAAACTAGTGAAGCTTAGTTGAAAGTTGTAATTAATTAATTGATAACTTATCTCAAGAAGGCTAACGTTCTGTTTCGTGTTTTTTTTTTCTCTCTCTAACTGGCTGCTGAAAGTTCTCTCCAGATTGGAACTACTCAACACAGTTATTTCAGCTTGTACCAAATAGATCTATGGCTTGGGTTTAAAACTGACGCATCAAACTTGTCATAATGTTAGAAGAATCTGCATGCAATTGTAGGTGTCACTCGGTTGGAGTGATGGTACCAACGACTTGGGTTCAAACCCTCTTACATGCAAATCCACTGATCAAAAAACAAGAATCTGCATGCAATTGAACAGCTATCTCTACTTCATCTTAGTGTATGAGTGGAATGACTAAGATAAGACCAAAGATAAGCAACTATGTGCAACCTTAGGAGTATTCCAGTAGGTATTTATTAAGATAAAATAGAGTTAATTGATGGAATTCATGGCGTGAATTGATTGCCTTAACATGGGGTAACTCCAGGTAATTAGACAGAATCACAGAACCACATTACGAGCCCAAATAGTTGGGCTTCTGTTGCAAAACTCATGGTGGTTATAGTTTGAGTTTGACATTCTTATTCTGCAGCTAGATTTTAGTATCATTCACTGTCAGATGGACGGTGATTGTAGTGGTAGTGGTACTATGAAACTCTTGTTTTGCACTTTAATTTGGTTTCTTGAGGTCTTTATCTTTGGATGCCTTTCCTGTTTTAATATAACTTCTTAAATAAAAAAATTCAATTGCCTTCTTTATGACTGCCTTATCAGGTTGATGGGTTCCGGTTCGATCTCATGGGGCATATAATGAAAAGGACCATGGTATGTGTATCTCTTTGACTCACTTATTTAGGAACTGCAGAAAAATTTTCAGTCAGGAAACAGTTAAAAGAGATTGATGTTGGTTCTTTGAGTTAAAGAATACCAAAAAGTACCTTTTAACTTAACCAAAGCTTTTTCTTAACAAAATGAAACTATGTCTTGAGCTAAGTTACGGCCTTACAGGAACATAACTGAAGAGTTTCAGCTTTTACTGGTGCATGACCCATCTGGCCAATGAGGACCAATTTCTTCTTTTGGCTTATAGTTTTTTACTTCTCTACGCATGTAGATCTTTCCCTTAAAAAAACTTCATTATCTTGCAGCAGTATTTATATTTAAAGTAATAATATAATATTTAAGAAGACGAACAATGTCTAGCCACATGAAAATCATTTACTGGTTTTAAATATTAATATTGCTGAGAACCCTTAGTTTGTTATATATAGCACACATAAACACCTTGCTGCTGCATGTAACTTGAAATGTTTACATTCTTTCTGTGTGGGTGCATGCGGGGGTGGTGGGATTACAGCTAAAGGCATACTCTGCTCTCCACAGCCTATCCAAGGATCAGAATGGAGTGGATGGTCCTAAGATCTATATGTAAGGATGCATCCATTAAGTGCTCTTAATTCAAAGATACTCTCTGACGATTGTGTCTTTACGACATCGTAAATGGGTCTGCATCGTTTGATCATCTGGTTCATCATTTTCTTTCCTTAGTTGTATGGATCACCTCAAGTTTAAGTTAATAAGCTCTTCTTGTCTTAGATATGGGGAAGGATGGGACTTTGGCGAAGTTGCTAAAAATGGGCGTGGGGTAAACGCATCACAGTTCAATCTTTGTGGAACTGGGATTGGAAGGTAATATGGATTTTCAATTTCTTCTTTTTCGTTGGTGTATGAAGTCAGTATCCAAAAGCTTGGACTCAAGCTGTGACGTATATCGACTTAGGAATTTTGTTACTAGTTTTGGATTCAACTATTAAGACAAATGCTAAATATTTTTCGTAGTAAAATGAATTTAAAACATTACTGGAGAAATGGAAACAAGTTTTGTTCCCAAGGCCTCTTGTGCAATTGTGGCTCGTCCTAGTCATGTGTGGCGCGTATGATGAACACTGACTTGGATTTTAACTACTGTTCGAGTTTAAATTGTCCCAGAGTCTGAGTGTTCTCTTGGTCCTGGTGAGAAACATTGTCTTGTTTGAATCAATGGGCTATTAGTTCTTGTCCTAGATTCCAGATATGGTTGTTCATAATTAATCAATTTTCACCTGACACATTTATTTTCTATGGTAATTTAAAAAAAAAATCAGCTTCAATGATCGAATGCGAGATGCAGTACTCGGTGGATCTCCTTTTGGTCACCCACTGCAACAAGGTTTTGTGACCGGTCTATCTTTTCAGGTAATGATGCCTTTTAATTGAACTTTTGTTTAGTTTTACTTTTAGAAACAACTATGAGAACATTATTTTCCTTGGACGGTATTGTGTTTGAACCTCTAATATGATGTCATGGATCTATTAGAAAGATAGAAACTTCATGAACAACACAAAGCCGTAAAAATAGTGTTAGCTTACATGTTTCTGCTTCACCAGCCGATTTAAATGTGAGGAAGATATTTTACCTTGATTGTAGAAGAAAATTCACAAATTTAACTGAGGAGAATTATGTAGTTGGCACTCTTTGAATGTCATTAGGTGTTAGGGTTTCTCCGATTGAGCCCTTGGTTGATTTTGATTCCATTTTTCTGAACAATGGTTTCACAACATTTCCTCAACAAGTTGTTATTTCCATTTCAGCTCAGCAAGTGACTTTGATCAGATCGTACCTTAAATTAAGGGTCAAAACTGCTTCGGACTTGCTAGTAAAAGTTGTAGCTATATTGTCAGTTTGTTGAGTATGATCAGTTCTTTTAACAGAAAGTTATTCTCCTTTGTGGGTTTTGATCTTGTTGGTATACATGATATATAAGTTAGGACTGCAACTATGACAGCTTTCCTTGTGCTTCTTCTACAGCCTAATGGACATGACCATGGTGTGAAGATTGTTGTGGACAGTATGCTAGCTGCATCGCAGGACCACATTCAGGTGAATCTTCTTAATGTGTTTTGATACCAATAGTATGTTTCAAGCTCACATACTGGTCTTGTCCCATAGTCCACAAAATCTTCATAGCTGGTGTGTTTGCAATGTTTGATTTTTCTTGCAATTTACATCTAATTCTTTGGAGTTTATTTACATATCTTAGGTTGCGATGGCTGGAAACTTGAAGGATTTTGTGTTAACCAGTCATCTAGGGGAAGAGGTAAAGCAAAAAAGTTACACTGAATAATATCTGTTGCATTTTGTACTATCTCAGGTTAAGATAATACTTTTGATTTGGTTATCATTCAATTTTTTATACTTTGATGCATCCAAATCATATCTTACATGAATGAAAGAGTTACATCTCCCTGTTTCTGCTACCCTCTTTGGGTTTTCGTACGTTTTAAGAGCAGATAGTCTGTTGGGTCTAATTATCCTCTTATTATCCTTTAATATCTGAATATCCCTATATGGAAACTTGTGACCTGCTATCAAATCCTTGCCGTGCATGTTGGGCAGTCAATTGTTCATGTTTCCTTCAAATGGAATTGTTTGAACCCTGAATGAGACTTTTTTTTTTAAATTCTCAAAGTACAAACTAGGAGATACAGTATTTTTAATTCATGAAATCCGTAACGTTCTTTCTCAGGTTAAGGGATCTGAAGTTTTAACTCATGATGGGTTACCAGTTGCATATGCTTTATGCCCCATAGAAACTGTGAGTATCACTACGATATTTGTCCATCCTCTTCATCTGAGTAAAGCTAATATTTATAACTCTTCAACGATCCAATATTGACTTCATATTCATAAATAAGTGTGTTTGGTATATTTCTCTTATGTGCTGAAACTGTATCTAATTATGTTTATGAGTATGATGCTCCTGTCATTTGATCATTCTCTTCAGCTTTAGTTGGTTCCTCTTTTGGTGTTCATTCCTTGTTGGATGCTTCTCTAGTCTGGATCAGATACTGTGTTCTGCATGTACTTTAATTTTCCAACTGTATGGAATTAACATCTTTTTATACTTTCCAGGTTAATTATGTCTCTGCTCATGACAATGAAACGCTGTTTGATATCATCAGTTTGAAGGTATACTTTGCAATCTTTTATAGCTCCCGTTAAGCATAAAATTAGTGGGAATGTCTATCTTTTTTATAATATCATTTGTAAGTATTGTCAGTTCTTGTATGCTTGCAGACCCCAATGGAAATTTCTGTAGATGAGAGGTGCAGGCTAAATCATTTGGCGACAAGTATAATAGCACTTTCGCAGGTTCCATCTGTGTTTTCTGCAATAGTTACTGATGGAATGTCAAAGAAAGAGCAGGATATTAGTTCAATCTATTACTGAAACAACTGAATAAGTTCTCTTGTTTTAGGGAGTACCATTCTTCCATTGTGGTGATGAGATGTTACGCTCAAAATCACTTGATCGTGACTCATACAACTCTGGCGATTGGTTCAACAGGTGTCCTACTATTCTTGGTCTCCAAGTAACTTTAAGATGTTAATGATGTGCATCGTCTTGAAGAATCATATCCCTGTTATTACAAAGTAGTCCTTTGTAACATTACTACAGAGTTTTAGTCAAGGGTTAAGCCTTGCTTACTGAAAGCCACTGTTGTTGAGAGCTGGCTAGTTTTGCCTCAGATTCATTATTACTTTTTGTCTATCTCAGGTTGGACTTCAGTTATGAGACAAACAACTGGGGTGTAGGTCTTCCTCCCAAAGGGAAAAATGAGAAGAACTGGTCACTGTAAGCATTCGTTATTTTCATTCAGCTTGTTTGCTTTTCATCAATCAATGGATATGTTTTTGATATCTTGCAACGCTTTTGGCTTTTTGCCTAGATGAACTCCTAGAGGGCAAGGGTGTGAAACAGCAGAGAAATCTTTCTAACAGTTGTGTTCTCATTGTTTTCCACTCTTTAAGTTAGGGGTGTCCAGGTTGATATTGCTACAAAATGATCTTTGACCAGAACTTGTTTCCTTTTTAGGATTAAACCACGGTTGGCAGATCCCTCCTTCAAGCCTCAAAAGAATCACATCCTCACTGCAGTAGAAAATTTCTTAAACTTGTTGAGGATTAGGTACTCTTCACCACTTTTTCGTTTGAGGACAGCAAATGCAGTTCAGGTCAGTTTTTGTAAATAATCTGTTTTATTTTCTTATACTTCCTTTGCGCTCCTATTTTGAAGATGACACATGTATTAGTTTGGAACAGAGCTGCTAATGTCCTGAAGTTACCCCAAGCCACTCCACGACTTAAGGACTGGGCCCAAGGCTCCACGGGACCCGGAGCAATGGTACCAAGCCTCAGTCCCATTAGAACTTAAGAAGCGAAACAAAGATGACTTCTTGTTGTTAGCTGACATCTATTTATTAGGCTAAAGGGACTTGGACTAATTAAGTAACATCTATCTGTAGGCACTTAGGCTAACTGAACTAAGCACTAATTCCACTAACATGAACTAGTGAAACCCTTTTTGCAAAGATGTACATTTGCGTTGTCTTTTTATGTGCAGGAAAGGGTACGTTTCCATAATACTGGTCCCTCATTGGTCCCTGGGATCATAGTGATGAGCATTGAAGATGGTCATGAAGGCAAACCAGGTTTAGCTCAACTGGATCCAACGTGAGTAAACATTAATTATTAATAAAGGCATTCTCTTTGTGCAATATATCCAATTATTCGATAATGGTGTTGCTTTTGTTTTGTATCCAACAGTTACTCTTATATTGTTGTTGCCTTCAATGCGTGCCCGGGTGAAGTGACATTTACAAGTCCTGCATTGCGGGCAAGAACCCTTCAACTGCACCCTGTACAGGTAAACCTCATATGAAAATATTTTCTGAATGGATGAAGTATTCATTGTTCTTTGGTTGAAAATTTTGGCCAAAAGGGATTAAGCAATTAATTTTACAGTTGATGTCAAGTGATGAGGTAGTCAAAAATTCAAATTATGATGCCTCCTCTGGGAGCTTCACTGTGCCCCCAAGGACGACTGCAGTGTTTGTTGAATCTCGAGGGATCTGATTGGTTGTCACTCATGGTCAATTGAGTCAAAGTTAAGATAATCGAAAATATCTTTACTACTTGAGGGATTCTCTAAACGTGGTGGCTCTAGACTTGTTTGAAATAGGTGAGTACATAGCAACCTCTACAACGTGAAGCTTGATCTTTTGCTAGCAGGGTAGTTTGTTTCTTATCTTGGTTGAATAATGGCCAAGTTTCTGAATATAAAGGTTATGAATTTTTACTTATGAGCATCTCACATTTCAGGTGGCGGGGCGCCAAAAATAATACTCAACGTTCTTTAAGAGGACAAAAGGATAGATTAGCTTCTCCCACGCTCAGGGAAACGTGGTTGCCAAAAGACCAACATGCATGACAGGTATTACTGCCAGCACTCCTCTTTATAACTGTGGTTGTTACTTGTTAGTAGGTGCTCTGGGGCTGTCTCATGATCTGGCTGCAGCTCCAGACAACATCTTCCGCAAGTAACTGTTTTTTCTTTTTTCTTCAATACAATCTGATTCCTTTTTTCCAGAAAATAAAATGGGCAAAATAACTGTAAAAGTGGTTGGTACACGTATAATTCACGAACTCTCAGTAAGTAGGTTCTCTACACTAACATGCCATTTTTTAGGGCACCACAAGGTCCATGGTTGGACGAGTGAGCAATAAATCTGTTCTTCTTATTAGTGCACTGTGGTTGCTTTTTGTTTTCTTATTTATTTATTTTTCCGGGTTTTATTAAAAGCAAACTTACTTTTGAGTGTAGCTGACGAATTCTAGTGGCTGCCCCAGTTAATCACTTCCATAAAACACGGTAATGTCACTCTCAAACCTGGATTACTTGAGGAATTTTTTTTGTTTTGTTTTGGTTTTGTTTTTGTTCCGGAGTGTTTCCTTGTAGTCAGTAAACTACAAGGGCATTAGACGAGTTTCGGTGAGAACCCTAATTATATGTTTCCCAACCAGCTGACCTGACCATCTCCAGCTATTTTACTTGTCTTGCTGGGACCCAATTTTGGATGCATATCATAACCCAAGAATCACAACAAAATAGACGATCCTAACCGTCGGATCTAGTTATAGTTGGATGAGTAAGATTTTCTTAATTGCCCACAGAGTCCCAATTCCCAAATTAGTTAAGATCCAATTTTATAGTTAGTTGGACGAGTAAGGTTTTCTTCAGTGTGTACTGAAATATCAAGTAAACCTATCTGTTGTGGGGTGAACACCCGCTACACCCTTAAAAGAACTGTAGACACAATATCAGCTATATAGTTTGTGGAATTGAAATTAGGGCCATGCTTGGTATGCAGAAAAAATTTGCATAATGCAAATTACAACAGCTATGGTAGTGGTAGTTTGCATGGACAAACAGTGCCATAGATATCCTAACTAGCAGAGGAATACCATACCAAACAGCTGATTTATTAATTTGACTGGGAATAACTGCAAATACGAATTTTTTCTGCATACCAAGCAGGGTCTAGGTTCTGATTTCAAACTTTGAAGTGATGAAAATTTAAAGATGCTAATAAGTGCAAGGAAAATCCCGAAAGGTCTATTTGTAATAGCTGGCTGGGCTTTTCTACACTCAGAGGGGATTTTTCACTCACTAAATTTATTTGTTGACGTGTCACCAATTAAATTCGAAGAGAGAAGTGAGGATCATACATTATTCAGTTTACATTATCTCTCGAAAATCACGGATGAATTTAGAATTTTTTTAGCCGAAATGATCAATTTGCCAACACTACAAGTCTTTTTTTAATGCTGAGGCGAAAAAGAAAAGAAAATGGGTTTCTCTTGTACGGGTATTACCCATGTGGACCCCACATGCTGGTGTAAACAAGATGTAGGAAGTAAAAGTTCTGCATGAGATGGGTAATCTTGTATTCTTGTTCTAGGAAAGAATCAAGGGGTAATACCTAAGTAACCAGAGCGCGGGTCGGAGCGGGAACGAAAGTGGGAGCGGGAGCGTCGGAGCGGCCGATTAAAATACCTTCAGAGCGTGAGCGTGAGCGTAGTTCGGAGCGGGAGCGTGAGGTTCCGGAGCGGGAGCGTCATCCCTATACCAAGGTTTCGGTTAGTAAGGGTAATACAAATAGAAGATGAGTTCCTAGTATAGAAGGTGTGTTTGGATGTGATGTAGAGGAGGGATTTTTGGGTCTAGGTATTCATTGGGATTATAATTTCTTTGGGTCAATTGGTTGCCCAAAATTCAAGGATTCTAGTTTCTCATAAAAAACTAAAATTCTAGTAAAATTTCTTTGATGGAGTCCGACCTCCCCTAAAATTAGCTAGGTTTTTATTACAGGATTCTATTCTTTATTTTTATAAAATTTTGATATAAATCCTACGATTATGGGGCAGCCAAACAACAGTAACCAGAATCTTAGTAGGAGTAATACTCCTACTCCAAAGACATTCTAGAACTAGAGACATTTTTAATTGTCCCCTCTAACCACTCCCTCTCCCACTCTAACTCTAGCTCCGCAACCCATGGTTAGCACACACTAGGGATTTGCAAGAATTCTGGAATTTTTATTGCTAAGGATAAATAGTACCTTAGGAATTAGGATTCATGAACCCGTTATCCAAACACACCCTAATTTCCTTGATCTTAAAGAATAAGAGGCCTTACCTACTTAGAGGGCGTTTGGCAGCCAGAAGCAGAAGTGCTTCTGAGAAGTAAAAAATAAGGAGAAGTTAGTATGGTAAACTATTGACTTATAAATCTAAAAAAATGATGAGTTATTAGTTGTTACACGGTACTCGAGGAGAAGCAACTTCTAAGAAGTAGAAAAGCAAAAAAAATTTGCTCAAAAAAGAAGTAACTTTTTTGCTTCTAGAACTCACTTTGAAAAAATGTTACCATACAAACTTTTCTACTTTTTGACTTATATAAGTCAAAAAGCAACTTCTTAAGTGGTTGCCAAACGGCCTCTTAGTGTTTTCTTTTGTTTCCTTTAAATTATGCAAGCCATTGCATTTATATGGAATAAAAAATGTTTGGTTTTTTTCAGAACAAAAATGCCGAGAAAACTAAAAATTTTAATTTTGACTTTTTGTGTAGACACACATCTTAATCTTATGACCAACATCTGTTGTATTATAATCGTCCTCCGACCATTGTCAAAGACATTGAAAATACTGATAGCACCTATGAATTGAACTTCATACAAAATCCTGTAGCACATTTGTTGATATATGGTTTCTTACTACCAAAAAAAAAAATTGAGTTGAACTTCATACAAAAATGATAAGTAGCCTTCCTGACTTCTCGCCTCAGTAGGCTCCTCTGCTCAGGGTAAATCTGTATCCATTGCTGTCTTGCTGCATCAGATGATAGTTACCAATATATATATATATCGGGGAGGGATATTGCATTTTGCCTTATTGCGCCACTAGTGCGCCACTTAGTTTTGTGGGACATACATGAGGATGGTGTAAGAGTCATTTTTGGTGAGAATATTTTTCTCACAGTATATATCATCATATCCGAAAATTAACTCATTCTAAAATTTCTAATCCTCTCAAATTATCTTGTAAAAAATTAGCAAAATTTAGGCATCTTTATTAATGGTTGATATTTCGATGAACTTTTCATGGGGTTGAAGTTTTAGAATGGGCCAATTTTCGAATATGATGATCTACATAGTGAAGAAAATATTTTCATCGAAAATTAGTCATTGGATCATCTCTATGTGAACACCATTTTGTCCCAAAAAAAAAAAAAACAAGTGGTGCAATAATGGTATTTAATTGTACAGTTGGATAGTAAATCATCATAATATATGCAGTGTTTCGAGAATGGTTTAGTGTGTTTCAAAAAATACAAGAGGTTGAACCGCAACATCAAATATTGTTCCCTCTACCTTTCAGTTGATTAGATAGATAGATAGATAGATAGATAGATAGTGAGTAATGCTTGAGGATTCAAAAATTAGATCCAAAATTTATGCCAACATACATGGCAGCTGAAATGCATAATACATTATTCAAAACAAAGTTCAAGAATTTTCTTTCATTGCCTAAGACACTTGACATGCAAGGCTTGCACATTGATGTGATACTTACATGTTTAGCATTTGTGTTCAACTAGCATTAATGAAATCTCAAATATGCTGCCATTTCAGTTGAGGCAGTATTTTGAGGCTAATTACTTTGGGATTAAAGTACTGTTAACACCCGACGGTTGGACGATGGGTGTACAAAATCATATTCGTCGTCCACCAGTTTATGTTGTTTCGAACGGTTGACTAGAAGGTTGGATTCAATCATCAAATGTTGGTGGTATGTGACTTATGTCAACTTAGAAACTAGAGAGAGAAGTTTTTTTTTTTTTTTTCCAATGGATATGGAAGGGGGACCCGACGGATATTCCAAATATGGTCGGTGGCCAAGATCTCTATTCCATGATGATACATACGTACATACATACATACATTTGAGGTGTTTTTCTGATGGATGTTATGCTATAATTTATTCTTTGATTGTATGATTTGGACAGGCGGATCAAGGAATTATACCATTTTAAGATTCTAACCCAAATTTTTTTGTTTATAATTTATTATCTTTGTTGGAATCTATAATTAATAATTGTATTACATAGAATGGATATTATTATTATTATTATTATTATTATTATTAAACAAATTTTTTTATTTTTGTATTTTCTATTTTATTAACAAGTTTAACCAGTTAACTTTCTCTTTTCCTATTAACCATAGACTTTCCTATTAACCATAGACGAGTACATGCCTTGTGAGCTCGTTTGTGTTCTTGAAATAACTAATAGGGGACATAAGGTCATCTTCCATTATTTACTAGGAAGTATGCATATTCGTAACGGTAGTGCTAGATTAGCAAAAAAAACCTACAAAATAATTTATAGAAAGGAATAATTTTGGATTTGACGCAAATCACGAGGGTGTGTAAATCCACACTACAGTCATATTTCAATTCTGTAGATTTTTCTGTAGGATTCTATTGTAAGTATAACATTATTCTATTCGTAATTACTTACATGGTATATTTAGAATGATTAATACTTGTTATTGATGTTGGTAACTCTTACATTACCCCTCAATGACAACATATGAATTAATTGGAACTAGTTGACTTGCACATTAACTTTTTCTTTTCTTGTGTGTGTTTTTCTTTTCTAGGAAAAAATAGAGCTATTGAGAAAAATCGATCAGTTTGATAAAATATGAAGATGTCGGGGTATGAATAGACTAAAACAATCATAATAGACATTACAAAGATTGTCACAATCATGATGTGTTGCAAGTTGACATTTAAATTTTTTTCGCGGCTTTTAGCCATAGTCACTCACAGNGGATCAATGGCAGAAGCCTAAATTGGGTTCTCTAAAAATTAATGTTGATGGCAGAAGCCTAAATTGGGTTCTCAATCTATAGCAGTAGGGATCATTACTCTAGATGATAAAGGGACAATAACAATTTTTCAAAAAAAATTCAAGGAAATTGGGTTGGTAGGGACGCCCCTATTGAGGCATGATTTAATTGATAGGTTTTGTTAAATTTTTTCTGCTAGATTATTGTGCTTATCAGGTATAATTTGGTTTAATTTTTCAAGCATAATTTAGTTTTATTTGTGTTGTAAAAAATAACTAGGGTCATTAGGGTCGCCGTTAGGGTCAACCCTGTTAGGGTTAGGGTCTAAGAAATTGACCCGTTTATTAAATGAGTCAGGGTTAGGGTTGATAAATATCGACCCGCAAACCCGCCAACCCGCCTAGGGTTGACCCGCGGATAACCCGTTGCCAGGTCTAGCCTAATCAGACTTTGAAACCTTGTAACCAGAACCGTCTTTAAGGATGTGAATGAGACGGTCCAGCTCTTTGTTATACTCTTTAATTATTTTGTAGAATATTTTAGTATTATATATATAAATATACCTTGGGATATTTTTAATTGGGTGTTAGCGCTCCTGCTTCGGCTATGCGTTATATATATATATATATATATAATGGGTTTTTTTTCATAGGTAAAAATGGGTATAGTTAGCGTTTCTTTTTTTACTTTGATTTAAAAGCCAATGTGTATAATTAAGCAAATAATGATCCATGAAGGGGAACTAGGAGATGGAGGTGGACCAGAAAATGAAGGAATAGAAAGTTCTTAATGGTATTTTAATTAAACAACTATTAATAACGTGAGGTGCACGCGTGTTTGCCTCGTTCCATCCAATTAATACAGGCTTAATTATTAATCATATAATAATAATAATAATTATGGGGAATATTCTTTTTATTTGGAGGCATTTTGGTATTTTTGCTTCGATTAGCACAGTCATTTCTTATTACTTAAGTCTAATATTCTTGCTTAGCTTCTATGATAAATTGATAACCGCCCTGCCTAATCACTCTCCCCAATTAAAACATTATTTATTCTAAGCAAGTTGGTAAAAAATAATTTTTAAGACTTTTCATATTCCTCTTAATTTTATTTTTCTTTTTTTTGGATGTTCATTAAAGGTTATTTTTTCTTAATCTCCTTCTAACACCAAGCCTTGATCCCTTGACCTTAAGGGCATCAAGCTTCTTTACCATCCTTATTATTATTATTTAAATAATAATCTTGTTAGTTACAATTTAATTATGCAATCGTGACGCTGTCGTATCGAATAATATCTTATCAAGTCCTGTTCACTCTTACGTTTTGCTCTTTGTTTGTGGTTCTATGATGTTGGTCCGCGAAGGACACGGGGTGTTTTATCCGTTCAAAGTATGTAAAATATATCTTGGGAAGTTTTTAGGATTAAAATTTTTTGTAAGTAATTTTTTTAGTGACGGTTTTTATAGCCCTTAGGTAGCTATTTTATAGCTCTTTGGTGGGGATTCGATTGTTGGATGATACAGCGGTGTATGTATGTTTCTCACATACCTACTATTTAGTATCTTCGTCTTATTAAATATGTATCTTGGGTACTGTCTTCCTAAAAAATAATATTTGTATCTGATTTTTCTTTCTTTTGTTTTTTATTCTTTTTCCAACATAGTGGGCAAATAAGTTCACAAAAAAGCCTAGCAACGTATGATCTCGCGTAGTTATTTATTTATTTTATATTAAGATTATTATTTAATTACAAATAAACAAAATTATTCACCAACAAATAAAAAAAAAAGACGCCATAAATAACACAGAGAACTCGCCAATTGACGAGGCATTACTAATTTCTTCTTGCTCCATGTGTGTTCGTCATCAAACACATGTACAAAGAAGTGACAGTATGGATTGCGTTAGAGGCATTCCAGTCCAGTAGCTAGCAATTCAAATTCAGTTTTTTTCGAATTCGGTTCATCGTAGAAGTCAGAGGCCACAAAACTCTATCAAGGTCAAATTTGAATTTGACTTTGGTTTAAATAAACTGTTGACATTTCTCCCTTCCAAACTGTATAGTTGAGGCTGACTTTCATTGAGAATTTTATATTAAAAAGTTGACTGTACAGGCCGGCACCTGAGTATGTTTTTAGGTAAATATATTATAAGTACTGAAGAATAATGTAAAAACCTATACAGAGGGAGGCTGAGACAGACCCAGCCAACCCAAAAAAAATAGCAACGACCAGGAGGAGAAGGGACCTAAATCACCATGCTAATCCGAACAGTAACACCAATCATTTATATTAATGTTCATTGGGCCTAATCTATAAAGCACGAATATTTTATTTGGAGTTTTCTGTCTGTGTTGGATATGTGTCCGACACTTATACACATAAACATACGATGGGGAAAAACTAGCCAAAAATCCTTTAAATATATGTTTCGTGCGAAAATATCCTATAATCAAATATCGTTTAAGATTATACAATATATTTTTTTATCAGGAGTGATTATGATTATACAATATATTATCAGATATTATTTGTAAAATGAAAGTCAAGAGTAAAATATTTATTATTGCTAACTTAAAACAATAATTATTGCTTATTTCATATTAAAGTTATTTGATTTTAAATAAATAACACTAGTTACTATTACTCGAATTATTTAATTTTAAAATTGTTCATCAAAAAAAATTATTTAATTTTAAAACATTCAAAAATGCTAAAATCATAATTCATTAAAGACAATTTAGAAGAAACTTGAAATATAATTTGAGAAGTAGACTTACCAAAAATTCATCTAAAAATGCACTCCCAAATAACATAGAAGCTGAAAAAAGAATGTAGTCAAAACAAAGCTTCAATGAGATGTTTCAATTTCACAATGCGACATTTCTTGGGAGTGATTTTTAAGATAAGAATAAAAATCAACTTTTGGATCATCCCACCACCAGGTGAGTAAAGTGTAAGAATAAAATGGGTCAAAACTAAGTAAAAGAGGTGGATGTAAATATTTGATCACCTTTCTTGTTTGGACCCACATTACACCAATAAAGCAAAATGGCCACGGTGTTAGGCCGTTGCTACTGCAATTTGCCACGGAACATGAATTTTTAAATATTTATCCACGGCCTTAAATTGTTGCTAATCAGTTAAGCAACGGCTCATACCCACGCCCAGAACTTTGAAGCTGCACAGTTAGCTGCGTTATTGAACCGTTGCTACGGTGTGCAGTCGTTGTTAAGAGAAAAATAACAACTGTTCATGATCGTTACAAGTTATCAAAATAGCCACAGTACAATGAGAACGGTTGTAAAGTAACAGAGATTAGGCTTACAAAATAAAAAGTGCTTATCCTCTACATAAAAAAGTTATAAAAGGCGGGCTTTCAGCTCAATATTGTGATTTTAGATTTATGTACTCCATTGGACCAACTAAGCGGTTTATCTTATATATGTTTTTTCTTTGTTTGTTTATTCTCAGATCTTCTGTACGTTGTATGCCTTGTGATTGAATAATATGATGGGTTAATTTAGTTTACCCCCCCATAATAATTGGCCAATCGGACTTACCCCCTCAAAGATCAGATATTGAACTTACCCCCTCAAACTAACGGTTTCCGTGATTCTGCCATTAGAAGGCACACGTGCGTCTCGCACGCTCTATTTTTTAAGGGGGTAAGTACAATAGCCAATTATTCTGGGGGGGTAAATTAAATTAACCCTAATATGATTGATGGACTGATTTATTTTCTTAGCTAGGTTATATTCAGAATAATTAAATAAAAATTGAAGTAAATAATTAATTAATGGCATACTTAGATCCAAATCGATCCCCCACTGTTAAGTAATTGGACGACATGCATTGCCATGTAAAACACGTACTAATCATCTTAATTTCCTAGCTAGCTAGATGCAATATTGCTAGGTTCCAAATTCCAAACTGGTTTTGTCGACTAATTAAGCCCTAATTAATGGTCACTCTTAATGTTTTTTAAAATGGTGAAGTTGACAAAAATATTACTCAATACTCATAGAACCTTCTAGAGTTCTCGGAAATGTTTAATTATTTTCTGTTTACTTATTAAAACTTACCATTATTTGACGTACAGTGAAGAAAATCAATTAAGTTAGCTAATTTAATTAGATTAAGGGAAAATATATATATATTTGTCATACATAATGGGTTAGGTAACCCCTAATTTACTTTTGCCAGTCCCCTCCCCCTCCCCACCACCTCTGTTGTTCTTTCCAGGTAATGGACGAGTAGCTACAGAGCCTACATTGTCAAAAAATTCTCTGACCTTTGATTTTTATTTATTTCAATTATTGACGGTTG
Organism: Macleaya cordata; assembly: GCA_002174775.1. Taxonomy (NCBI): domain Eukaryota; kingdom Viridiplantae; phylum Streptophyta; class Magnoliopsida; order Ranunculales; family Papaveraceae; genus Macleaya; species Macleaya cordata. The sequence continues at coordinate 2,476,563 of MVGT01000437.1, read as the reverse complement.
TAAATCCATGATTTGTCCTTTTCATTTATGACAATCGTCGGATGATTGATTCGTTTATATTTGATTTCTCTATTATATTTGGTTGAGATGTTTAAAAAAAAAAAAAT
>MVGT01000437.1:2408722-2471745 GCA_002174775.1 Macleaya cordata | reverse complement strand
AAGAGTTGATCATTAGTATATACCCAATCCAAGACCAACCCACAGGTTGGGTTTAAGATCGAACACCCTAAAGAAGAATAATGCGTGCCCAAGCCCAATTAAATGTTGTTTTGGGTCTGCTAGGCTAAGTTGGGGAAGCCCTAGCTGCATTTGCATGTTGCTGTTGGCACTTGGCATGGCTAATTAATCTTCTTGAGACAAAGTAGTTGAAGGAAATTAGTCGGTTGTACGTAGTTTGGTTGGTCTAAACCAGAATCAGTGAATAGTCAATCTAAACTGCACAAAATTGGAACCTATTTAGTTTCGGATTCCGCTACTCTCTAATAGGTTGAACTTGAACTGGGATAATCAGTTTCAATTCTCCATTATTCACGAAAAATAAAATAAAATCAAAATTACAGAAAAATCAAAGCAAAAATAACTATTTATAAATTGGTTTAGACTTTAAAACCAAAAGACTAGCCTATTTAAGTGGAGGTACTCCAAACCCATTCCTCTATGTCACATCTTCATTTGTGACATTCTCTCCCACCGAAATTATGTGACCCTTTCGTTGCAGTCGGGCCATCTTGCATACTTTTCCCAATTCTTTTTTGAGAGACCTATTATCTTTGTCGACAAATCCCTTGTATGTGGGCGCTTGGCGTATGTAACATCAAAAATCGGGTTTGCTCTTATATTACTTTGTCACGGGTACGAGTTTCCAACCCAAAAAACTAATACGAACTCTAAACCCATTTAAACCCCACAACCCACTCCCCACCTTCCCACCCCCTTATTCTTTCTCATTCCACGTGGGACTATTCCTCTGTATCACATTCTTATTCGTGCCATCTAACGAGTCTAGAGGATGAGGCGGTATGATATGATTGGCACCTCCATTGGTGTGTAAGTCAAATTAAATGCTAATCATGTTGCTGCCATATCATTAATTAACAATTTTTTACGTGATTATATTATGTGCCTAGCACTATTCTTCCTTCTTAATTTTTTAACATGTGTCAAACAGACAAGAAACTGCATTGACTCCATATTAAAGCGTTCCCAATTAAGTTACATCCTTTCATCCGCCATGAATCACGAGGGAGCGACGTCACCAAAAAATCGCACAGAGTACCTCTATGTACTCTACACACTTATTTTTAGCGTGAGCCGGTAGCACGTACGTATGACTTCAATAATTGTACTGTTTTGAAATTTCACCCTAGGCTACAAGACAAAGGTAATAAATTATGTTTTGATCGATCGATCGATGGTGGGAAAAATGACGAAAAAGAATACTTAAAAAATTTAAATTTCAAACTCCAGACAGGAAAAACAACTTACTTGTTTTTTTGGTCTGAATCAAGAAAATAAAGATGTTCAAAGTATTTGCTAGCTAGCTAGGATGGTTCTGGACCATTTTCTTTTCTGAATAAAACTGTAGGCCCGACATTAAAAAAGTTTTAAATGATGAACCTAAATGAAAAGTTTTAAATGATGAAGCTAATTTAAGCGTGAAAAGACGGTGTTACTGTTCTCTATGTATATTGCGATGGTGATATTAAGTATAAACTTTTGTTGCTTCTTAAAAAAGAGTGGAGGATGGGGTCAAAAAGTCAGTGTCACAGAGAGAGAGAGTCATGGAAATGAAGAAAATGGATGTCATTGTCGAACGAGTTGTGAGACCTTGCCCTAATCGATCACATGGGTGGTAGGGTCAAGATCTTCATTCCCCGGATTCTTTGCAGAGCTCTTTTATATATTCGTTAGTCTTTTGTTACATTTTTTTTTTTTAGCAATTTGCAATATTGGTTTGTTCATCAAATTAACTGAAGATCCCGAGGATTAAAAGGAATTATTCCCTAGCTAATCCCTATTAATAAATAATAGGGCCAGCTCGTGCATTCTACTACGTTTTGTTGGTGTTCTATATTGAATGACTTTTGAGACACCTACAAAAACTGCTATTCATGGGATGCAAATTAGTTAGCAATAGATGCAAATTACGATGGTTGTAAAATTGAAACACCAACATTTTGCAATATTCAAAAATTCAATATGTTTATGAGTATATTGAAAAATATTGTGAAATAAAAAATAAAAAATATTTATTTAATTAAATTAGATAGAAAACCACCTCGCAATCTAAATCTGCCGACTCTGCAGTACTGCATCCACATTTTCACTTCTGTTTTGTGTTTAATTACTATTATTACTGTTGGTTTAACGAAATCATAGTTTATTTTTTTATTTTTTTTAACAAAGTCAAGAGTCCATATATATATATATATATCAGTAGTAGTTGGTGTCGTGAGTGGGGACGCGCGGATATTAGGATGTCCTTTACAATATTTTAGGGGGCCCCAAAACCTCTATTTGCCTTTTTGTCGTTTTTCTTGGATTCTATTGGTGCTAAACATAAAGTTAAAAAAAGAATCATTTATACCTACCCCTCTATTCCCACCCGGCCCACGTTATCACGATCCATATTATAACAGTATGTTGGTTGGGCGGTCCGTGACCCATCTACCTAACTACTTCAGTTTTTTTTTCTTTTTTCTTTTTTCAAGAGATAAGTTTATAGCTTATTTTGAAGAGAGATTTTAAGTACGAATTTTGTGAAAAATAAAAAAATTAGTTAGAAATTATATAACAAAAATAGATAATTATTATTTATAAGTTCCATAGGTTGATTATAACAAAAATTGAACATAATTCGAAATTATCAAAAACTAAAGAAGGACATCCATAACGGTAACATTTTTCTGGCTAAATCTCCAGAAACATTATCCAGTGGTGCAGTTTAAAAATAGAGAATAACCCAGATTTTATAGCCAGGTGGGAGGAGGAGTCGTTTGATGTTGGGCGGATGGGGGTGGGCGTCAGACCCATCCCCACCCGCCTAACCATTTTAAATTTTTTTTATTTAGGTTCCTTAAATTATTTTAGGTTTTATGGGGGAAAGACACATTTGTTATTTATGAAAAAAAAAAAACTTTTTAAAAGTGCGACACCTGGCATCAGAAGGGAGACGCTGGCATTTTGAAAAAGTCTTTTTTTTACAAAAATGACAAACGTGTCCTTTATTAGTTTTTTATTAAGGCCCGTTTAGTTCAGGATTGGAAAACATGTTTTCAAAAACTAATTTACACAACTAATATGCATTTTGTATTACATCCAAAACTGTTTTAGAATTTACAATAAAATCATATATGATTTTACAAAACAAAAAAATGTTGTTTTCTTGGTTTTCAATGAAATCATTTAAAATTTTATAGTAAAGTCAAAAAAATAATTCTAGATGGATACAAAATGTAGTTAATTTAGGTGTAAATTAATTTTTAAAAACAAATTTTCCAATCACGTAACCAAATGGGCCCTAAGTTCCTCTAGGATATAGGAACATAGATCTACATTTTCAAAAGGGGATTTTGGCCAAAAACTCCTACTTGGAAAACGTTTTAGGATTTAGCCAAACAAACGTTTTCTTTTAGTCTAAGGCCCAAGAGGGTTTCAGTCAGAGGGTTTCAGTGTGTGTAATTTGCCTTAGACTAAAAGAAAACGTGTGTTCGGCTAAATCCTAAAACGTTTTTCAAGTAGGAGTTTTTGGCCAAAATTCCCTTCTCAAAAACAAGAGACATTATCAGGTAAGCTACTTTCACTTGCTACGTCAGATTACGGCTTACCTTATTCTCCATGTCAAAAACAATATTAGGTGTTATCGTATAGGCGGTAAGTAATGGGTTCTACCACCTTCCAAATATTAGGTACCTAATTCTCAGTAAGACACACATGGACCTACAGCACATGAATCTTCTTATTGTTGAGAGTATTAAGTGAATCAAAGCCGTTGGATTGCAAGATATCAGATCATGGTTCAAGCTTACGACTTGGATTTTCTTGATTCCTTTACCATGACAAAAATTTGTGATGAGCTTAATTAGGGCTGCAAGTATGAGAAAGAGAAGCAGTGGATCATTAACAATAATAAAGCGAAATAACACAAATTAATTAATCGGACCCAAACCACAACATTACATTCCAGGGAAAAACAGATGGTTCATGATGATGACGAAGATGAAGCAGGAAAGACTAAAACGCAAACCTCACCAACAAAATAAATACAACCCAAAGAAAACCCCACCTTCATGAAATTCAAATTAACCAACCATCCTTAATCCTTCATCAGTAGTCTGTGGAAGGCAATTGTTCATGAGTGTGACTGATGAAGAAGAACTCGTAAACAAGCCCAGCAAGCCCACCTCCGATCAAAGGCCCAGCCCAGTAGACCCAGTGGTTGGTCCAGGTCCAGCTGACCACAGCCGGTCCAAAAGACACAGCTGGGTTCATTGAAGCACCGTCGAAGGCCCCACCAGCCAAAATGTTGGCACCCACGATGAAACCGATCGCAATTGGTGCGATTGTTCCCAAACTACCCTTCTTGGGATCAATGGCTGTGGCGTACACGGTGTACACAAGCCCGAATGTCATCACGATCTCGAACACGAAAGCGTTCCATACTGTCACTCCAGATGACAAAGCAAACGCCGAAGTAGTCTACAATTAAAAAATCAAGTTAAAAATGATTACTCTTTTAACTGTATTGTTAACGGTAATAACTAACTTTTAATAGTTTAATATATAATTTTCTACTTACCAAGCCGTTGGTGGCGAATTTGAGGAGTAAGCAAGCAACGACTGAGCCGAGGAGTTGAGCAATCCAGTAAAGGATACCACGGAGGAGAGTGATGTTACCTCCGACGAAGGCACCGAAGGTAACAGCAGGGTTAACGTGGCCACCGGAGATGTTAGCACCAACGGAGACGGCGACGAAAAGTGCAAAAGCATGAGCTAAGGAAGCGGCGACGAGGCCAGCTGGAGTGCTAGCACCGTCGTTGGTAAGCTTGTTGAAGGCCATACCGGAGCCTTCTCCAGCAAAGACGAAGATGAGTGTGCATATGAACTCAGCCAAAGCTGCCTTCAATGCGTCGGGGTGAGTTGCTTCTTCAGGCCTCCCTATAGCAATCCTACTGATCGGCATCTTCTTCTTTCAAATCTAAAGATCTGTCTTTCACTCTCTCTCTCTCTCTCTAGAACTCTCTCTCTCTCTCTCTCTCTCTCTCTCTCTAGCAGGATCTGATCTCCACTTCTCTTCTTGTCCACTTATACTGAAGGAGTCAAGGCACTGGTAACCGGGATTTCCAGTTTACAGGTCATCAATTATTAAGAGTGTCTGCACGAACACTTTAAAGAATGATTTGTTGTGGGTGATAACATACTGTTGATCACAGTTTAATAAAATGTGGTCCATGGTATACTTAAAAGATTAGCATTATAAAAGGTTACGTGGCATAATCATGACACTATATGTTAGAGATAGTTTTTATGTTAACTTGCTTCCTGCAGTACCATAACAAATATTTATTTTTTGTCCATTTTAAAACTTTTTCTCAGCAACCATTGGTTCTTGCCCAATACAGCTCAGTTTTTGCCTCCAAAACATTCTCAGAACGACACGTGTCAATGATGGATAAGGGACACGTTACCTGTCTCTATTCAGATGTGACAAGTGAAGAATTGGAATTAAAATATTTTCTTCCGCCTAATCTCTCTCTTGAGTTCTGGAAGCGTCTGTCTATGAGTTTAATTTAAGATTTTAATTATTAATCAAGCAACCTTATCTTGATAAACATGATGATTAGAGTTATTATAAGACTGCGGAATATCGTATGTTCGGATTTTGTCGATTAGCATATGCTGAGAACGGATCAGTTTAATACAAAAACATAGACGTACGTAGCTTGAAGAAAATAATGGAAGTTTATGGAACAAATTAATAAAAATTAAACCAGCGATGGAAATGTAATACCTAATCTTAAAGATCATGGGATCCACTAACGTTATAATTAAATTGAGGAAACATTAATATTCGAATATAAATTAAAGGTTGGTTATAGTTGTACAGTAAAAGACACGTACGCGTATATCAAGACAAGTACAGTAATGTAATATATGATTAATTAATTAAAGTACTGTTGATGTTTGAAAATTTTAGCCTGTCTAAAGTAAAAGAGTGCTGGTCCGACCTTGTACAAAACAAATGCTAGATGTTTATGTGACATGATGGATCCAACTGCTACGCAAGTTGAAAACTCTCATAATACTTTTGGGAGAAAAAAGTGGTGAGTCCCATCCTACCACATAAATATCTCCCACTTATTTTGTAAAATGGTCCTACCAAAAAAACTTTATTAAAAGTAAAAAGCTGTAGAATAATGTTTAGGACAGTTTATTGGTATCCCTTCTAATTTTGAAGAATAAATTTCTATAATCACGGCCACGGGTGATTCTAACCTCAGTAACTTTAGTCGATGTAGAACCATTTAAATTTTGAAAGAAAATCAGTGGATGGGGATCTCAAGGATGAGTAATTTAATTGTCTGTTTGGACAAGAGATTTTAGAGAGGGATTTTATAGGGACCAGGAATTTTGAAGAAAAATATAACATGATTTTTCCACCAAATCTCTGTCCCCGTAAAATCCCTTCCCCAAATCTCTTTTTCAGACAGCCTATAAATAATTTCACGTCAACCAATAACTTTCATGAATGAGAACGAGCCGTGAGTGTAAAAGTGCTTGAGGTATCAGTTTAAAACTCATGATTGCGTGGCTGAGATTTACCCTTTTGAGAATAAAGATTATGTGAAATTATATCATTAAGTTTAATTATGAAGGTGAGGGTAAAATGTTTTGAACAGGGTCGGGGGACTGAGATTGATTGATTGATAAAATTGGAAAGGTTTGTACAAAAATGATCACTTTCAGTATAAAAATTGAAATTGAAAAGAGGGTATTTTTTTTTTTTGTCCACCGCACTCAGGCACTCACCAGTATATCATCATCTCATGTCCCACCCGAGTTCTTCTGGTGTGCACTCGATCATTTCTTTAGATGAAACTATTTTTCTCTTATTCGCTTTTAATTAATTTCCAAATGAAAGCAGAGAGATTTGATCCTTCACAAATTAGAAGTCTCTAACAGTGATGCTGCAGCTGTATAAAAAAGCAGCTCAAAATTCTATGATAGTCTCTTTCGATAAAGGATTTTGTAGGGACCAGGAATTTTGAGGAAAAATATAACATGATTTTTCTATCAAATTCTTGGTCCTTACAAAATCCCTCCACCAAATCCGTTGTCCAAACAGATTATGAATTTTTCAGGTTTTACCGAACCATGTAGGTACCATTAATTTTCATGGTTAATCTGCAACAAAGATAATAAACAGTCGTATGGGGGTGGGGGGTGGCTGAATTGAGTGTGACTTTACTTACAGAGCTGATAGTGTTCCTGAATCAATAGTACCGCATGTTGCATGACATCAATTAATAGAAAAGCAGTCTTGGTATTATATGGTACCACGTACCATATATCATCAAATGGTTCACCATGTATTTAATCACCACCGTACACTACACGGGACGGGACCCCATCAATTCAAAATTCAAACCACTCGTTTTAAACCTCTAGTAGTTTGGTAAAAAGACACCGAAGTCGATCTCATGAATCATGCCTAATTGTAGATCGAGGTCGGTCACATTTACTTCTCAACCTCCTCTTTAATTCATGACTGCGGCTTTTAATTTGAATGTTAAGTTGCAACATACATACATACTGTAGCTGTTTTATTCCGGAATGAACAACCCAGTCCCAGACAACAAAATTATTAGGCGGCCCGGCCCGCTTGTTATTTTTGCGCGAATGTTTGGTTTGAATATCCGATCAAAAAATGTGAACAAATATTTGCATGGGCCAACATGCAACGTATGCATAGTTTAATAATAGTACGTGATGTGAATTTGCATTTTTCTTGTATTAGTTACTTTGTAAAAGCAAATGCTAATTAAAGTTGCTATCTACCAACTGTAAATACGAAAGGTGCAAAATTTTGCAAAAATATATGAGGGTGTGCAAAAATTTGCATGATGATGCTAATAATCACAACATATAATGTAGTTAATTACTGGCTTTGAGCAATATTAGATTAATTAATTTCAAAAATATAATTAATTAAATGAGTATTAAATTGAACTTGTTTTTCTGGATTAGAATGAAGAAGAGTGATGAAGGAGGAGATGGGAATCGAGGTCAGATGCTGAGCATGGCCTGAGTCACGTACGTTATCTTATCAACTTTGATAAGAAGGGAAGGGAAGGGAAGGGGATTTTCATCCTCTTTTGATATATGTTACATAATGGTGGGGCCCATGAAGCAACATCCACGTTTGACAGCCTGTCTCCCTCTGATTGGTCGTGTACAGCTAAGCTCTCTACAGATTAGAGCTCCCACATCTCTAAATATACTGAAGAAGCTGGGGGACCACCACGTGTTTGTGTTTGGTCGACCCCCTACGTTACTACGTACATAGATCTCTTCCACCCAAAAACGTCGGATCAACGTGATACATTTCTTTCAAATTCAAAAACAATATTTAGTTTTCAAAAGTCTACGAATTAGTTAGTCCCTGTACCCAAACATGTTTGGATTGCAGCGCGAATCAATTATGATATTTTTTTAAGACAATCTTACTCTTACATATTTTTATTATTTATAAATACAATCCCAAATTATGTTTAGAGACCTCAACCTCTTCTTTTTCTAATCGTGCCTCCAATCTAACTCCATTATTAAAAAGATAAATAAACCAATGAGCATATATGAGTTATGAAAAATATGAATTAATTTTTTGTTTCCATGCTTGTTATGAAAAATATGAATTAATTTTTTAGTTTCCATGCTTGTTTTTAATAGTATACATTTGGAAGGAGGAAGAAGAAAATTAACTTTTTTTTAGATTCTTATTCCTGCATGAACCAAGCACTGAAATAAGAATGTGGCAATAATCATATTCCTATTCCTGGTTGAACCAAACATAAAATACAAGAATGTCATTTCAGAAATGTGATTCCATTTCCGCGATCCAAATATAGCTGTAGGTTTGATTATCTCATGGTTATAGCTTATAGGAGGTGTTGGTTCGGTTTTAAATCCAATTAGTTTGATTTGGTTCCATCGATTCCGATTATATTTGTGCAGCTAACTGAAACTGGATCTCATCACCCGAATCCCGGATGCAGATGGATCCGTTTCAAGCGAAATTTTGTCTAATAAACCACATATACATAGAACTTCTATAAAATAATAATTTCGTTAAATTTAATTAATTAATAAATTTAGTCGATCTCAACTTTATTAAATTTAGTCAGTCTCACACTTACCCGCAGGACAGAACAGCATGGGCATCTTGCAGCTATCCTTTCGGGGGTGCACGAAAAAGAGTTCAAGCCCGGGACTGGGATATCGAAAAGATATCATTTTCTTAAAGACATGTCCATACTCCATAGTCAAAGTGATATGCCAAACTTTTATATTTATCTTTTGTTTAGTCAGTTTTAGAAGAACATTTTTATATTTCATTCATAGAACCAAGATGGTACACGAATATTAAAGAACGAGAAAAGTAAGCAGCTTTTAACAGATTGACACTCATGGCTCTAAATCACTACTGTTAACGAACCTGTTTACTAAGACAATCTTCTTTTAACCAGGACATAAAAGAAAGGAAGGGGTTTTGTGATGTCTAGCTTGGACCAACTCTTCGCAAGGGCATCGTTACAAACCCTAATATCCCTAAACCTAGCTTGTTTGTGTAGTCCACAAAATTAAGTTTTACCAAACGCCACCTTATAGTAGTTTATGTTAGTGCAATCGCAAGACGGAGGAGCCAATTACCTTTTCACCAAGTGTATAGTCCTCCTTATATGTGTCATCACATTTCTTGTACTGCTCGAAGTTAAGTATAATTTTCTGTACGCGAAGTGTTTCAAGAAGGTATATGGAATATAAGGGCCCGTTTGGTTCGTGATCCAAAAACTTGTTTTCAAAAACTAATTTACACCTATAATAATATACATATTGTACTACATCCAAAACTATTTTAGGATTTACAATAAATTCATGTAAGATTTTGTAAAACAAAAAAAAGTTGTTTTATGTGTTTTCAATGAAATTATATAAGATTTTATAGTAAAGTGAAAATGCAATTTTAGATGTGATACAATATATAGTTTAGTTCAAGTGTAAATTAGTTTTTGAAAACAAGTTTTTGGATCGCGAACCAAACGGGCCCTAAATTGCATCCAAAATGAAACTACTCTTTAACTTCGCATTAATGAGAAAATTGATAAGATGACCTGTTTGTTCAAGGATGAAGAAAGATAAATTCAACAATCTAGTTCATGATCAGAAATGTCACAGACATATATGCAAGGGAAGAAGGGAGCTCCAAACACCCAATCACAAGTTTAACTAGTTTACATTAAAATCAAAAAGTGCATTTATACTTGCTATAACAGATAAGACATACAACTGGGCTCAGATGATGCTTCATATTAGGACTCAAGTTTCATGTTTTTCAAACCTCTTGTATATCTATGAATTGTCAAGTAGAACTTCAGCGCACTGCTTGCTTCAGTATATATGTCGCAATACATGTCTGCAGGATACACCTGTGAAAGTATTAGCATCCATACAAGTGCCATGCAACTATTTTGCCAAAAATAGTATATATCTGTTGAGTATCATGCAGAGAGTAAAGTCTAACTTTAATCATAATTGAAACATTCCTGCAACGGGGGTACTATACCAGAGGTAATTGTTGAAGCATAAGTAATGCTAAAGGTGAATTCACCACCAAATGGATCCTAGATGTCATCCGTGCTGCCTATAAAACCATTCATGCAGAGAGAGAGAGTAGCGTCTTGGATGGAGCAAACTACAAAGCTCAAAGTCGAAATGACTGAATACCTTAACAGCCCCCGTCATCTTCACCACTAAAAAACTACCTCAATGAGAATCAGTTAACTTTCTTGATAACTAATCCTCTCTTTGAAAAGACCTTCTTTCAAGAATCAAGATCCAGAAAGAAACAAGAACTTAAGTTACCATTCAACCAAAGAAGAAACTAGAAAGTAGTAGGAGTTAAGATTGGTAGTTCATATAGGTACGCATTGAACTGCACAGAAAGTCTGGGATCAAGAAGCAAAGGGTGAAGATAGAAAGTGCTATCTTTGTTAAAAAAAAAAAGTAGTTACATATGCCTTCGTAGTATTCTGTCATACACATTCTATTTAATGCAAAAATAGTGGATGGTTGCCTCTGTAAACACTATAGTCCAAGTCTAAAGCAAATATACACAGCATAAATTTAATATTATTTCCTTTTCATATAAGATCATAAAATAGTGTCAAGAACCTAAAACAACTACATATTTGACGGAGAAAAGATGGATAAATACTTCTATTGCAAAGACTCCATGGTCATCAATAAAAGTATTATTCCATGAATTTGGATATCGATCTTAGTTTTCTTCTCATGGTTATTCGTTAAACATGTGCCATTATAACTCACTTTGTGGTCATCTCCATGCGGACCCATGATCATAAAGCTTGAAAATCACCAACCAACTAATGAACCGCAGTAGCAGAGCCCTAAGAAGTCCTGCATTCAACTGATGCATCAGCCTGCACTGCAGAGCCCTAAGAAGTTAGGCATGCATGAGAACCTCAGATAAGATTTCTGTCTGATTAGAAGTAAGAGAAGCTTAAAACCAGGTGACCTTAGTGAGGCCTAAAATGTTACGCCTGGATAAGAATGAAATTTGAAGTATAAAACCTGGTGATACTAGCTTGAAGCCTCTTTCCTTATTGCAGACCAGTGCCGCAAATTTCATCCATAAACATACTTAAACTGCATAACAAAGTACCCTGATATTACCAATCCAAAACAAAAACTGAAAAAACAAAAACAAAGTACCACAATATTAAGATGAAATGATATTAAAGTGGCATGCATGAATATAATGCTTCATAAAAAAATTATTATTCTTATTGAGTACAGTTTGTCAGTTTGTATTCCCCATGAAATATAATTTTAATATTCATTGGCAAGATAAATAGCTGGGCACAACAGTGTCCCTTGTAGCTTATTCCCACTACTAACCAACATTTCAACCAGGGGCGGAGCCAGAATTTTGTGGTTGTAGGGGCCAAAGTGTTAAAAAAAATTGGGCAGGGGCCAATACATAAAATTAATCAAGTTTTACATATAATAGTACCCAAAAATCAAAGGGAGTACCTTGAGGCTGGGGGTGCTAGGGACCCCTCAGGTCTCAAGGTGGCTCGGCCCCTGATTATAAAAGGCACTCCTCAAATACCAGTGAAAATATAAATACCAGTTATAGGGAATCCCCTACTATCATACGCATTGCAGTAATTGCTAAGCGCCATTATATACAAGTAACATAATAACAGCCATTAAAGAAACCATAAATCCTCACCAGAAGCTGAATGGAACCATTGATAGTATCTGCAGCTGTCAACTTGCTCAACAAGCAAGGCATTTACTTTGGTTTAGTAATTCAGTGTTTTGCATTACATTTGAACTTCCTCATCTGAACTGCTTCCCTTGGACATAATCTGCAGTATTGTGCCTCCGGATATCCATGCAGTTAGTTCTGGCTGATGTTCAAGGTGGTGAAGAGGATGCAAACTTCTATCTTCCAGTTGCACACCATAGACAAATGGGAGTCTGAGTATGAGGAAACTATCTGGTGGAAGGATTACTCGACATCCAATGCTGAACTGCGATTGTCGTTCATGGTCTGGAATAGATGGAGGCAAGCATGAGGCCTACAATCAAAACAGTCATTAGATTGTATAAATTGTAAGGAGAAATGTACCAAACAAGAATAGTAAATAGTAAGCAAAATCTTCAAGTTTCTTACCTCAAGACAACTTCTGTACTTTCAACAACTAAGGTGTATCTATTTAGCCAACAATTTTATACTGTTTTAAGAAATTTCAACTAACTCACACAAGATTATGGTTCCCCAGTAACGTTCCAAGCAAATCGTTTGCAGGCTTTAAAGAAAGTTAATGATAGCCTAATGGGATGAATATTTTTTATTTTATTTGTTCTCATTTAGATCAGATGGTTATGTAAGTCACTAGTCAGTTCATGGGAAACTAGTAAACAATAGCTGCATACCTCAAATTGTACAACTGGGCACGTTGCTAAAACGATCGGAAATGGAGGTGTAACCTGTTAAGGAATTCAAAAGTGAACCATGAGAGGAATTAAAGAAAAAACAGAACATCAGCATGAGAAACTAAAATAACTCAGGTTCATATTGCGTAGAACATATTGTACCTCGATAAGAAGAAAAGAAACGGCAGCCTAGATTATAACCACATTGTGAAAGAGTAATTTCAAAAATTTAAATATTGGATGCTAGTTTTGCTTAACTATCTTAAGGTTGTAATATACCATCAGATACTTGGGGAATAATTGTAAACAGTAGTCCATGGTGAGAAAAATCCATATGGATAACACTGACATGCTTAAGAAGTAGATAAACTTGAAACACTTAACCATCCAACTTAACCTAGAAGGAGCTTGAACTTAATTTATTATTTGAACTTTAAAAGGCCCTATGAATTCTCTATTCTCGATGATATATGGCCAAAAAAAATGGCCAACAAAAGATTAAGTCAACCCCATGAGTCCCAAGCTACATCCTCATAAAAAAAAATTTGAAGAGGAAAAAGAAAAGAAAAGAATACTTGTGGATCCACAATCTCGACCTTTGACAAAGGAAAATAAAAACTCAAAATGAATAGGGGTTTTATGATGCAAGTACACATGTATTCACAGTGATCTAAAATGTAAAGCAAGAAGTGTTGTTGCATTGCAATAAAAAGAGGGGAAGAAGTGGATAACCTAGCACTAAACCTTTCAGTATAATACATAAGAATCATAAACTGTTAATGAAAGCAAAGGTTGCATATGGGGAAAAAAGAGACAAATAAGGATTAAAAGCAGCTATAATTCGCAGAGCCTTCCAAACCCTGACGAATTAAAGGTGAAAAATAAATAAATAAGTTGACAAAAGATTCAGTACCAGAAAAATTCTTTGAAGCTGTGATACTGTACTTGCAAACTTGATTTGCTGGTGTCCCTTCTTACTCTTAGAAATCCTGCAGTGAGGGCAGTTCATGTATATGGGTAAATTCCTATTCAAAAGGGAAAATGAATGCCCACCATCATCAAGGGTAGCATACTCAAGCCTCTCTTCAAGGCCTTCAATAGATTTTGAGAGTGTCAGCTCGGTAGAGGACCTGTTATGTTCTTTCCCTGATTCAGAGAACGGAACTAGTCTATCCACGTGTTGGCTACCATTAGCCATTGTCTGGTTCGACCTACTCGAAGTTCTCGCCTTGTTCCCAGAAGTACTAACATGTGGATGAGCTTTTTCATGTGCAGAATTCTTAGTAAAGTTTAACGACTCAGCTTTTCTGTCTAAACTTTTCATAGAAGAATGGATGTGTGATTCTTCATGCAATGAATACAAAGAGCCGAGCTCATTAAGATGCTCTGAAGTCAATAAGAAACGGTGCCCATGGGGACACTCATGCTCAAATCCAAAATACACAATCACATGCTTCAAACCAGTGTTTGATTTGGTCTTTCCACCAGCATTCATGCTCACTGGAACTACATTGCTTCCTATCTGTAAAAACGGTTCACCATCTGTGTAGCCATTGCCCCCAACCCCATGTGAGCTTTCCCGAGCAGAAGAAACATCTTCAGATTTTTGAGATCCTTGATACTCCCCGTTTACTTGAACATTTTCCTCACCTCTACTTCTTGCAACCCTTTGTTTAACACTCTTTTCTGAACCTGCTGTAGGTTGTTTTCTCTGCTGAAGAGGAGGGAATGCTGCATCTGTAGCAACTGATCCCGCAACAACCTCAGAAAAAGGTCTTCTCATGTTAAAATGTGGAAGGCCTCTACCAAAACTGATCTTTTTATCAAGAGAAGAAATGTTCTCCAAGCGTTTCCTTTGAGTTTCTACAACTCCAGTATGTGCTTCTCCTGGAAACGACTGAGGGGCACCAACTTCCTTTATTTCTTCATCTGCAACTGACACAACCTTGGGTTCCTGAACAAATCTTTCCTGTACTCCTGCTGCATTACTTGCTTTTGTCAGTTTTTCAAGCAAAATTGTCCACTTCAAAAGCAATTTCTCAGTCGAACAGAACCCACTCTGAAGCAAACCTTTAGCAGATTCATAATACCTTGCACCTCCAACTCGAATCAGACTCCATGAGGCAGGCTTTATAGGTCCTGCATTGCTTACCTCTGGTAGTTGGAGTGCCGGAAGAAGATTATGACAGTTTGGGAAACAATTGAAAGTAATATTCGCTGTCTCCAGATCAAAAGGATCATCTCGAAGCCGCCGTGAACGGCCACAGGCACAAGCATGAAGGAAAACAAATCCACTGGAATGTGGCTTGATCTCAGCTCCTAAAAGTGCTCCATCAACCTCGATGTTGTGTCTTTGGTGCATGCAAGGTTTTCCAGTCAAACTAACAGCATCACAAAGTTGCCTCCCAGATCTCCAAATGGATGTGCATTCGTCTTCCAATTTTTTTGTGAAAACATGCACAGCAGGCCCCTTGACCATTGATTGAAAAGCACGCAAAGCCTTGTCTAACTGTGCCTCATGCAAGGAAGTTGGATAACAGTCGGGCAGGTCTTTCAGGTAAAGCTCCTTAGCTGCAGGCAGGGCTCTCTGGCACCATGAGGTTGAAAATTTCATGTTCAGACCTTTACCACTTTCCAACCATGATATAGCACTTTGTAAAGGATCTATTCCCCCGTGAGGAATCCTTTCGACCTGTGTTGAAGCAGCATTTCGCCGAACAGGTTTTCTTTTACTAATATGTGTAATTTCACTTTCATCAAGAACCCCACGTCTCACTGATAGCAAAGCCTCCAAAATAAGTTGACTGGAAGATAACCAGTTGTCCAAACTCGGGAGTTCAGGAGTTGTAAGTGGCTTGCCGGATGCAGCTGAGGCTGCAGCAGCAGCTGCAGCAACAGCAACCATACCGACACCAGAAGCTGAGCCACTATTAGTGTTAGGAACCAACCCGCCTCTCCCCCTTAGGGTATCAGATTGCCTATAAATAAACTCTTTTATGGACTGTATATCTTCTTTATTTGCACCCTGGTAATGGCTTTCAAGAAGAAGAGTATCTGAAGATACCTTTGCATTCAGAACTTCTTCCACAAGACCAGTGGCAAAATCAAGTGATTCACCCCTTTGATTAGTGAACCTATCTAAAAGAGCGACAGCCCTTGAAGCTTCAAGGGAAAACAAAGGTGCTGAACTCGCATTGCCCCCACCTCTTGATCCTGTATGGTTGCCTTCAGAACCTGCTAGGGTACGACATTTCTTAATCAAAAACCGGATCTGTGCTTCAAGAGAAGACTGTAGTTTCTTCCTGAAACCACCTTCGGATTTACTCATTGGACGCGATAACATAACAACAGAACTAGAACCTTTCACAGGCAAGCTTGGCCTAGGTAAGCCACTCAAACTAAGAGATTGATTCAATGATGAGGTCTCCCCTGAATCGTCTACATGGGACCCAGGGTTAGGACTCTCTGGAAAATCATCAAGAAAAACAAATAGAATTACAGGTGTACATTGCCCTGGAAACAATGAAGAATACGAGCCCAAGCCCGACATGAGCGAAATAGATGAAGAATGGCGACCAATGCTGCCACCACCTCTACCAGGGGAAGGATTTTTAGAGGATTTTAGGGAAACAGTTGTTTGTGAGGGGGATGAAGAAGAAGAAGAAACCCTGGAGTTCAATGTAGGTTTAATGTGAGATTTCATATATGGAACCAAAGCATGCTTTGCAGCTTGTAGTATTCGAAATTTTTTCAATATTTGTGTATCGAACCGTGATCCCTCCTGAAGAAATATGATTACATGGCAAACCTGCATTGCTAATAAAATTATTCATTCTGAAAAGCTCAAATCAAAGTTCTTTCATTCAAAAACCTTTAGTAAGAAAAAAATTGAACTTCTTTTGTGAGAAAGAAAAAAAAAGTGACCTTGAAACGATGAATTGAAGTAACTTACGGAGAACATTAGTAGCATTCCCTGAAGATCCCCGTATTCTAGTTGTTCCAAAATCGAATCCAGTCCCGAAACAGACTCCGACGAATCTTCCATAATTGGACACCGAGTGGAAACAAATTGCAAAAAGACGATGCCTTTCTCTTCTTCATAGTAATAACTAATCCGTCGAGAATGAAACCAATCTTTCACCGCTTCTGTAACCTCCTTTTCTCTCCGATCACAAGTAGGAAAGTTTTTATCGAGAGTACCTGATCCGAATACATTATAATCAAGTATCCGATTGGTCAGTTGAGTTAGGTCTTCCTCTCTCCTTCCAATGAAACCTACAACAACAACGCCATCTGAAGAACGAGACTGAGAAACAGATGTAGAAGACGACGACAACGATGATGAAGAATAAGAAGAAGAAGCAGAGTTTGTAGAGAGAGAAAGTGAAGATGAAAGTGGAAGGTCTGGTGAGTTCGTTGAAGAAGGTAGAGTTGTAGTTGAAGTAAACGCTGAGGAAGTTGTAGTTGCAGATGAGGGACGAATCAGGACTCGAAGGGAAGAGGGATTTGGTGCGTCCATGAAGATTGAAGCGAAGTGATGTTTGTGTTTCAACAAGTATTCCTGTTAAAAAGAGTTTGAACTACGAGATTACTTCTTTGGGTTCTTCTATCTTCCATGGATGAACATGAAAATTAAACAGAGTACGAGACGAAACTGAGGTCTATTCTGAGTTCCATGCCTGGTGAAGTGACCTAATCTCAGAAACGGATCGATTGTCTGGTCTACCTTAGGATCCGAAGTTTTGAGTTCTTATTCGGGTCAGAATTAATTTATGCGGGAAGGTTGCTATAGGCGCATCACCATTTTGGAGGGGGGACAACATTGAATTTGGGCCACCACTCAAAACCCTATGTTTATTTGAAACACCCTGTATTTTATTGTTACACAAGAAAAAATAAGGGTGTTAACCATCAGGAGGATGGCTAAGTGGTCAAGACATTCACCTCAGAAAATAGAGGTTGAAGGATCGATCTTCCTAATGGCTACTCACATGATAAGATATTGCCCGATTGTTTATGGATAGGGAGGTCTGCTCACACCCTAGGGACTAGTTGGGTGCTCTAAGGTTTTATGACGAAAATATTCTAATCTTATTTTTGATACATTTTTTGCCTTTGAAATAGTTCGATGGGGAGTGCCCCTTAGAAAGAAAAAACACACACACACACACACGCACGCATTTGGAGATGCCATAATTTTCTTGAAAGCCCCTTTAAGGACTTAAAAAAAATGATTGAGACAAATGATAATAATTGGAGCTCAGCAACACTAGATAGATTTTTGTGAGTGATTTTGTTGGCCGAATTTATTTTATTTTATTCAGTAAAAAGAAGATCAAGACCTGAACCAAAACAATTGTGTCTGTTAAAAAAATAAGAAAAGAAAAAATAATATAGGGATAGCAACAAGGCGGGTTCGGGACGGATTATCCAATTCCCATCCCGTTTACTAAAAAAAACCACTAAGGCAAACCAATTATAATTCCTTTTTATATCGTATAAACAGTAAATACTTTTAAATTTTGCTAGTAATTAATGTGAGATTAAAGCCCAAATTGCTTTTATTTCAATGGATTGTATCCCACATTCGGTTGAGAATTTCTTATTGGCCTTAATTTGCAACTATTGCTTAAATTTGAGAGTTTATAGGTAGATACATAGGAAGCGCATGCACACCAACAAAATCCAATCTCGTCCCAAATCTCATCGGGTTGAAGTTTTAAAAACCATTCACGTCCTATTAGGGTTGGATCGAGGCAGGAACCCGTTGGATCAGGGTAAATTGTCATCCATAAAAAATTACTGGACCCCTATTATGGGCACTATCATTTTGGATTAAAGCTAATAGAAACTTTGGTCATCATCCAAAACAGATAATAAATTGGAAATTGCTTTTTGGACTGATGCCAAACGCTTATGTGGCAGAATGGGACCCACCACTTTTCTCTTTTCAAAAATATTTTGAGGGGTTTGCAACTTATGGTTTGCAACTTATGCGATAGTAGAACCCACCATACCACATAAGTATCGGGCATTGATTTTGTAAAATAGTCGGTCCAAAAAGTAAGAAGCACGAGTTCTTGTCGTGTCGTATGTTTGGTTGTAGTCTAAATCAAGAAAATAACATTTATGTCTGTGTCCATATTCCATACTTCCTAGGCTTCGATTCTATTCTATTCCGAATTGGAACTCTTAAGCCGGTTTTGGTTATAAACGATTCTCATATAGGTGAAAATGGAATTAGGATGACCAGTTTTAGTACCGGTTCCCGGAATCGAAACCGGTTGTAATACCAACGGTTCCGGTAAAAAAAATTGGACACCCGTGACCCGACCAAGTTGGATTAATTGAAGACCTGAGGTTTGAATACTGTGAATCGAATGATTTCACTGTCACTTCTAGGGTTTCGTTCTGTGAATTGTGATTGATATACACGCATCTCACCATTTTTCTGCAAAACGAATTTGAGCCTTATGGTAGCAATGGCAGGCCACACTGTTCTGCGTACCCTCTTCATTTTTCCTTCTTTCCGAATTATAACCATAACCGTCATTTCCTCCATCCCTACTTCAAATTCTCCTCGCAGATCCCGCAAGCTCCTCGCTTCTGCAGCCCCAAGTGTTCCTCAGCATCGGTACGACGATAATGAAATCTGTTGGGGGTCCTCAAGGGCAATTATCAGGTTGAAGGCGTCGTCACACTGACCTTATGGATTCCATGTCTAGGTGATCCTATCAATTGGGTAACACAAACTCTTGCTCATTAGTTACTTCATCTTGTTTGTTAATTTTTATCATTTGATCAGGCATTACCAATGAATGTACATCAATGGCGGCTTTTGAAAGATCCGTTATAATGTTATAACGTGCCCTAGGCCTTTGTTCTAAGATTTTAATGGCGGTATCCAGTCATTCTATTATAATTTTAGAAGTAATGGCCTTTGTTCTTTATCTTTTAAAGAAGCTCTATTTGAAGTCTGGTTAGGGAATATAATTTTAGATATGGTTTGATGTTATTCAGATGTTTAATGTAGGTTTTGTTTATTTTTTATTTTTATGTGAAAGAGTAATGCTAAGCTCACATAAATACGCCACATAAAAACGCCTTACATAATGATGTTGCGTGGTTTCATTGGCGCCTTTATTGTTGTGCACTTTATATGTAGTGCTATTGTGTCCACCTTCTTTTCAAGTTGGTAAAACATTACCTTCTTGGTCCAACCATTAAAGTTGCACGTTCAAAACTTCAATCCTTTGACCATACAACTTTTAATAGATGGATGAGGGAGGTAATGTTTCACCAACTTGAAAAGTGGGTGGACATAATAGGATTCCTTGATATTTTTCATTGGCATCATGCAAGGAGCCAATGAAATTGCACCACATCATTATGTAAGGCGCCTTTATGTGGCACATTTATGTGAGTCTTGCATTAATCTTTTGTAAAAGATAATATTGGTGGTAAGTCAGCTTACCGCTGAAGAATGGATCCAAAGCTGGTTTATTGATCCTTCACAATGTAACCATCCCAATCTCGATTAGGGTTCAGTCTGCAGATTCTGCACTACTACGACTGGGTTTATTTGGAAAAACCCTAGTGAAGTAAAGGTGACGATATGAGCATGCTTGTCCTCTTCAACGAGTATTTCGAGGGTCCCAATCCCATCCCTCAAACCCAACTACCCAATTCTCATCTCATACTTGGTCCCCTGTTGACAATTATGTCAAAATCAATTATGATGCTTGATTTATTACTTATGATACGCCTTTAGGTATTGGTATTATTGTTTGTGATGTTACAGGTATTTGTTGAGAAGCCATGGCTATCTCTTGCAGGTCTTGCTTAGTCAAGGATGCTGAGGGTCTCACAAGTCACAACCTTAGCAGCGGGTCAGTGGGCTGGGAACCTCTAGTTGAATAGGGTTATTTTTTAAGAAGATGCTTAAGTCATTACAAATTATGTCATTTCATGCCAGCGGAATATTGCTGGAGAACAAAGCTTTGTTCTCTGGCCTGCCAATATTGTTGCTGATACCCTTGCAAAAAGAGCAAGGGAAGAACCTACGTATGATATTTGGCTCTCTTCTCCTCTCTTTTTTTTGATATTTTGGTTGATGATTTGAGGTCTGTAACTGAGACCCTGCCCTCCGTTAAAGATATAAATTTCCCTATAAAAAAAATGGTCGAGTAGATGATTTTTTGATAGGGAAGTATTATATATAAACTAAAAGGATGGTATGGCCCCAATCACATTTTTCACGTCAACTAAAGAAATTTTCAAACATGAATGCGGAGGAGAAGTTAGCTAGCAACCCTTGCCTTTTTGGCAAGATTGTCAGTAGCAATATTGGCAAATTTAGGACCAAACTGACTATTAACAGAAACAAAATTACAAGATAAAGAACATACTTCATCTAGAAAGTGTTTTGTTCGCCATCCAATATTTCCGTGATTAGTGTATATGTAAATTGGTAATAGCTTGAGCATCCCCTTCAAAAGTAGCCTTATCCATTTTGAGGTTTGCCCACAAGACTCAGTCGAGGAACATCTGCTAGAGATAGCCCATGATCCTCTATAATACCGGCATCATCACGAATAATAACACCAGATCCCACAGGTTTACTAGCAGAAATAAATTAAGGATCAAAGTGAATTTTAGCATGGTTAGGGGCATGGAGAGACGGGGGGAGAGGCATTGAGGCTTGTTTGGTAGCAGTTGGGGAACAGAGAGAAAGAAATTGGCTTATAGATTGCAAGGTATGCAATAATGGTTTCACCTGGACAAGGAAGGGTTTTCCCGAAAACAGTCTTGCATCTCACTTCCAAAATGAACTGGGATATTGTAGCACGAACCACAGACTAATATAAATGGGCATGGTTCCACTCCGGAGGAATACTGAATCAAGGATCCACTCCCCATTTGGCTGATGAGACACAATATGTACGTGTGTGGAGAAGGGAACAGCAAAACATACCGCGCTTGAGGACAATCAATGAAAATTTGATGAACTGATTCAGTGTCACAGTTACACAGTGCAGAAACTGTCTTTGTTTCTTACAGTTTTGTTCAAGATGCCTTTCATTGGGAAAATGTGATTTCAGCATTTCCAGGCAAGCATTTGGATTCAAGCGAGGAACCCAGACCAGCAAATATTTCAACCTTTGACCGGGGATTTGGGCTGAAAAAAATTCCAGAATGCTGGAAGTTAATAATTTGACCAGAAGAAGGATAACCCAAGGCTGGAATGATTTTTTTCATTTCTCCCGGTAAGTACTGTGTTTGGGTTGATATCCTGCCATTCTTCAACCAATTGATGATAAAATTTGTCAAGCATGGTCTGCCGAGAAACGTAGTCTCTACATGCTGATGGTAGAGTATATCATTCTCATTATGCTTGGAGTAATTCTTGTTATTCCCTTGCATGATTTTCAAATTGTCTTGGTGTTGTATATGAATGCACAGAAGGGTGGACCATGAGAATAGTGGATAATTAGGTACTGCTTAATACTTGACTCTGGTTTTCTTGGCTATTTTCTTGCATAGGTTAATGCTATATACTTTGAAATTTAACATGTTTAATTTCATCCTGTAAATGCAAAGACTACCGAGTAGACTACAGTGGAAGAGCCATTGTGGTTCGTGAGCTTGAGGATGACCACCCAATCTTGCCACTAACTCCTTAATTGACTTAGCTTAAAGATGGTAGAGGTCAGATGATAATGGCTATGAACCCCATTCATTTGTTATATTTTCTTTAAGAATACAAATGCATCATTGACTCAATGGTTGTTTAGGGTCACTGGATAGCGTATTGTGTTAGTCATAACTAAGTTATATAACTTGGAGGCACACTGTTATAGGCAATCAAAATGTAATATCCACATGCTATAAATGATAAAGGGTACATAGAGACCCCCAATCTGTGTTGGGACGTCTGCCACCGATGCAATTTAAATCAATTTATTATGATGGAAGATTCGAGACATAACGTACCATGGATTTGGCATCCTTAATCACATTTTATCATGCAGATGATCAATTATGATTATTATGTTTGAATTTGTTCCCCGGAGAGGATTTTCAATTTGTTTCAATTGCTTATCTGAATTACATGTTAGTCAGGACCATGATTTTAAGATATCAAATGTTTCGAATGTTCTGTTTCAGGTGTAATGTTGATGGTAACAAAATTGTCTCCGTTCTTTCATTTTGTATTGGTCTGTATGGGTACTATTCATGTACATTAAGGAATGTATCAAAATGTTTAAATTAGAATTTCTTGATTTTTCAACTAACAGGGACTACTGGTCGAAAGAAGAGTTTAATCCGTGGACAGGACAAGATTTTGAACCTACAGCTATCTCGAGGACAACAACTGACCATGTTCAACTGAAGGTCTGCAACCCCTGGCTCGTGTAGCTCATTTACAGCATATTAGCATTATTTATGTGCTGGTGTGCCAGGTATGTTTAGGGCTTTCCTGTAAGTTACTCTAGATAGCAATATTGAGGTGTCGATACGTGTAGCTTGTCAAAGATGAAAAGTATAAAAATTCAGCAACTTTATCCAGGTTTGAAGTAAGTAACTTGATTAGCAAGTAAATGTGGACGGCTGCTGCTCTCATTCCTTACTTCACAGATTATCTTCAATTTGATTCTTCTGGCCACCGTCTTCTAGTGGACTCTTTATACTTCATTGCCAATGAGTTTATGTGTTTTTCAAGTCAAATCTTATTTTGAATTCTCATTGTTTTGACTACTGGAGTGAAGTTTCCTTATTGTTTTACTTAGGAAACAAAGTCGACATGCTTGTGCAAATACAAATTGGGATCGTTTATCTGTTTCATTTTCGCACCATTTCAAGTTCTTAATATTCTTACTGTGAATATCATTTGGCTCTCTTCATGTTCAAGTTATTCCAAAATTTGTCTTCGAAGTAACACGATGATCCTAAAAAATTAAAAAGAATGCTTTATGTTGTTAAAACTCTTCCAGATAACTATGTTTTGAGTTAGTTTCTCATCTAAAATGTTACAGAGACTTCAAATATCCTTCTTACTGTTTCGTCACTGAAAAGGATAATTCTAGCTTCGATTCCTCGATGCAGCTTGCACATTTCATATCGAACTTGAAGAAGCAATAATGTGTATTTTCAAAAATATTTACCACACTAGCAGTTCTTTCTACCTGTAAATCTGTCTTAGTAGGCTCTAGTCTAGGATCAATTTGTGCTATTGGCAAGTAGGCGATACTAACCGACGATTTCTACAATTCAGTTAAGAACGTGAACCTATTTAGGTTTTGACATCGGCTACAAATAGTATAACGTGGCGCAATGTGACTCAGTGGATAGTTCATTGAATGAACACATTAGGGTTACGCCATAATTCTGATAAGAATGGCTAACAAACTATGGGGTCCTTTCAGCTCAATATTATGGGGTCATTACTGTAGAGATGTAATTCAGTAGGTCCCTTTGAACTGCCAAATTCAATCACGCTAGTAGTCCACCTAAAGCGTTCACTTCATTCTCAGAAGAATCAAGCACTTTTTGTTTCTTTTTCTATTTTTTTTTAATCCTTTCTGCCTCATTCGTTATATACATTTCATATCTCACTCATAAGTGAAAACCCTAAAACCTTGCTCACACCTAAAGTGTGAACCATTTTTTGAAAGTTATTAGATTCCATCTAACCCCTTATTATGGAACTAATTAAAAGATCAAATCAACCACCTAATTTCAGCTACGTTTCTGTCTGTTGTGCTTTATTACCCATAATTATGCATAAAATGACCTAAAAGGCGGGGGGCTATAATTGTCTCAATACAGAAAGCAGGTGTGCTCTGTGTGAGTGTCTCTTAACTCTCAAGTAAGTAGCTCAAGAGGAGTGGTGGAAACCTAATTTTGGGTGGAGTTGGCACAAAATGTTTTTGTCCTAGTTGATGAAGTGTTTTGATGTCAACTTTGTCTTCTTCATCTATATGTGCTTTTAGTTACAACTTCCAAACTTGTACTGCTTTGCCCATTCCACCACTTCCACTAACCCTAATCCACAATTGGAAGAAAACAACTATATAACACTTTACTCCTACTTTACTGCACACTTAGAGTTGCTTGTGTTTGTGTTTGTTAGTTGTTACCTCTCTCTCTCTCTCTCTCTCTCTCTCTCTCTCTCTCTAACTTGTGAGTATTATTTGAGTCACACTCCATATCTCAAGGAATAGTTTGGGTTCTGGCTCTTTACTAAGTCACAACTTACAGCTCATCTTAACATCTAGTCTTTTCTCACTAGTACTCTCCTCCCCTCAAAAACTTCAAAAAAGAAACACTTAACAGTACATTAACTCCCACTCTACGCCACCCAATCTGTTCTAACTATCCAATTAAAAAAATAGAAAGCTAGTGAGGAATGATAGATAGAAAATGGGTTCTCAAGAACAAAAAAAAAAAACTAGAAGATGGAATTATTATGCAAAAATGATAAATTAATATTCTTTAAATATCGAACCGTACACGTGTATGAATCGTGTTAGTGGGGACTCGATTAAATTATGTATGGGTCCCAATTTCATTAATGCATAAAGTAAACCCATGATTAGAATGATATAAATCTATAATCCTGATTCCTGACACAGTAAATCATCATCGACCTTTATAAAGTACCCATAACTCAAAATGGATGCCTTGGATAGATTCTTTCACATATAATTAATTAGGTGTGGGCGTTCTCCCCCTCTAAGATGGGGATGCTAATTGGATGCAACCCAACATGTTCTGTGAGTGGCTGACCTCTCTCTCTCTTTCTCTCTCTTCTTTCTCTCTCCTCTCTCTCACTCATGTGATCATCAGTGAATGACGTGCGAAGTGGAGCGAGCTTTAAGCTTTGGTCCCAATATAAATATTTAGATATATATGTTGGGTTTATTGTATATCACTTGCCACCGCCATTGCTAACTCATGACCCTCCAATCTCTCTAATTTAAAGATATATATAGAGAGAGAAAGAGATGAGTTAGTGATCTTTCCACACTTTAAAGTAAACATAATACTATACTTATATATAATTATTTCTAGAGAGAGAAAGAAGATGGGATGAAGGTGGAGAAGAAGAGGAGGGAGAGTAGTGAGTGTTGAGTGGAGGTAGGGAAGGAACCCCTTATATATATAAATCTTTATATTATTATTAGTATTCTGTTAACCAACCGATGATTTGGTTTGGATGAATGGGATGGATTGGATTGGATTGGATTCTTTACTTCAACCCCACCAACTATTCCAATTTGCTCTACTACTATATAACTGAATAGAAGTATTTATATAGTAAGTAGTAGTAGAGTATTGCTGGCGTTGTTGCATATTACGTGCCTCACACAACTAACTAGAATAATTCCTTACGCCAAGAATTTGCCTTCTCTAATCCACTCATCCATTCCCTAGCTCATTGACTTAACACTTAATTTTATTTGTATTCTCCCCTCTTATCAAGTCTCCCATATAATGATAATATTAAATAATTATTTCAATTATGGAGTGAGTATTTTTTTTTTCTTCCCTTTATTTTTTCTGAATTAATTTTAGTGATTATCTTAATTTCAATTATGGAGTGAGGATATCAAATAGTAATAATTCATTAATTTGAATAACCGGAGGTTCAAGTCTTTCGTAATAGTGACTACTGAGCAGACTACCAGCATAATTAATATACTATAATGTTGGAAGTTTATGTACAATTCATGAGTTCCTTCAAAAAAATAAAATAAAAAAAAATTACAATTCATGAGCGTAATCTTTGATCATTAATAATCATCTATCAATGCTTGCAATTAAGTTAATTAGCAGATTTTTTTCCCATGTTTAAGATGGCGATTTTTCTATATCCTTCGTAACGATTTTCCTTTATTTCTTGCTAGCAATGTTTTTTTTAATAGCACATCTTTTACACCGTTGTTCATAATTAGGCCATGGTCCATCACTAAAACAAATATAAATAAATAATAATAATAATACTAATAATAATAATAAAACAAAAAGACATGTCTATCTTGTAACGAAGGTCACTAACTAACCTACTTAATTATATCACGAGATATTGAACAACATTTGTATATATTGACTTCAAACAATTACTGTAACTGTAAGTAGCAGTACAGTAAAAGCCACCACTTAATCAACCAGGAGGTACCATTTTATAATATTGTTTTTTTGTTTGCATCTTCTTCTCGTCTCGTGAGTTGTGAGAATAAAAAAAGCGACATGTATCCAACTAACCATGATTAACCACCCTTCCAACTTTTAATGTTAGAGTTTTATTTTATTTTAAAAAACAAAATTATTTAATAATAGAAAATAATATAATAGTGTACTTCCTATCCTATGTACGTTTTCCTTCCTTCAGTTCTGTAAAAGAACCTGTAAGTGGAAGTGGGAACCCTAGGCTAGGATCCATACAGCACAAATCTCTAGGAGCGGTACAACAATATTCTGAACATAAGGATGATGTACCAGTACTTAGGAGCACGTCCACATCTCTCTCTCGGTGTCAAATAGTGTGGACCCCGACCTCGACCTCGACCTCGACCAGTTGGTGTTGTGAAAGTGTGGCATACTAGTTCAATAAAAAGAAGTGATACTGATACTTTTGAGTCGATAAGCCATCAAAATCATCAGATTAATACAGCCTAATCATCATCATCATCATAAGCCAATTAGGTAGCGTTTGGCAAAACATATTTTCACCACTTGTCACTAAAATCTTTTTGAAATTTCAGTGACAAATGTTAGAATATTCTTAAATAACTCGAGCACAGAGTAGGATTGAGATCGAACGAGAGTAAGAGCGAGAGTAAGAGCCCAAGAGTACTATCTAATTAAAAAATATCTCAAGTTTTAAGAAAACTTGCAGAGCGAAATTGCAAAGGCTAGCACGGTTTTAGAACTGGAGCGTAACACGAGTGTCACTTCTTACAACAATTCCGATTACTAAGGTTGAATCACATTATTTGTTAAATTCATTTATTTAAAAAATAAGTAATTATTATTATTAGAAAAAATGAGCTAAAAACACCTACTTGAAATGTATTTTAGGATTTAGCCCAACAAACGTTATTATTTAGTCTAAGGCCTCTGGGTAACTGACCGAAATCCTGAAACCCTCAGTCTATAAATTATACACACTGAAACCCTTAGACTAAAAAAAAATAGTTGTTTGGCTAAATGCTAAAAAGTTTTTCAAATAGGGGTTTTTGGCCAAAATCCCCTTGTTATTAAATCAAGTTTGTTTTTATCTGAATTTAGTAAAACATGAATTCCTGAAACTTTTTTAATTTTACAAAATTTTCCATTGTATTCCTCAAATCAAACCTAAACTTTTAATTTTACCAAAAACATCGAGGATGCATTTTTTAAGATTTTTTTTTTTTGGAAAAATATCTAGAGAACATTATAGTTAGATAAAATTATTTTTGGGAATTAATTTATATGGTAGTTGATTAAGAAAGCGTAGTTTATTTCAACGTGATTCCCACATTTAGACCCTTTTAATTATAAGAAGATCTGATAGGATCACGTATAATTAACAGCCCCTACACCATTTCGACCGGACGCGTTTAGTTGATCTAGCTAGCTAGCTAGAATCACCTAATCAACAATTGATGAAACCCAATGATTGTGAAGATTAAAAAAATTAATTGCACAATTACATTATTTAATCAGAGCATTTTATGGGTTATTTATCATGATGATCATCAGATTATATATTTTTAGGTCAACAAGCACATGGACATCAGATGGTTAATACAGATTTTTTTCAACACTTCAAAACCTATATAAATATCTGTTTAATCTAATTATATATATATATATATATATACATTTAATAGAAACAAAGAAAGATTATATAACTAATGAATAATAAGTTAATTTAATCCACTGAATTATGAGGAAATAAAGGAAAAGAAAATTAAATAAATAAGATGGGCCGCAAATTTCGTAGTTACAGGCTTGCATTTGAATCCTCTTGAGAGAGAGAGAAAAAAAGAATCGTTGAGGGAAAGGGATGGGTACGTTTGCTTCAAAGCCAACCGAATCTCTCTCTTTCTCTCTCTAAAACTCACTCTTTCTCTCTCTAAGCCTGTCAAGTAACCAAGTGAGGAGTGTTGTAAGAAAGAAAGAGTGAGAAATGATGGGGAGTATGTTATTATCGTGCATCCCCTCCCAGGCTCCCAGCCTCCCATATATGCTTGTGTGGTCGTTTTTTACTCTTTTTTTTTTTTTCCTCGAACTGCGTTGGCAAAGTGAGAGAAACAGAGTGTGAAACGGGCCTTAACATTTAACGAACACCCCTTAGCCAAACTGTTTTTTTTTTTAACTACACCCACACATTACATACATACAGCCCCTCTCTATCTAATTTTGTCCTATTTTCAGTTACAAACTTTATGTTCATTCTCTGTCCTCTCCGATCTCTCTTTCTCTCTCTCACTACATTTTTTAGAACGTCTCTGTTACTGTCCAGCTCAGCCACACATAGTGGTCCACTCCAAATTGAGGGACGTGGGTGAACAAAACCCACAATTTTGTTAATCTAAAAAATTATCCCACAAACTTTTTTGTTGTTGTTGTTGATGAGAATTATAATAATGAATTGAAACGACCAATTAAAATTATGGGTTTTGTTCAACCACCATAAATATGGGGACTTGGCAATGAGTCAAGGAAGGTCACCTTTAGGAATTAGAAATGTCCAATCTTAACCCATATTAATTTGAGGTTGTTCTATATAAAAACAAGACAATAAATTAGAATCCACCTTAAATGGCGACTTAGAGGTTGAAATTATTTTAACCCTAACTCTAACTTATTTAGCCATTGGTTGAGTTAGAGTAGAGTTGAAACGAGACAGAGTTATTGTTGAACCCGAATTAACTATGGGTTGGATCAAGTTCTGCGAGGTCTAAATGTGGGTCAACAAAAGTATGGAATCTAAAATGGATGAGAAGGTGGCGTTTTTTTTTTGGTACGGCCGAGCTGGAGCAAATAAACTCTCTCATCTCAGAGTCTCAGCTGGACCAGAGAATGAAATTTTCTTTATTTAAACTATAACTTCCAAAGGTTGGAAACGCAAGAGGAAGATTGGCCGACTAATTCACGGTTTTCACAGAGAGTCGGCTTTTTTGACAACTAAATCTCCTTCATTCACTCTCTCTATATGTATATATATTAACGCCCACTCTCCCCACCTTGCTTCCTCCATCACACCCTCCCTCTCTTTCTCTACCTCTTTCTCTCACTTAAGAATTTTTGCTTTAATTGGGAGTGGAGGTGGTGGATTTTAATGGAGATTCAAGAAGAAACCATGATGGGTTCTAATGATCTTACTTACATAGCAAAGGGCAAGCGCACAAAACGTCAAAGACCACAGTCTCCAATCTTTCTCGCCATGACTACAAGCTCATCGAACAGCGGACCCGGTGGTGGCAGCGGTGGTGGTGGTGGTGGTGGAGGTACTGGTGGTGGGTATGATCAGAATTCTTTCTCTCCAACTTCGTCCACCACTGGATTTACAGAAAGTACTGAAGAAGAAGAGGACATGGCAAATTGTCTAATTCTTCTAGCAAAAGGCGGCCACAGCCGTGACGAAAATTCAAAAAGGATTGAAGAAATTGGTACTGGTAATGTTGAAAGATTTAATAGCAGAAGATTTACAGAAGCATCAGCTACAACTACTGGTAAGGGAGGATTTTATGTTTACGAATGCAAGACTTGTAATAGGTGTTTTCCATCATTTCAAGCTTTGGGTGGTCACAGAGCAAGTCATAAAAAACCTAAAAATATGGCTGCTGAAGATCAGAAGATCAAACCTCTGCCTCCTCTGGTTTTATCATCAGAAGATGAAGCCCAACTCCTTCCAATCCAGATTTCAAGTAATATTAGAACTTCATCAATTGGCGGTAATACGATCAACAACAATAAATCAAAGGTTCATGAGTGTTCAATTTGTGGGTCTGAATTTTCTTCTGGGCAAGCTTTAGGAGGTCATATGAGAAGACACAGGACAACATCTACATCTACATCTACATCTACAACAACAGCAGCAGCAACTACAATTATCAACAATCCAGTTACAGTTATGTCTGATGAATCTGATCATCAAGAACCCAAGCAGAAATCAAGAAATCTTCTTTCATTAGATCTCAACCTTCCAGCACCATCAGAAGATGATCGAGAGGGTAAATTCAGTTTCGGTTCTAAACAATCTCTGGTTTTCTCTGCTTCTGCTTTGGTGGATTGCCATTACTGAAGAAGATTAATTACCCCAAAAATCCTTCAATCTTTTAATTCTTCTTTATTGGAGATTTAATGTGAATTATTAGCATTTTTTTTTTCTTTTAATTTTCACAATTATTGATTCTTTTGAATTCTTTTTTTCCAACTTGAGCATCTTAATTAAGTTGGAATTCTATGAAACAAGCAAGTAACTGATTCATGTTCAAGCCTTCATGGTTGAATTTCTTTTATTTTTTTATTTTTAAATGTAAAATGCCACGTGTAATACTAAAGAAGAGTGAGAGAAAGAGAGGAGTGAGAGAGGTTTGGGGGTTTCCACCACCAAAAAGTCGTGGATTAGGTTCTTCTTCTGTCTATTCCTTTGCTTGTTTTGGTTTACAAGGAAAGCTAAAGGGTGCTAGCTAGCTAGCTTATCGTCTCTCCGTCGGTTTCATTAAGTAAGTGACAAACAATAAACGGATAGGAAGTGTGAGTAGGTAACTACCAATTCCACCTGTACTCTTCGATCATTGATTCGCAGCCGTTGGATTATTTCAAATATTTTTTGTGGGTAAATACCATTTTCCACCTTATTAATAGAAAAATAAAAGAAAAAAAATATAAAAATTGATATTTATAATTCAATGCAGGTCACGGAAAAGGTTTCAGGATCAATCCTTAATACGACTCGAGCAAATTTTGTTTCAAAAGATAATTTCACGTGTTCTACTCTTTAGTACCATTTAATTGGACGATCTCTTTTTAGATTTTTACACTAAAAACATCAGTTTAATTAGATATTTGATTATTTGATATCAAAAATCATTCTCCTCATTGCAATCTTCACTACGTCATTAAATTGTAGCACTTTTTTAATCACTCTCACCAATCAAGTCGAACTTTTATAGATGGACCATTTAAGCGTGGACAATTATTTAAGAGTCATAATCTCTACTGATTTATAACATCAATATCTTCTTCTTTTTTTTTAAAGGATAATACAATTTTATCAAGTTCCCAACACCTCATAAGTAATCGAATCGTTGCAAACAACTGCTTGCTTGGTTGATTTGTATTCCTCCCTATGACTTGGGAGGTTGTGGGTTCAAACTTTGCACGCTATTTCTCTTCGGCTGTAGTGGTGGATATCTCTTCGTTCATAGTAACGACTTCTTTTCGTCCGTGGTGGCGACTCCTTTGATGATCTTGGCGGTATCTATGTGCTTCTTATACATTCATTGCTAGTGATTAGCATCTTAGTGGTGTATATTCGTCTTGTCATTGTAATTCAGGGAATAACTCCTTGTACTAAAAAAAAAAAAAAATAATCCAATCGTTAGAAAAATAAAAAAAAAAATAGGAAACATAAAAAAGAGAAGGGAAAAAAAAAAAAAAAACATTTGATTCAGTATCCATTTCAACGTTAAAGTCATCGTAAAGTTTAATTTGCATTCCATACAAAATAGGATGCAATTTTTTGCATTTATACGAAATTGGAATCCGTGATTAATTGCAATACTTAAGGGGAATATCGAATATTTGTGGGCCCAATAAGGCCACGGAACGGATGAGATTCGCTGGCAGTACTGGCAAGCTCGTAGTACTGTTTCAGTTATCTGTTTATTAGGCTGCCAGCTGTCTTCTGACCAATGAAGAGATCAAAAACAGCAAATTAATTTGACAGCAAAACTTACTCAACAGCGTGTTCAGTCTTCAGTGGTAGTCTAGATTGGCTAAGCTGAGCTGGACCTGAACGCGGTTCTTTTTTACTTTCCATTTTTCCTTTAACGGTCCACCTCACTAAAGTTTTCTGCCACGCTACACAAAGTACCTAATTCTATCAACAGAAAAAGAAAGTAAAATATCACGTGCTTTGCGAGCTACAAGGGGTTTATATTGTCGTCACGTGTCCCTAGATATTTATTTTGACGATATGCAAATGCAAGCAATTTTAGGCACATCATGGATCATGTGTTTCCAGATATTTGAACTCAAAAAGCAACCTAAAAAAGAAAAATTCTTCTATCCGAAAATGCAATCATAAGATGACTTGCGACCATTAGTTGTTCTAGATGCCTAGGGTGTACAAATACGTATTGGAAAATGATTTCACAAGCCCATATTCCAAACTTTTTTTTTGAGCCCATGCCAAAGATAATAGCAGTTCTACAGTGCTAGCTAAATTTAACAATATTATCTAAAAACCAACTCGTACTGCATTGTCTAAAAATATGTATTTAAAATAGAAGGAGAGAGAGTTGTCTAAAAATGAGCAACATCTAAAAAAAATTTAGAAAAATAGATAGACGGAGTCTCAAAGTGAGCCCTTGAATTTTGGTATAATAGTTAAAATTTTACACGCCCTCTATGAATTGCAAGGTTGGAATGCTAAACTCCGGAACTTTTTTCTCGTTGTGCTGTCTAAAATTACAATTCGAAACTTGCACAAAAAAACTATTGTTTGAGATAGCACACACATTTAGCTAATTATGTGCGTGTTTCCTTCTTAAAAAAGGAATTTGAGTGACTAATACTAGATATTAATGTTCAGATGATGTTTATCAACATGCATGCATGCATGCATGCGTTGTCATGAATTAATTAGGCAATTAGGCGACACTAGCTAGCTACCCAATTTCAGGTGATATTAAAAGAGGTCAAGCTGATCCTTATTGGGCCTAAAATGCTTATCCATTATTGCACTTTATTTATAAGCAAGAACATTTAGGTAAGACATATAAAGAGCAAGATCAAAGAAGATGAAAAAGAAAGAATTAAACATCACAGGTTTTGTGAGAAAGCAAGTCACTTGGAACTCAAAATAAAGATAGATAGAGTTGATGAGTTATGTAAGGGTTTTTATTAAGTAGTGTTTGTTTTGTGTACGTTTCGTTAGTGTTGGTGGTAAAGCAACGCATGTGCTCACTTTGCGTGCACAAGTGTAGTAGAGAAGGGAGAGTGTGTGTTTATTTATGAGCACATGAAGCCGTAGTGTAGTTAATTATCTGGTCTGGTCCTCTTAAACCTTCCATACATGAACCCACTAATTAACTTTCTTTAATGTCCTCTCTTAATTTCTCTTATCTCAAATCAGCATTTAATGGTCAATTATTAGATATTATGACACTTTGATATTAGCAGTACTTTAGGTTTTTGTCACTTTCAAGTTTCAATTCCGGTTGCATCTCATTACTAAATTAACATTTGTATAAGAGTACTAATTTAAATCGGTTCTGGTTCTATTTGGTTTGATTCTGATTTGATTGGATATTTAGTTTAGTGACACGTTTTTGTTTCTTCAAATAAAATATGAATGTTTATTACTAAAATATCAATAGAGCTCGGCCATGCTCTAAATCAGGCTCTATCCGCCAACCATGCCCTAATAAGTTCGACTTATGTTGGCTAAACGGCTAGGGATAGAGCTAGGGTTCGTTTAACCTGCCCATAAAAACGACTCGACCTGCCTTACCCATGAACCATTTTTTCTAATTTTATTTTTTCGTTTTTCAATCCAGTGAACTATGGTGAAGGAACACCTAAATCGAATGTCTCCTTCCATTTGCGATCTTACTAGTATCAAGGCATATTTTTCACCCCCCACGCAACTCTGTTGCCTCATTTTTAGAATTTATTTTAACGCGTAACCAAACCCAGGACGAACTTGGATTCTCAAGACAAATCAAAGTTGTTTTCCTCACTTAGGTTCTTTTTTAATCCTTCTTGATCAGGTTAAAACGTTTTATTCTTTGCACTCTTATTTTTCTGTTCGATTTTAAATTTCTAAAAGCACATTGTTTCGTCCACAAGAAAAAGGGGTAGTGTTAACTAGTAGTTGTTTTTTAAAGAATCGGAATGGTTAAAAAGCCTTGCGTCTTGGAAAAGATTTTTCCCCTATTGTGAATGTTTTAAAAGTGTGAGATTAAGAGCTAGCAAAGATAAAGATCAACTTAAATGAGTTATTATTTTCTTAATGAAATGACTAATTCATAGATCCAAGTACAAGCAAGAATGCAAGAAATGTACCATTAACGACACAAAAAATACTGCCACTAACAGGTGTGCGAAGAAGCGTTATTAACGACACGAAAAACACTATCAATAGGTAATTTAAATGGGCCAATGACAACCAGAGAAGTGAGAGAAACAACCAACTTGCAAACATTGGAAGATCAAACATCCACCATAAAGAGTACTCGAAGTCTTGTGTTACTTACTATTTTATAATCTTTAGCCTACCACCAAATATTGGGGCAAATTTTTTCAGTATTTTGCTGGATGGGGGCTCGCCAAATTAGGGTCTCTCCAAAAAATTTCAAGATGGTTAGGGGGAGGGGTGATTTTAATAGGGGGAGGTTCTCATTTTTCTCTTTTATACCCACTAAAAATAACTACACCCCACCACCTCCTCCTCCACCACCACCATCACCAACGCCACAACCATCTCCACTACCACCTCAACCTCGCAGCCACCACGACCACCACCACGTCATCTCCTCCACCTCCATCACTACCAACATAGAGTGGTGAGGTTGTTGTGGTGATGGTCGTTGGGTGTATTTGCTTTAGGTGGTAGGGTGTATTTAATTATTTTGAAAGAGAAGGCTAAAAAATCCTTAAATGTGAAGAAGGTTGTTGTTTGCGCTTTAGGCCCTGTTTGGTACCACAGTAAACAATTCTAATCCACAAATATTTGCAGTAGTAAACGTTTGCTATAGTAGATGTTTACAGTTGAAAGTTTTATTGCTGCTTGGTGTACTCGGGGTAAATTTGTTGTAATTGTTTACTGCTGCTTGGTAATCACATTTAAACGAAAAAAATCAAGCACCAAGAAAAACACTATGAGATCATATCTCTAGCATGCATTTCGTCATACAAGGGTTACGCATAATCCGTGTTATTACAACTATCAAATCTATTAAAATTCTTGGCGAAATCGAACTTCGATCAAAGATCAAATTATAGCAAAACCATCGAAATTGGAAATAATTTAAGAAAAAAGTTATGTGGAAAGCCAGCAAATTAACAAGAGCAGATCGGGACACAGTAACCAGAGCCAGGTTCATAAAGTAAACGAAAAATGAGTAGGATGCCCTTGCATGGGAAAAAAATTGAAGTAGAGGACATGCTTTTTTTTCATGTAAGGACAGTCCTCGGCACACGTTAGCGCGATGTAAAAAGACGAAAAACCCATCTGTTGAATAATGACGGTGCACGTTAGCAAATCCCAATTAATGAATTTTAACATAAAAATGACCATAACTTTCAAAATATAAATCGGATTTGAACAAAATTTATATCGTTGGAAAGCATTTTTCAAGATCTTTAAAACAAGATCACACATGAATACCAAATTCAAAAAAAAAAAACCCAGAAAAAACCTATTTACCAAGCTTAAAAACAATGCAAATTATAGTTTGCATTGTTTAAAATATAATTTTAAACAAAAGTATTTAAAATAGCTGATGCAAATTCGTTTTTTACTATGCAAATTATAGTTTGCATTGTTTAAAATGTAACTTTTTAGCTTTTTTCTTATTCAATCTAGTTGCATAGAGACTTAGAGAAGTGCATATGCTCAAAACTACTTAAAATAGCTGATGCAAATTACAATTTGCATCGTTTTTTACTATGCAAATTATAGTTTGCATTGTTTAAAATGTAAGTTTTTTAACTTTTTTCTTATTCAATCTAGTTGCATAGAGACTTAGAGAAGTGTAGATGCTCAAAAGTATTTAAAATAGCTGATGCAAATTACAATTTGCATCGTTTTTTACTATGCAAATTATAGTTTGCATTGTTTAAAATGTAATTTTTTTAACTTTTTTCTTATTCAATCTAGTTGCATAGAGACTTAAAGAAGTGTAGATGCTCAAAAGTGTTTAAAATAGCTGATGCAAATTACAATTTGCATCGTTTTTTACTATGCAATCTATAGTTTGCATTGTCTAAAATGTAATTTTTTAGCTTTTTTCTTATTCAATCTGGTTGCATAGAGACTTAGAGAAGTGCATATGCTCAAAACTACTTAAAATAGCTGATGCAAATTATAATTTGCATCGTTTTTTACTATGCAATCTATAGTTTGCATAACCGTTTTTATTATACAAGCAGTTATGGGTTTTCATAGTCTAATTACGAAGATTTTTTTTTTTTTTAAATTAGTATTGTTGTCTGGTCTCATTTTAAAGATCTTGAAAAATGCTTTCCAAAAATATAAATTTGGCAAATATCTAATTTGTAGATTAAAAGTTATAGCATTTTTAATTTTAAAAAAACTTATTTTCTCTCTCTGCCACGTCATCGGTCAATACAAGCAAAAACAGTTAGAAATATACGTGGTTAGCAAAGAGAAGGGTAGTTTAGGTACCAAAATTTTAGAGTTTTAAAATAAAAGAAGGAATTAACTCCTTTCCTTATAAAACGTTAAAAAGTAGGGATTAGACTTATAAAACAAAAATTGCTTGTCCTCTACTTGAAACTGGTATAAAAGGAGGGCTTTCAGCCCAATATTGTGTAAAATTATAATCATCAAATGTTTATTTTCTGTGAGCTTTAAAACTGATTCCTAGAACTTATTAGGGAGCTTAAAATCCTAATATGAGATTAAGAAACCCTAGAAAAAGAAAATAAAAAATTACTTAGTTATGAACTTCTGATTTTTTTACTTTGATTACTGAAGCTAATGATCATAACAGAGAAAGTCTGAAACCCTAATTATTTAGAGATCGTCACAACCTCTTAGCAGAAGAAGAAGAAGCTCACAGACAGGGAAGAGAACAGAAAATAGACGTTGTGGTCGAATGGAAGATCGAAAAACGAAGAAGCTCACAGAGGGAGAGGAGAAGAGAAGAGATGCTTGAGAACGGTTTGGTCGACTGGAGGAGAAGGAATAAAGCACGTCTACGGATTTGCGTCAGCGCTGCGAACGTTCGCGGCACTAAAATGGCCGTAAACGTTAGTAACTCAGTTACCCTTAGAGTGGTGGGACCATGGTAAACGATCCACGTAAGTGAAATTTACAGTGTGTTACCAAGCGCCCTTTTATTCAAGAGAAGACCTAGGCCCAAAATTTGAGCATCTCCTCACCATTTTGGGAGCCCTAATAGCACCACTCTATTTATTACGCATAATACATGTAAGCCCAAGCCTACCTATGTTAACCCAACTTGGCCAATAAGCCCAACGTGACTTTGCCTCGGGGCTGGGCTAGTCTTTTTCTAAACCTCTAGTTGGGTCGAAAAATGAGAAGGTCCACCAATTGAAAGTCCAGAATACAGATTCAACAGCTGACTAATGAAATCATGCACTGCCGCCCAGCGACACATTCTCACTTTCGGACTCTCCCTAAAACTGAAACAAAGAGAGGCTGAAAGCGGTAGACAGAAATGGCGGTTCCGGGTAGGCGCAATGGGATGATGGAGGAAGACGATGAAGACGAAGCCCCTGAAGGTTTATTCGACGAAGAAGGTCTGGTGGTTGACATCAACACCGACACACCTCCTCACCTTCGCGCCCTTGCTGAGGCTGCCCAGCTTGGCAACGTTGACGCCCTTCGCCAGGCTCTCGGTATTTTTCTCTTACCAATTTTTCTTTTGTTTTAAATTTCTTCACTTTCGTTTGATTTGTTTATGTTTAGCGTGTTTCATAGAATCATAATCTAAAAAAGTAG
Organism: Macleaya cordata; assembly: GCA_002174775.1. Taxonomy (NCBI): domain Eukaryota; kingdom Viridiplantae; phylum Streptophyta; class Magnoliopsida; order Ranunculales; family Papaveraceae; genus Macleaya; species Macleaya cordata. The sequence continues at coordinate 2,432,723 of MVGT01000437.1, read as the reverse complement.
GGTTTTAGAACATACGACTCTTCTGTAAATTAGGGTTTTGAGAGCAAATTAATACAGAACTGGTGTTGTATCTATACAATGAAAGTGGGATTAAAAAGCTTTTATCTTTTAGCGGGCTAGATATTCAATGTGGATTTTTAGGTTTTTGTTCTTTGTTTAGTTCACCTATAATTGGGTAGTTGAAGTTTGCCATTTCGAAGTTGATTTTAGCAATCTTTTTTGTTGATGGTTTTCAACTATATCTTCATCAAGATGTGTTTAAGTTGGTACTTAACCAATTAGTCAATTCCATCATACCATGTGTTTAATTAGTTCATATGAGCTATAAAAACCTAATATAGAGTTGTATACAGAAATTGGTTTACCAAGTGACTTTTTGGCATGTAAACATTTGGTAAAATAGAGATCCTCCTGAGTCTTTTTTAGTAGAGAAAACTTGGAAAACCAATTGCTCTGTACAACTCTCTGTATGAGATTTCTGTGGCTCATATGAGTTGTAGTCCAATGGTAATTCAACTAATTCCTGAGGCTTCTCTTGCTGTATTACATAGTTCAGATTTATGATTGGACACCAAAACATTGACACTGTGAACTACCTTATAAAGGTAGGATGGGTTTACTTGAAGAATTGCTTTTAAAAGATTCATTACAAATGTGATTATAGTGGACTCTGATAACGAAACCCGAAAAATCGTAATACACGATCGGGATTTCATGCCCCACTGATGTAGAACATCTATGTTCACTAAGGTTCTTCAGTTATATTGCATGATGTTCTCACATTTTTTCTTTCCTGGCCAATGATAATGTACTCATATTTTATTCTGGCTATTTCACATCCGGTACTCTTTGAGCCAAAATTCTGTTATGGGTCAGCTCTGTACTGTACTCTTTGCTGATTGTTTTCCCTCCTTGGAATAATTCAGATAATTTGAGTGGAAGTATTGATGAACCAGTGGAAGATGGGGATACTGCCCTCCACTTGACCTGTCTCTATGGCTATCTGCCCTGCGTCCAGGTTGGACACCTCATTTGCAATATATTTTTCTTTGTTTTCTGCTTTTTTTTGTCCTTTTAATTGGTAAAATGGAATTTACTAGAAGTTGATGGAAACCATGTATGAATAAATTATTTTCTCACTTGTAGCTACTTTTGGAAAGGGGAGCGAGCTTGGAGGCCAAGGATGAGGATGGGGCAATTCCTATTCATGATGCTTGTGCAGGGGGTAATCAGTTAATCACTACTTAATCTCATCGCCAACCCCACCTGTTGTCCCAAAAAATCTACTCACGTACTTCTACTGATGGATAATTGCAGGATTTACTGATATCGTCCAACTTTTGATCAATTTTGCCAACAACTCAGATTGTGTTAAGAGGATGCTACAGACAGTTGATGTGGAAGGCGATACAGTGAGTGGAACTGGAACCAAACTTTTTAACTTTTTCCTATTCTTGATCAGGATTATTGATTTATTATGCACACAGCCTCTTCATCACGCGGCTAGAGGTGAACATGTTGATGTTGTGCGGCTATTGCTTGCAGCTGGAGCTTCTCCTACAACAACAAACATCTATGGGAAGGTTAGTGAAAACGGGATTTTTTTTTATAGTGAAAAGGGGATTTAGTTTATATTTTTCCTTTTCATTTGGTTTCTAACTCCCAAATTTTTGCAGACCCCAGTTGAACTCTCTGATCCAGATACAGAGGCAAGGGGAATTCTTGAAGCCGCGGGTAATGCTTTGGCCTGCTAGTAGGCTTTTCCCAATGAATGGGCTGCGTGGCACAATATTTTAACAGGTTGTAGTTGCACCAGCTGATGGCTTTTGGCCTTTTAACAGTTTGCGTATTTGAGAACATGTAGTAGAGACGTAGAGTAAGAGCGGTCGGTGAAAGAATTTTTAGTTGGTCCATATTGAACATAGTCTTATACAAATTCAAATATCCAAATAGATTTCTCATGTTGCTGCTTATTAGTAATACATTAGTTAGTTAATGTTATTCTTATGGTTGATGTTATTTTAATAGCTGATTGTCAGTGAGCTTAATGTTTCAAGCAGGATGATATCTCCTTCTCAAATATTATGGAACAAAGGATGGAAAATGGTTATATCTAATTAATTTTCTGTTTAAGTTCCCAACTTTACTACTGTGTTGATTTAAGCACTAGGATAGCAATGGCAACTCAATACCTGTAACCATGGTTCATGGAGATGATGGTTGAATGGAGCCCTTTTTTTTTTTTTTTTTAATTCTTTTGTGTGTGTGGCTTTTGTGTAGACAACACAGAGATGCCTAAAGATATGTGCTTTGAGAAAACTTCTGAGTTATCTGGTTATCATTTGTTTGTGGACTGCCCTTTTGCTTGATCACTGATTAAGGGGAATTCTGCTGAAAGCTTTTGGTATAATCTGGTTTCTCCAGGGGATTCTCGCAGGCCTTGCCAGTCGAGATGCAGCTATTTGATGTGTTGGTTGGCTATGTTGAGGTCAGGACTTGCACTATCTGGCACAACGTGACCTTAAGGAGGGTGCGACATTGGTCCAATGACTTCACATCATATGCGGCATGCAGGCCTTTTATACAAGAAAAAGTATCAAATAGATGCTATAATTCAGCTATTTGTTTTTAGTTTTCTTTACGAATAATGCTAGTACTCCCAGGATGACTCCCAAGATGAGGTGGCAAGATCTGCTTGTGTAAAGTTGTTTTTTACTTTCGGAAGTTTGAAGCAGATCTATTGGTATGCATTTGAAGATTTAATAAAAACATCAGGTTTTGTAAACAGCTCAAGGGCATTTGGTGTAGTGGTATGATTCTCGCTTAGGGTGTGAGAGGTTCAATTCTCGGAATGGCCCATCATTTTTAACTTTCATTTTTCTCGAATTCTATATGTGCACCGTCAAACGAGACCAGTAGGACCATAACTAAATGCTGTGCGGGTCACTGCACCAAACACACAAAAAAGCAGTGTGTGTGTTTCTGTCACAATCAATCACGAAATTCAAGCTATATATTAGACTGTTTGAAGCTTTATTTTTTAAAGCAGTTCGTTTTTATCTTCTCAAGTTATTTTTCTATTTTCATGGACCAAACCCTAATTTAGCTTGTCTAAATAGTCAGGAAAAACAAATGTAAGTAAAGTGGGGTTATATTTTACAGTTACGTACAGTTGGTTTTTAAATGTTGACGATGACTTGTGACTGTGAACTAAAAAGCAACATTTTTGTTAAAAAAATGAAGAGCATCAGGTCAACAACAAACTGTGTATACAAGAAGCAAAGGCCCTCTCTACCTACTGACCTAGTCAAGTTGGAGCATGCATGCATCTAACTATTGCAACTTGTTAACTATGTTAGGGTTAATTGATAAACAAGTAGGGTTCTGCCTTTTCCCCCTCCACTCTCTCTGTCTCTTTTTCTTTTCTTATCTTTTTTTTTTTTCAAAAAAAAAAATGTAAATTCCAAGGTGGAACTCTTGAGATTATGACATTGACTTTCCATGCAAAATAGGCGTTAATCCGCCTTTGATTGAAATGTTAATTGGAGGGAGCGGTTGGAATTGAGAATAGCCGGACCATAACACCAAAATCTAAGGTTTCTTCCACTTAACTGGCTCCGGGTATCCTCTTTAAGAGAAATGCTTTAGGGACCGATGCCTCAATCTGTTTTTTTATACAGATTGAGGTGTCATCCTCAATCCACCACCCATTGTGATTTGTGTCCGGCCCGGTCCCTCTAACATCTCTCCCTCTTTAATCACGTGGAACATCTTAATATTTTCATTATTAGTGTATCTTAATAATTTTGATTATGGGCTTTGGACCAACCCAAATCTTGTATTATAAAGCCCAGGATGAAGGGAAACTAGTATCTATCCCATTCGAGCCTAGAAATATGTGCCAAGTGGCGAAAGTAGCCTGATAATTGTTTAACTACGCACGAATCATGTTGTGGGTTTTGTTCACCATGTGAACAAAAATCACACTCCACTGACGGAGCTACCCAAACACAACTCCCAGATTGGCAAAAATAACCCACTTTTATAATCTGATGAAGAGGAGTTTTAACCCAGGTTAGTTGTCGAGTTACAATTTGGAAGGTGCGTCAGTATGTGCTGGCACTGCGCGTGTCTATACGCGCGCGTGTTTTGTATTTTTGTGTCTGTATTAAGGAGAGATCTTTCTCTTTTGTTAAACTCTCAGCCCATTTTCAGCCAGCCTTCTCGATCTTAGAGAGAGGAAGTAAGAGAGAGGCCATTTGCTGCTGCTGCTGCTGTTGTTGATCTGAAACAAACGTCGGAAAAAATGGCAGCCGCTCCGGCACGAGCTCGCGCCGATTACGATTACCTCATAAAACTTCTCCTCATTGGGGACAGCGGCAAGTTACTTCTTTCTCTACTTCTCCGTTTCTAATTCATCTTTCCCTCACTTTTTTTTTTTCTTTCTGATTTCAGAAGAAATTAGGGTTCTACTTTCTCTTAGTTTCTACTAAATTCAAGCACGATCTTCCTTTTGTTTATATGCAATTGATTTAAGTCTTTTCCTTTTTATGTTTTTTCTTGTTCGTTTTCTGATCTCCTAAAAATCATTTCTAGGGATATCGCTGTTTAGGTTAATTGACTATTTGTTGGTGTTATATGTTGATTGGAAAGAAGAGGTTCTGTGTAGATCTGAAGTTTCTATTTTATTAGGTTTTTTAAGATTGTAAGTTCTGGTTCGGTTGAAACTTCACAACCAAAACCCCCAGAAACCACTCTATTAACAATTACCCTCAATTTTAAATAACAAATCCTCGAAATCAAGCCTCTTTAATTCTTCCTTGATGGAAGATGATAGATACTTCCTGAAGACAAATGATTCGGCCCCTTAAAAATCATTCTGAAGGGACCTACCAATTGCAAAAGATATCCCCAATTAATTCGTCATGTCGATGAGGAGTTAAACAACCAGAAGACGAGCTCATGGTAAACAACCAAAGGAAAACCATCCACTTCTCACTAGAGACTGGATAATGAAGTAAAACTGATCAATAGTCCACAAGAAAATGCAATCTGTTATGAGTGGTTAAACCCTACTAATCTAATGATCCATGCTGTATTTTACTTTGATTATAGAAAAGAGAACTCATGTTTGGATATCGAACCTCCTTAGTCATGTATCAAGGAGCCCAAAGTTCCTCTCCTTGAATCTCCTGATATCAAGAGCACCCTTATTTCAAAAATATCCAAACAGCCAACTTTTAGAGTTCTGCAATTGTTGTGAATACTTCATGGTCATTACTCATCCGTGACAAGTTATTTTGGAGATATACATTTTTGCATGACAATTTACCTTCACTTATGGGGTAAATATATTTGTTTCTCTTAAGTTTCTTCCATTCCATTCATGCTCAGGTATAGGTGATAAAAGCTTATGCTACCTCCTTACCACTAAGAGTGGTTTAACTTGGATTCAGACCTGTTCAATTTCTTTGAATTGTTTCTGTGCCGAAACTTCTCTTTTCTCCAAACATTGTCCATGCAATAAGTTCCTAGTTTTTACTAGTATTCTAGTACACTGATATATAACCTCAGTTTCAGTGGTTGTGATTTCTTTACTTCAAATTATTTATTCCTATTTTTTCTATTTGTGGGATAATTGAAATTATGTGCCCTGTTTGAAGCATTTTCTTCTGTTTTATCATCTCTGAATATACACTGAATTATCTTTGGCCCTCGAAAAAAGTATTAAGAAGATTATACTTAAGGCGCTTAATAATCATATTGCTTAAATCCTTTGTTCTCCCATTTTATTTGATATACTCAATCCATGTTTACAGGAGTCGGGAAGAGTTGCCTGCTATTGCGTTTCTCCGATGATTCGTTTACCACTAGTTTTATTACCACAATAGGGTGTGTACTTACCACATTTGATTTGGGAGTGGTTTCTATTATTCTATGTCGCTCTCTGAAACTGGAATGTTGCCTCTTGATAGGATTGACTTCAAGATTAGGACCATCGAACTTGATGGGAAGCGGATCAAATTGCAAATATGGGACACAGCTGGTCAAGAACGTTTCCGCACAATTACCACAGGTAGTTAGGACTCTGTGTTTCTTTAAGTCTATAAAATAGCTATCCATAAGCTGCTTTTTGTGCCGGCGTGGCACATCTATTGGACTACTGAGATGGAAATTCCCAATAATGCAATAATTATTGGTGGCATGTCTAGTTCAAGTTTAGATTCAGTAGGAAAAAAAGATATGCAGGTTATCTGAATGCACTATAAGAATATTTGTGAGCATACGATATACTGTTGTAGGCAGTCTTCAGGGTCTATCCCATCTCTCCTCTTCGCCGCTTAACATACCTGTGTGAACATACTTTATTTACTTAATTTTATCTGGTTAGGATCTCCCCTTGTTTTTATCTTTCCAAAATTTCCCACCATATGACATTTTTTATTCTGTTTATTACTTCTTCTTTAGCTTATTACAGGGGAGCCATGGGAATTCTGCTGGTGTACGATGTCACAGATGAATCTTCTTTCAACAGTATCCACTACTTGTTTTTTGCTTTAATGCTTCTCTCTTCTTTGGTGTATCTCTTATTGGGGACCGTATGGGCTTAATTCTCCAAAAATAACTAGCTCGACTATCTTGTACATATTTGTGATCCCTGATCCAGGATACGTTTAGATATCAGGAACTGGATACGAAACATCGAGCAGCATGCTTCTGACAATGTAAACAAAATTTTGGTGGGGAACAAAGCTGATATGGATGAGAGCAAGAGGGTAAAGATAAACTTAACTCAATTGATCCAAGATACTTACTTTTCCTTATGTGGTGGTGATTAAAATTGACTTTTTGATAGGCTGTTCCAACGTCACGGGGTCAAGCACTTGCCGATGAATATGGAATCAAGTTCTTTGAGACTGTAAGTTCATGTTGCATGTGAGTTAAGAAACTATTGTTAATGGACTGACCTGTTCGAATGCTTTTTTGTGCAGAGTGCAAAAACAAACTTCAATGTTGAGCAGGTCTTTTTTTCAATTGCTAGGGACATAAAGCAAAGACTTGCAGAAACCGATTCGAAAGCTGAGGTACATCATATCTTCTTGAACCATCTGGTGCAGTGGAGATTTTTGTGGTGTGATTGCAACACCACAAAAAATCCTTCCATGGGGTGTTATGGTAAAGAATGGTGGGATTGACCGAGCAACACCCCACGGCTGGGATTTTGTGGTGTTGCTCACCCACCTTACAAGTGGGTGGACAAAATCACTGTTGATTTAGCTATACATCAAACAATACTCATTATAGGTACTGGTTTATTGATATGCAGCCCCAGACCATCAAGATCAGTAAACCAGACCCGTCTAAGGGATCCAGTAGTGCTCCTGAGAAATCTGCTTGCTGTGGTTCTTGAAGTGGTAGGGATAGCTAAGGTCGCTCCGGATTTCTCAAGCGTGCATGGTATAGTCATATACAATTCTTAGAAATTATTCCCGGTTGCCAATATGTTACTGGTGGCATCTTTCACTGCTCTTGTTCGTAAAACCTTTGGTGTTGTATTTTCTCCCTCAATCTGTAGAAAGTCCTCCGAATGCTTTCTAGGCATGGGGGTACAAAGTCATGCAGTTTCTAAAAATCATGTTGGTTTGATTTCTTTTGTCTTTATGGTTTACTTTGGACACATTCCAACTTAACCTTTGGATAAATATAACCCTGTTTAGCTTTTATCTGCTCCCATCACCGAAAGTGTTTCTTTAATCTTTAGCTGGTGATGGTTAGCTTGTAGGGTCAGTACTGCTTTTAATTTATTTATTTTCTCATGCGTAAGTGTATACTCTACATATGTTTTATAAAGTGGGCAAATTTTCTTCCTTGTCATCTAGCCTTGAAAGGGGTATTTACCAATCGGAAACTCTGCTTCTAGGTTGTCTTATTTGTAGACATGCTCTTCCAAACTTACCCAATACTTTTGAGATTGTTTGAAGGTAGTAAAGACTGAATAGATAATTTATGATTGTTTCGCAAAACTCTGGAACTTCCATTTCGTCATTTTTCTCAGTTCTTTGTTTCATCTCCCAAAACAATTTTTATTCCTTCTATGTTTCTTTTGGACGTTCTAACAAGACCTGATTTTTAACCATGGAACTGCATGCATCTATTGAAATTTAATTGAAGAGAAGTCCCCGTTGCTGCAGTATGGATGATGTCGAAATATTTGATTCAGAATAACATGGAATGATAAATTTCTGTTTCAAGTATACTATAGGGTATGTTCACATTTAAGATGGGATTTCATTTTACCATTAACATGGAATGATAACTTAGTGTTTTGCTTACATTCTTCAGTTTTACCATTAACAAACATCAAAGATGGGTTTTCATTTCACTGCATGTCAAACGAACATGGGTCTGAAACTAACTGCTGACCTCTTTGATGGTCAGATAGGTAGTCTTTCTTGAGGAATAGGATATGCTTCTTTTTAACTCCATCTCACATTCAGAAAGGAGTTGGGAGTTAATATGTTCCTCATTGACAAACCTGGCTTTTATAGTTGGTGATGGCCAGTGCGACCTTGTGAGAGGAAGGGAGGGAGGGAGGGGAGGGAGAGAAACCACAGTCGAGGAGTGTAGAACCCTAAACTCTCCAAAGTCAAAAAGGATGTCAACCAATCAAATTAAGAGTTGATGGCGCTAAGAAAATGTTAAATGTTGATAAATTTGTTCATTTTTCCTCATCAAACTTTTCCATTCCTCACAAAGATAGGAGTGTAGGCTGTACTTGCTTCTTTGGCTGATTATTAAGTCTAGCAAATTTTTCTTATATTAATTGGATCGTTGATCTTTTATATGATCATTGCACAGCAGGTTTCTGGTGGAGTAGGTTTATTTTTCTTTTCTCCTTTTTTGTTTTTTCGGTTGAAGCCTTGAAGTTAAGTAGGCTAGCAGTTCGTTAGTAGCAAGTGATGGTGAAATCCTCTTTCATGCAACACTCGTTCATTTTACGAACTCAACGTTCCTACACCTTTATGAACTATTATTTTATATTTCTCTGCGCACCTTGTTTAAATTACTGTTGATTATGCTTTCATCTTTGATAGTTTTGATTATGTCAAGATACATTTTTCAGTTTTGGTTCTGTTCTATTATCCCTTCTCCGTTCCACATTTGAAAAAACAGAACAAATTACATCAAACTTGCAAGAATTTGTTAAGTAAGAAAACTAAGTTGATACATAATAATAAACTAGGCTTCATTCATCACCAAGAAGTCTGTGGGGCAGGGGATGAGGCTGGGGATGCTGCAGGGCCATTATCAGAACCAAACATCCCTGTAATGGAAATAATTCCAAACAAGTCATTACAACTTCAAATAAAACATACAAAAAAATACAAATGAGAACAGAACACAGAAGTACATAAGAACTGAAATAGAAAATCAGCAGCTAGATATATGTTAATGCTAACTAACCACATAGGAGAAGATTATCCGGAGGCGGACGCTCCTTCAATGGATTAGGATCCGAATCGTGAACTCTGATGTAGAGCTCTTGACCCAGATACCAGTTTTCCAGTCGCTGCGATCGCAAGTTCCACATACCTGGGTTGTCGAGGAACGCATAAACTGCACTCCAACCTCCTGGGTATACCTGATTTTTTTTTATTTTTTTATGACAAACAAGTTCAGGAGAAGTCTATCAATTCAGATTGTTTTGATCATCCAATCAATCGTTTGAACTTGGATATCTCTTTCTGGGACCCATTGGGCTTGTAGGCCCATAAGAAAACTAAACATTTTAAAGACTAAAAAACGTCTCATAAGTTTTAGATTTCAGATCTGAAGTCTGACCTGGACTGTGGATCGTACTACTGGGTCGAAAAGGTTGTAACTTTCCCGGGAACTCAAGCTCCATTCTCCTTCTCCAAACCTATACACCAAAAACAAAAAGCCCAGAGAACTTTTGTTACTTACAATTCAGAGACACTTCACTGCATAACTGATCAGTAGAGAACTGCATTAACAGTTGATTATGATGTTGGTGTTTTAATGGATTTACCCGACAACGTAAAACCCGAACCCATCAAGATGCCAAGAATCCATAACATCTAAATTGTTCTTGAATACGATTTCGATCCACCCTTTGTGGATTCCGGTAACGACTGATGTTCCATATGCCGCCTCTAGGTTGATGGAATCAACAGGGAAGGCATCAAGTTGGTACACCCCTGACCCGTTAACAAAATAATCGGCGAGTTTTAATGGTGTATCAGGCGTGAGGTAAGATACATTGTTAATGGCGTAACGATGAACGCCATTGATCACCGCCTTTGAAGCTTGGAGAACGAACGTCTTTGATATCGTCACATTCGTTACGTTAAATGTACCCTGAGGATTAGGCCTAGCCGCTCCGGACAACAAGTTCCATGTGATTGATTTAGCTTGATTAACAGAGAAATCTCGATCCATTGGATCAGGCCCACTTGGGAGAGGCCCAGCAGCAAGTGCAGGAGAACCAGCATAGTGTAAAACACTTACACCAGCAAGACTATCAGTAGTGTTTGTTTGTGTAGGAGCTGCCACCATGTAATAGTCAGCATCATCCTGATTGGCAGTGACGAGGACGGAGTAAGATTGGCCCACGTGTACGTCTAGCGAATCCAATGTGATCCGATTCGTATAAGATCCTTCTGTTTCTACCAACACCATCTGATGATTCTGAATCCTGAAATTGATGCTCAATGCACACCCTACGTTCGATATCCTGAACCGATACGTCTTGCCTGTTATACAACAAAAATCAAGATAAATGGGTTTACATATATCTTGGGCTTGTCAAGAATTTAGAGACTCTTTTGGGCCCACTAACTCTTTTATTGTTTGACCCCACTCTTTGGTGCGCTTATCACACCCAAAAACAGTTCCATTGACCGAATGATCTTGGTATTGACCAGGATCAATGTCAGATTACTTTGTGAAATGGAATCGGTCGGACTCAGTTGAAACTCGGATGAGTCAAGCAAGCACGTATCAAATAATTCCCACTAATAAAATTAAAACAATGATATTAAGTTAATTTCTGCTTAACTAATTTACCTTTTGTAACGTTGAAGGATTCGTAAGGTTGTCCTGATGGGTAGTTGTATGGAGTCTTCCCATTCATAAGGATGGCATCCGGCAGAGCGCTTGCCATCGACATTGACTATGATCACAAATGTAATATGCGAGTTATGAACACTAATTCAAAAAATATTAATCATTTATATTATACAATTTAAGCCAATGAAATCAAAGACAAGGGATTTTATGGAGGGATTTTGTGGGAACCAGGAATTTTGAGGAAAAATATAACATGATTTTTCCACCAAATCTCTGGACCAGAGACTCAGGTCCCCACAAAATTCCTCCCCCAAATCCCTTGTCCAAATAGACTAAAAGTGTATATTGAAGTAGTTAGAGATTTACACTGTAACTTTCATAAAACCAATCACCGATGAGAAGGTCGAATTCAGCTTCGGGTTTGTCAAAGGGGACGAGTATGACGTTGCGGTTATTGACCCGGATCGGACCGAATCCTCCAGCGGCCTTGAGGAAGTTGATGGAAGGGAAGTAAAAGAAGCTACCGATTTGATCCTTGGTCACGAACACATACGTCCAATTTTTACCGGGTTGGATTGGGCAGTTTGTCCCAGACACTCCGTCTTGCCATGAATTCAATCTCTGTTGTATGCCATTCCTGCAAAAATAATAACACATATACTTCTCCTTAATTAGTCCCTATTACTAATCAGTGAGTTAACTCAGCCAAGTTAGTCTGGCTTCATAGTTGACCGAGTCATCATTGACTCTTCCAGGTTAATTATTACCCGAGTCATAAGTAGTAAAACGTAATTAAGGATTCGTTAGTTTCTGCGTACCATGTAAAGAGGAGGGGCTCGTCCAAATAGTTGAAGACATTCACGTGGACGATATCGTTAGTCGTGGTGTTAATAAGTGGTCCAGGGAACATCCCGTTAATGGTGATAACCTGTTCATCATCACAGAACGTCACTCCTTAATAATTTGAGTTAATTAGTTAGCAAATTTGAACTTAAACATGAAATTCAGGGTAGAATTATCGATCAAAAAAAAATAAAAAATTCAGGGTACAATTAATAGATTCGTACCGGTTGATCACTGTAAACAGGTCCAATGTTCCAATCGATCGCTACGTTCCACTCAAGAAAGATATCAGCTCCTTGTACTGTTCCTGAGACAATTAGAAGTACTGTAAGCGTCGCCGCCCAGGTCAGGAGACGGCGACAAAATCCGGTGGAGTCCATGGGTCGGGTAATGCAAGTGTTAGGCCGCCTCTTATGTCTTCACAAATTATAAGCAAGAAATAAGGCTTTAGATTAGCTTTGATATATAAGTATGGTGAGAAGTTGCTTCATGCAGCATGGGAATGGTGAAACCGTGAAAGGGTCCTGTGGTTTGGCATTAGGAAGGTGAAGTTTCCAAAGAGACATAACGATTGAATTGAGACAAGCAAGAAAGAAACGAAAAACCAATGTATCATTCATGCCGTCCAGATCTATGGAACTGTACGTGAATAAGCACGCCGGCGCACAATGGAGAAACAAAAAAAAAACATATGACAAGCTAGCAATTAGGTTTTGTTTTAGACTTTTTTAGGGTTTGGTTTGGTTATTAATTCCTTGTTTTGTTTAATATCAAAGCTTAGTTAACTCCGGTTGAAGTAGTCTTCTATGTTCAGCTCAGCTGTCACGAAAATATTGATAAGACTGGCTTCTGCTAAGGAGTTCACATTAATTTATTTATACCAATCAGACGATTCTGCTGTTTGTTTTTTCCTACTTTTCAGACTGCAGATCTGAAATCGAAAATCTGAAATTGTGAGTACATTTTTCAAGAAATGTGCACAGCTGATTCGTCTGGATCGTAAAGCTGAGAGTAGGATCCTCTTCATTGCCCTGCCCATAAGTCCCCTGAGTGAATCCAACAGGTGGCTTGTTAAACAATCGGAGAGTGAAAAATCGGTGTCTCAAATATGCATACCTAACCACTTTGTTACTTCATGTACATTTCTCATCCGTACACGCTTTTCACTCTATTACCGAAGAACTCTGTTTAACAGAAGGCTGATTAGCTGTGATCAGACAAAATTGAGACCTAGACTTTCCATTCAATCTAATTCAGTGACATTTAGAGCCCCAGTTCTAAACTATCAAGAGAAGGTACAGGGCCATCCAGAGGGTAGTATTGAGGAGTGTGTAACATCGGAATTGTCCAAAGTGAACTAGAATTCAGGACAATAAAATCAGGTTACTTGCATGCCATTTAATTTACAGATCCAATCTCAAACTGATACTGACATCAACCCCTGAGAAGATTCTAACAGATGAAAGAAAAAGAAGACAAATTTACAGAACTCTAATCTATGTCACATCAGCCCCAATCTTTGTAACAGATAATAGAAACAACAACCAGATTTAACAAAACAAAACACCATTTACAGATTGTGGGGAGTCTTCAAGCATTTAGGAAGGACTCAATTGTCCATTGAAATTGGCACCAGTTCATGGACTTCAATTTGCAAGTTATGCTTCCGTATATCAGCTTCTGTTAAAGCACTTAAGAGCAACAACGACCTCTAGGAGGTGCCTGGCTTTCTTGTTTCTGTTTCAAAATGTTCCTTTTGCCTACAGTAGATCCTTCTTCCAATAGACTAGGGACTTCTAGTATCTGTAAAATATTGAAGCGGGTTAGGACCCAGATATAGTGCAACCATTATTTACAAAATGTCCATTTATAAACAATATGAATTACTGTGGCACAGTAAGTTCAGTTCCAGTTTGTTTTTATTTCTTTGTTCACTTTTCTGCAGAATCTCTTAGTAATAGTTCTCACGGTGCTATATCTAGCTTCAACACTCCTTAACTGTTCAATGTTCTTTACCCCAGATTTTCCAATTACTTCGTCTCCAAGCAGAACACAGTAAGAGCTCAACCTTTTGCTACTATGACCACCTACACATATTTCTGTATGATCAAACATAAATAGGACTGTGATGACTCCTATGACCACCTACTCAATGTTCCATGGCTCATAAAGCTAGACCAATAATTAAAACTGCTTGAAAAAATTCAAATTTTCAAAATAGATTTGAAAGAATGGGACTCGGAAGAGCAATAGACAATAACCAATATCTCAAGGTTTTAGGTCTTGAAAGAATGGGGAGACTTCTGTACTATTGACTAAAAGAAAATTAATTATCTCAATTTGTAGACACAATTACAGTTATGCTATTATTCATGTATTATCCTTTTATGCCCATTATTCTGGAAAGGTGGAAACAACATATTCTGGTTGTTGGGAACTTATTTTATGCTTAGACAGATATATATCTCAGAGGTAACTGCACCATAATTTAATTTAATTTAATAAATCAAAAGCAATTATGGCTTGGTAACAACTAACAAGAACAACATCTTTGTTCTGGAATATGATATCTTATAATGCTCATGTATCACTGAAATCTAAACATCTACGAAAATAATTTATCAGGTTCCAGATGACAGATCAAAAGAATGCATGCCATTTGTTCAGAAACTGTACCTTCAAAGCAAGTTCTTCAAAACATTGTTGCACGTTTTCTCGAGTTTTTGCACTACATTCAAGAAATAAGCATCCAATATCTTGTGCAAGAGCAAATCCCTCTTCTCTAGTTACAGCCCTTTCAATATCCTGAATTACGTGTCATTAATATTAATATCTTGATGCTTCAAGTCAAACTCATAAAAAAAAATAGTGAATAATGTAAATCCACTAATAGGAAGATTATGCAGATTACAGCAAATGAAACCTTTGTTTACTATAATATTAGAACAATATTAATTGAAGCAAACAATGCAAGAAAATACATGAAATACTCTACGCAAAAAAGGAGATTAAGGTAGTATGTCCCTCATGAAAGATAACAGTAGTTGTATACTGTCAATGACTCCAGATCACCAAACATTAATGATACTGAAGTCATGGAAAAGATAGATCTTTTATATTTGTTTAAAATAAGTTATTTAGAACGTTTCAATTCAAAGTTGAGATAAAAAAAAAATGGTTCATGGATGTATTCTAAGACCCTCGGTCAGTCACCCCACCCCTCAGCGCAGGACCCTTCTAATATAAATAACACACTCTCTCCCTTTCAAGTAACAAATGTGATTGAAAGACACAACATAGACCAGCTTGAATTTTTCCTTTCCATCTACTGCTCTCCAAGTTCACCATGGTTCCGTCTGAATGGTTGGAAAGCTGAAGAAGAAATGAGAGACTGTACATCACATATATTATTGTTTGTGATAATTTTGCAGTTTTGAGTTCAACTTCCTGGACTCCTTTTTAGATACCAAAACTCAAATCACAAGTTCAAAGTCGCAACATCCTTATAACTTCTTGTCTCTTTGAAGTGACTAAAAGGTCCAAGGTTTTTACTGGAAAAGATTTACAATTTCCAAGAAAGGACAAAATTTCAAAAACTATTGGAATCGTAGTTGTTAGATTTAGTAGTTAGAGTTTAGTAGTTTTTATTTATAGGGTTAATATTCACGTGAACAGTATTTTAGTTTTCCTAAACTACTTTCTATTTTTTAGTTTATCTTGTATTAGAATCTATCTAATAATAAATATAAGGGGGAGAGATTTAGTTAACTAATTCTATCTCCCCCACGTCTTCTTCTTCTCTTCTTCTTCTCTCTTCTTTACTGTTCTACTTTTAACTGTAGTCAAATATGTCATTCTATCTCATAGTGTAACTGTTAGAAAATGAGCAATATGACACAATAAATTTGACAAGTTAACCAATTATGTGCCATAAATGACAGACAGGCCAGCCAAAAAATGAAGAAGCTTTATCTCTCTACCAAGAAACTCCAAAACCATTTCACTCATCACATGCAAGCACCCAACAACATAGATGCATACATTCTCCCAGGGACAAGAGTGAAGGATGAAAGTAAAGGAAAGACTATAAAACATACCCGATCAACTTGATTTCCAACGAGCATCTTTATACAAGCTTGATTAGTGGAATACAGCTCTACTTCCTTTGCCCACAAGTCTGACAAGTTTGTAAATGTTTCTCGCCGTGTCACATCATAAACTAAAACGATAAGTAATGAATTAGTAAAAGTTCAAGTCATCCAAAACAAAGAGCAAAGACCATACCAGCTATAACAGGAAAGTTATGGAGGATATTCCAGCTCCAATTGCCAAAGGAAACATGAGAATAAAAATCAGAGGTTCAATGAACCAAATAAGTCTATGTTTAAATACTCTGAAAACCACATATGCTTCAAGCAAGTACATGTCGTTTTACTAATAGCAGTTTGCAAGGACCATCATACATAACAAGCTTTGCCTCATAAATGAACACTGTGGAGAAGGGAATACATAATTATCTCTTGATTAGAACAAAGTCACTCTTTACTTCTATGGAGAATAAGTACAGATACTGAATCTTATCTTGATTTCAAGAAGTATAGGGATCTTATTCCTTCATTCCATAAAATTAGATTTAATTGAGCATTCCTTTCAAGTTTATTTCTGAATCCCAATAAGCAGGATCTAGCCCACTGATTTTCAAAATAATCATATGCAATTTACTTGAATTTGAGTGTGATAACTTGGATCAGTTTGCTTAAGATAAGTTCACAGTATAAAACTGAACCCTGACCAACATTAGGGGATGATGCCGATTCTCCTTCATCAACAAAATGTGAAACACATCAGAAGTAAAAGAAGACAATGCAAGGATGAATCTCCTGCCAGCATAATAATTGCGCAAGCAATACAAACTATGAAGTCATAACCTATTGCAGTCAATATGTAGTAATTCTGTTCCAATAACATATAGTGTTTTGCTCAAATACTTGCTTAACGCTACACATCCTAACATGAATGAATATGCTGCATTTGAAACAAAACTAAGATGAGTCGGGTGCTTAAAGATTCCTAAGGAGAGAAATGAAAGTTTGAGGACTATGTGTAACAATAGAACACCAATTGTTTGGCACCACTAATGCATTCAAGTAAGCTTATAGGAAACATTTTGACTTTCTGATACATGACTAGAAAGAAATACAACGATTTCATATTTGTAATGGCATACCAAGAATGACGCCCTGAACACCTCTATAGTAAGAGCTTGTTACTGTCCTGAACCTCTCCTGTCCAGCTGCAATTGAAACATAATAAGTTTAAGGACCAATTACAACATTCATTCACAGTGAAGAGAAAATTACCCTGTCAAATTTCCAAGGGGATTAATCCAAGATTTTGAAAACGAAATATTAAAGACAAGGAGAAAGTCCGGGATAACATTAAGCTTCAAAACATTGTAGCACCGCTTTAATGATCTCAATAATAATAAAGAGCAATCTAGCTAGCTTGAAGCATGCACTAAACATGATAAAATAGAGAATTTTGTTGATTGCTGCAAGGAGGAAGGGATACAGGAAGGGTCAGACAAACGAACAACAAAAACTCAATCTGTTTACATGACCATAAATTTTATTAGATATGTCAAAAGATTTATTTCTTAATGTACCTTAGTTAGTTAGTTTACATCAAGTATATTGAGCACACGTTTTAGATTATGCTTTTTCACAATTAAAAAAAAAAGCATCCAAATAAAGAGCTCTTGTTATAGCCCAATGTATGCCAA
This sequence comes from Macleaya cordata, assembly GCA_002174775.1. NCBI lineage: Eukaryota > Viridiplantae > Streptophyta > Magnoliopsida > Ranunculales > Papaveraceae > Macleaya > Macleaya cordata. Next base: position 2,415,007 of record MVGT01000437.1, on the reverse strand, counting down.
TAATGAGCAGAAAAATCCAAAACTAAAGCTCCATTTGTTAACCTCTAAATTAATTAATTGTGGACCTAAAATTGATTACAGGGTCTTGTTTGTTCTATTAAAAAAAAAACAAAAACAAAAACGGATTCATAATCAATTTTAAGCTCATAGATGCTAACAAATGGGGGATAGAAGCAGTTGGAGAAACTGGTGTAGATAAATTGCCATACTGGACTGACAGATTGTAAATAATAAACTCCGAGTCTAATAGAAAAAAGAAAGCACTTCAATAACATACCAGTGTCCCAAATTGTTAGCTTCAGCCTCTTCCCACCAACTGTAAGCATCTTGATCTTAAAATCAACACCTGGACATGATTGGTAGAAGTGCATGAGCTCAACAAATGCTCATCAGGTAAGAAAAACCTAATTTTCTTTAATGAAAATATTTATTTGCACTAATTAGATGATTTAAATCACATGTAGCACCAGGAAAAAAACATTATCTATGAAATATATCAAGTCTAATCAGTATTGGCATAAGATGAAACTCAAGTGATCAATTGCGAGGAAGAAATATAAACAATGCCCTAAGCCATTGACTAAAATTAAAGATTCAAAACCTACGTCGGCAACTTTCTTGGTGTAAAATTCTCTAAATCCTCTAAAATCAGGGGAAGTTAATTATTAAGTCCTACGACATTGCCATTCAACATTTTGGTACTCAATCCAAAGCTAAAAAGATTAAAAAAACACGCTTAAACCACAGAATGCACCAAAAAAACAGTACAAATTCAATACATGCATGAATAAAATAAATCAATTCAATCACTGATTGCAAGATAGGTCAAATAGTAAATCATTCTTCAGCTCAAACAACACATGTTGACATGCAGAAGCAAAAAAGGTCGATAAAACAGAGATCAAATACCATTACTGAAACAGATCACATACCAATGGTGGGTGAAAGTTCTTCAGTAGAATTGGAGATGAAACTGACAAGGAGGCTGCTCTTGCCAACACCAGAATCACCGATCAACAAGATCTTAAACGAGAAATCGTAACTATTGTTATTACCTGAAGAGGAACCCATTAATGGATCTCCGTTACGCCCTTTCTCTCTGTCTCTGTATTGCACAAAGAACTTGAGACTGCTTCAACAAAACTAGAGAGAGAAAGTTAGAGAGAGAGAGGCCGCTGCTTCTAGGTTGGTGCGAGTGTTTGTCGTGGGAACTGGCGACGACAGAGAAAATTAAAGCAGACTGAGATCAGTGAGATGTGTGAGAGACGAGACGGTTAAACTAGCTCCCGTACACGTGTTGTTAAGCAGAGGTCAATTTTCCTCTCTCAATGCCTTCAATAGTTACACGTCCAATGAGGTGGAGGTCCACTTGCATTCTACGTCTTTGATATATGAACCAGAAGTGGGGCCTTGCATTTAATGGGACTGTCTGTCCAGGGAGATCGAATGATCGCGCATCAGGATAGCGACGAGTGCTGACTGAGTTCAGTAGACTAACCACCTGATTTTGATCTGCCCTGATTGGGAGATGATCCGCTACTACAGCAACTACGGAGTCGATTCGAAATTCAAGCTCTGACCAGTAATAACGTGACACGACAACAACTCCTCGCTTGTTCTTCGGTAGAGGACAGACGATTAGTCATACCGTGACGACAAAGGTCGTGCCACGTGTCAATGCTGAATCTGTAAGTGACAAAACCGGAAGCAACCTTGACATTTGACCATAATTCTTGAAACCGGAAGTTTTTATTCCTATTTTACCCCTGAGAAACATAAAATTACTTGTAATAAATCACATTTATCCAGGATAATTTTGTCTTTGTCTACAAAATCTTTCTAAATACTTGTTCTCACCGTCTAAATCACGGGTTAGTTGTTCTAAAGAAGTGTGAGCAAGGGTACAAAATTCATGTATACTAAGTGTACATATATTGGTTCACCATTTGACTTAAATAAAATGCAAATTATTGTATTATTTTGTCTGAACTATAGGCATTTGACAAAAAAAAATCTGATTATGAAGCATTAACATGTACTTTGATATATATATCATAAGAATGCTCATTATACTTTATTTAATTAAGACTTGTAAAAATAGTAGTTTAAAGTTTAATTACTTAGAGCTTCTTTGTTTTTTTGCCACTAATTAGTGGCAGGCCCACACAAAATAACTTTTATTTTTTTATTTTTTTTTTGAATGGGACTATTGCCCAAGTTACAATATGGCATAGATACACGCAGAGGCGTGTGAGAAGCATAGAGAAACCGTCAAGAACATCGTCACCAACGAACGCAGGAAATGCACCCACCAACAGGCACAGAGAAATCGCTAATAACTACGTACTTATATTTATTATCGAATTACATAGGACAAACTTAACGGTAATACCATGACCGAGAAGTTTTGATCCCAAGACCAAGGATTTATGGGAGGGATGCACAACCATTGAGCCAAAGGCCCATGTGCACTAATTAGTGGTAGTAAGAGGTAAATTTTTACTTTTGGGTCTTAAACCTATTTACTACTTAATGGGTTTGAAGTCCAAAATGAAAGGCTTGCCTCTAACTACCATTAGTTAACGGTGAAAAATAAAAGTTATTTTGTGTGGGTATGTCACTAATTAGTAGCAAAAAAAGACAAACAAGTTATTAGTGTCACACTGTTTTCCATTTAGAATTCCATTATTACGCATCCGAGAAATGATTTCTTATAAGAATTTTTTCTTCATCGTTTGAATCATATTATTCGAAAATCAATCTATTATATAATTTTAAATCCCATCAAAAGTTTATATATATATATATATATAAACAAAAAAATACATTTAAAATTTACTAATTTTTTGAAAAGGTTGACTTTAGGAGTTTAAAATCTTTGTTAATTTATTTATATTTTACGGTGATCTGCATGATGAAAGGTATCATTATATCTAATATTTAGCCATTTAATCATCCTCTCATATATGGGGCCGCAATCACTAGAAAAATGCTACATTATACATTCGTTTTAAGAGTCGGGTCTACTCGTTAAGTAGACAAAACGAACGCGAGAAATTGTGTTTGATTATGCTACACCATATTAATGTATATTTCACGTGAAAAAAAAAATATTTAAATAAATTTATTTCAGAGCCCTTAGTGTAGAACCTATTATATATTTTGGCCCATAGTCCTTGCTCTACCCCAAATTGTTTGGAGGAGGAAATGAAACAAACAGAGGAAGCAAAAGCAAGAGCAAGTTTAAACAACTACTAATTATTGACACCGTGACCATATGTTTCACATAATTTATTGTTGGTCATAATTTATTTTACCAGATTTTAGACGATAAAAATGTACAATAATTTATAGACTTTCCAAAAACATGGGTTAGTGATAGTTGGCTAGTTGCTCTTAAAAGTAAGATTTTTTACTTTAAATAAAATCTTTTTATTAAGTAATTCTATGTAATCGATACAACGTTTACGAGTTATCACTACAAAACCTAAAATTCGGTCATAAATACTTATCACAGAATTTCGTTTGGCGGGGATAAATACTGAAATTTAGATTTACCAAACACCCAAACAGCGCATACGATGATCCTACTTCAAAAAATCCAATCGATTTAGAATATCCGTTTACCCAAACATCAATCGACAGTCTCAATTATCCAAGATACAATAATAATATACACCCCGTAACACATGAACAAGAGACTCCAAAGCCCTCATTTAGTCTCTTACCGCGGATTTATGTATCACATTGTACCAGCCATCGAATTCATAAAAGTCAGCAGAAAAAAGCAAACGGAATCGAAAATCAAGTTCTACAATTTTATCTGCTTCTTCATTCGCTTCTTCGAAACCTAGCTTCACTATGTACCGTTTCCAAATCGTTTCGTCGTTGAAAAATCAAATCAAATCCTCTGATATCGATTGAAATCCTCTTTTTTTTTTTTGCCCTAACAAAAACCTAATTATCCTCTCTCTCTCTCTCTCTCTCTCTCTCTCTCTCTCTCTCTCTCTTTTTCTCTCAATTTCCGGCGAAGTTTCAGATCGATCAAAGATGGGAGGTGAATCAGCGTCATCTCTTGCTCCAGGTTTTCGATTCCACCCAACCGATGAAGAACTCGTTAGTTACTATCTCAAACGAAAGGTCTGTGGAAAACCCTTTCGATTCGATGCCATCTCCGAAATCGACATCTACAAATCCGAACCGTGGGATCTTCCAGGTTAATCTCTTCGTTTTTTCGATCACTATTTTTGTTTGTCTCTCTGTTTAATTTATGTGATTCTGATGAATTTTTTAGGTTTTGTTTGTGTTTAGGTCAGTCGAGGTTAAAGAGTAGAGACCTAGAGTGGTATTTTTTTAGTGCCCTAGATAAGAAATATGGGAACGGATGGAGGACAAATAGAGCTACGGACCAAGGGTATTGGAAGACGACAGGGAAGGACCGGGCAATTCACCGGGGGAATCGGACGGTCGGGATGAAAAAGACTCTTGTGTATCACATAGGGCGGGCTCCACGTGGGGAACGTACAAATTGGGTTATGCATGAGTACAGGCTTGTGGATGATGAATTAGTGAAGCAGGGTATTGTTCAGGTGCGATTTCTGAGAATTGAATTTGGAGAAGAATTTGTTTTATTTGGATTTGTTGGTTTGGTTCTAATTTTTGTTTGGTTTTTTGGGTGGGGAAGGATGCATTTGTGCTGTGTAGGGTTTTTCAGAAGAGTGGGACAGGACCTAAGAATGGGGAACAGTACGGAGCTCCATTTATTGAGGAAGAGTGGGATGTGGAAGATATTTCGATTCCGGAAAGAGAAATTGTTGGTAATGGTGGGTCTTCTGATGGTGGTGATGAAGAATCCAGTCATCCGCAGAATAATAATGAGCAGGTATGGTTTTCTTATGGTTATTCATTTTCGTTCAGTTTGCTATATTTTCTAGTTTTAGAACTTTTAACGCGATGATGTTGAACTGAGAATCAGTTATCAGTGGTAGAATTGGAACCAGTTCTCAATAGGTGAAGGGTTTCAGTGGAATCTCTGCACCAAGGAGAAGAAATCTCTTTTGTACTTTAATATCTTATCTAAATTAATAACTTATATTTAAAATGACTTATTACATACGGAATTGTGAGAATTTGTGAGTTATCCTGAGGTTTTGTATAATATGTAAAACTACCCTAGTAGATTTATGATAAATTTGACTATTTACAAGTCCATCCCCTTATCGAAGTAGGTAAATGATTCTTAAGGTTGAGGTTTTGTCTGTTCTTGAAATAACACAAACTTGGACAAAACCCATATGACTGCAACTTCTTGGGGTGGCATCTCCAGGGGTATAGCACTGTCCTACCAATCAAAAGGAATAACCATGTTCCACTATTAACAACATATCTAAAAATAAATAATGGTTTAACAAACTGAATGACTTGTAAGGGCGGCATCAGTGTCACTCCTAAAAAATGTGAAACGCAGAGGAGGAAACAAATCAACCTCTCCCTAACCAATACATCCAAATCCTATTACATCATAATATTCTAAAGAAAATAAAAATCCTTAAATTTGGCTACCCAAAATGATCTTTCAGATGATGCCCAACGAGAAGTAGATGCATTGATATTCTGCTCGTTAAACCCCAAGCTCCAGATCTTACCGTTAAGTGTTCCTTTCCTTACACAGTTGCCATACATACCTGAAAAAGATAACTTTCCATAATACCTTATCATAGGAGAAGATAAAGGACACACCCAGCTGAACAACACCTCTCGGATAGTGTCAGGAAAAGACCAGGACGCCCTAAAATACCCAAAAAAGAAATCCATCGGGAGGCTACAACTTCACCGTGAAAAAGAATGTGAGGAGCCAACTCTGCCGCTTTCAGGCACAAGTTCTTTCGTCGTTGGTGTTCTTTCAACCCCTCTTGGATAGCGCGAGCAAAAAACCAGGACATCGTAAATTACCCAAAAAAAAAAACTTCATAGGAAAGTCACAACCTCACAGTGAAAAGAAGGTGAGGAGCCGACTCTGTTGCTTTCTGGCACAACCAACATCCATTCACCAAAGCCAAATTCCCTAGATTAAAGCTGGTGATGGGTTAGGATCTTTTTAGAACAAGTTTCCTAGACGAAGAAAGCCACCCTAGCTGGGACATGTGCTTTCCAAGTCATTTTGTCTAAAAAGTGCAAGGGAAAAAGGCCAATAAAGTAAAGATTTTGGGAATATTATTTATATTTTGTGGGGTTTGTGGAGGAAAGCTTGGAAGGTTGTGTTAAGTGTGTGTTTTATGTCAGTTA
>MVGT01000437.1:2324096-2408632 GCA_002174775.1 Macleaya cordata | reverse complement strand
TGGCTTGTGATTGTGTGCAAGGTGTGTCAAGTGTATTAACAAGTGCGTTTTTAATGTACATCGTGCTCTTGAAAAAGCTCTCCCATTAGTAAGTAGCACTTCACCAGACTTTTGGAAGTACATCTCCAAGTTTGCTTATTTGTTGTTTATTTTCTTAGATTATTATGATACTATGTTTATGCTTATGCTTCCCTTTTTTTTGATGATGGATGTTTATGTTTATACTTCCTCTGCGCCAACAAAATGGTATTAGAGCCCTAGGCAATGTCCTGGGAGTTAAATAAATCCTAGCCCTCCCTTTAGCAGTCTCTGGTTATCCAATTTTGAAATTTGTTTATGCCCCAAGGTTAGGTCAAATTAGTGGTTTTCTCCATGACTGCATGTTTTATAAAAGGTGGAAATGGTTTTGGATAAGAAAATTGGTTTGGAAAAGTACGAGTGTTTGGAGAAATGTCTCAAATACAAAGTGTGGTGGAAAAAGAGGAAATAGAGAGTTGTTCCCGCGGTAGAAAGTAAGATGAATATTAGTTTGGGATGGCAATTCCAAAAATGGTTATATGCCATGGGTTTTTGAAAAGTTTCACCATTTCCTGAGACTATTTTGTTTTAAAAGAAGAAAGAGAAAAGATTTCTGGAAGTAATTTTTCAGAAATATTTTTATTTTTGCAGATCATGGAGAACCAACCTAATGTCGTATCCGTGTCATTCAAAAGCCTACTTAACGAAATTTTGCAGAAATTCAAGCTATCCCCACCGTCATATGGAGTTTCGCAAACCAGGGATGATCAGTACGAAGCTTGGGTCAAAATTCAAATTAATGACACTGAAATTGAAGGAATTAAGTTCTGGGGGGTGTTGTCAGAGAAGAAGCTTGAATCAGAGATAGATGCTGCTAGAAATGCTATTAGGTATTTAAAGACTATATTTGAATTTGAGGTTGAAGATGTTAACTTTGAGGATATGCAATATTACAAGCAATACTATGAAACCGCTGAACTTGAAAATGAAGAATTACATGTGAAGGTGAAAGAGTTGGAAGCAAAGTTAAAAGCTCTTGAAGGATCATAGCAGGCATTCATCGACTTGGGTGAAGATTGAACAGAAAATACAAATTAGAGGAGGTTGTTGGAAATCTAATTTGTATTTTGTGGAATTTTTGGTGGAAGATAAAAAGTTAGGAAGGTTATGTCTTTAGGTGTGTGTTTTATGAAGGTAATTTGAAAGTCTTAGGAGCTTTGTGTATGGTGACAAAATAGTATCTAGATTCATGGAATGGGGTTCAAGTACAAGGGTAGGAGTCAAGAGTCATTTAGATGTGAAGTTCTTGTTTACTAGGTAACTATGTCTGGTATTTTGGTGCCTACATATGGCCTGTGATTGTGTAAGTTATGTCTAGTGTAATAAGAAGCGTGGTCTTAATGTATTTGTTGTTCTTGAGAAAGCTCTCATAAGTAGGAGCTCTGTACGGCGAACATCTCCAAGTTTGCTTCTTTTGTTGTTTATTTTGTTATTTTATTGTGATTTTATTTATGCTTCTGTTGTGGCAACAAAAGATATAAAAGATTTGTAATGAGAAATCTCAAAAGTATATCAAGGTCCGACGCCTTTTTATCCCTCTCCCATCAAAAAAGCGTGCACCATTCAACTTAAACACTAGCTCGTCTGCCTCTTTCTCTCTTGTTGTTGGTGTTATTGGGTAAGGCATGTTGCTTTTGAATTTTCTATAGATATTCCTGAACTCTAAAGAATTTATCTGTTTCCAGAATCTTGCCTTGGCAATTCCACCTGTGAATGTTGTGCTTCCAGCGGACCCTGATAGTGGGAATGGTTGGAACCTTTTAGAGGACCCTATGAGCTTCCTTGGTGAAGGTCAAAAGCTTTTTATTGGCTCAGGTGAAAATGATGTACTGCCAGAACTGCCTCATGAGCAAGAGTTCTTTGACTTTCCAGAGGAGTTTGAGATGGACCAGACACTGGTCAAAAGTGAATATTTTGAACTTAATGATCTTTCAAATCCTCCGGATGCCAGAAATGATGCTGATGAACCAGTTGCTGGGGAGCTGTCGTACTTTGCTGCTCCAAGTGATCCACCAGTTGTCAATGGGTCATATATAGAAATTAATGATCTTGTAAACCCTGTTGAGTCAGATCCAGCAGGGTTTGAAATGCTTGATGAATACCTTACATACTTTGATGCCGCGGAGGATTACTTTAATTATGAGGATTTAGATACTTCTAATATTTCAGCTGGTGATGATCCTGTTATGAACAAATCAGCAGTAACTGAGGAGGTAATAATATGCCAATGAAGCTTTAGTTTCCATCTATAGCTTGTGAAATCTAGATTTGGTTATTATCTTTACATATTTCTGTCACTGCAGGTGAATAGGGGATACGAACAAGCGTACCTAGCATCACCAGAACCTTCAAAAACAAACGGTGGTGAAGTTGCGTCTTCTTCAAAGCAACAACCTGAGATGGGAAAGGTTGCACCAGGTAAAGATTCTGATTTAGAAACAAGTGAAACTTGTGGTTGGCATTATTGTCCATTAGGAATGGAGGATAAACCAATTCCTTCTGACTTCATTAAAAAAAAAGAATCACAAAGATCATACTCATATGAGTTATTATGCTCTGATACCATAATGTGAAGTTTTAGAATCAGTAATCATCAGTGATGAAGGGCATAGTCTGTATAGATGATAGTCGAGATCCCTACTACGATAGAGAGACTTACTTGCAAACTATCTTTCCAAAACAAGACTACTAATCCTAATCCTAATACTAATCCATAGATAATGATACCGTGTAGTTGGAGACACCGTCTTATGTAAACTGTAACATTCGTCATTTCAAACTTTTGATTTCTGCCTTAGATTAGTGATCCTTTTTTTCTTCATCTACCTCTTTCTGGTGCAGATGTCAAGTACGATGAGGGATGGGATAGTACCCTTGCCAAACAGGTCAGTCGGATGTTGGGATCCATCTCTGCTCCTCCTGCATTTGCTGCGGAGTTCCCCGCGAAGGAAGCAATTGTTGGACAGAATTCAACCACACAATCTTCAAGTTCCATCCATGTTACCGCTGGTATGATCCACATCAGTAGCATGACAGTAAGTGGCGATGGAAAGGAATGGTTGTTGAGGAAGAGTGGAGGTGTGGATTTCCTCCTTCCCTATGGCCTTACAAGCAACGATGCGATGACTGTTGAACATCTGATGTCCAGCAAAGCAGGGTCAATGATGGCGCGGAGCACATTCTATTTAATCTTTCTTTGGGTTCTGATTCTTTCAGTGAGCTGCAAAGTTGGAAGCTATATTTATACGAGGTAATACTTACCCTTAAGGAGGGGGATAATTATCGGACACGGTGAGTATTTATAACCAAACTTCTGCAAATGGTGTTTCTGGGTCTGGAAGGAACAAGATGGTAGCTGTATTGGACAAGGGAACTACATACAGAGCAGTGTTTATTATTTATTTTTCTTTTAAAATAGTAATAAAAAAAAAGAGACTGGATTTGGCTTTCTTCTATTACATTGTATGGTAGATATACAGACCTTAGGATATTGATGACTGAACTGAAATTTGTATACTCTTCTCGTACTTGGAACTTAATATTTCTACTTCGTATAGTGTGTGCTTAATCAACTTTTTTCTCAGCTTTACTGGTCTGGACCTCTCTTTCTTGAACTGATTTGTTGTGACCAACATCTCAGATGGATTAGAGTGGTGTCCTGTTGATGAAAGGTAAAGTGGCAGGGATTGGCTAAGTAGTTGGATTCATGTTTCTGAACCCTAATATTATTGACATATAATGCATCCATGAAGAGAATATGTATGCTTTCTCTTGTTATTTATGTAATTTGGCAATGAAAGGCCCGTGATTGGTGGATGAACCTCATTCCCTCCCCTCTTGTAATCTCCCAACTCTTATCATTTCTGATGGAGCTTCCCTTTGTAAGATTTTCTACCCACCACAGATCCATTTGTAAGATTTTTCAAGCGGGAGATTAATGCTGTAAAAAAGTTGTAGAAGGAATTTGTGGAAAGTTCTTCAATTGGAAGTTTGTAATGATCTCTAGAGCTACTATATTGGACCGAGATGGAATCACGTTTTTGGTGCTTTGATGGCCTTTAAAACTTAGAATCTCACTCTTTGGGAATGCTAATTCTTCAGAATAACAAAAAATCCAAAGGAGAGGCGGATTTGCGGATCCCCTCTCCAAGAATCACACTTCTGGATATATAATTCCCATTACCAGCATCCAAACGTGGTATTTTGGATTGGGTCTCTTCCAGTCGGTACAAAACTATATCAACGGGTAAGGATCTGCAAGAGTCGTTTTAAGAGACAGCGGACGTCCAAAATCGAGGGTTCATTTCAACTATACTAGTAAAATCTGTTTCACGGGCCCTCCTCATCTTTTTCATTGACGGTCAATGATGCAATCACGGACTTACCAAAACGTCCAAAACCGAGTTCAATGAGAAATAATAAGATTTAACAAAAACTGAACCCGTAAAATAGTACGATTTAAAAGCCCCACAAGGCCTGAAGGCCCTCATTTTTAAGACATTGTCTAGTGCTCTCTGCTCGACTTCTTGGAGAGAAGAACTAACGAACGAACGAACGAACGAGGGAGGACCTAATAAGATAGAAAGAGGAGAACTAGAGAGAGAGAGAGAGGAGTTAGAAGCGAGAGAGGATGGACAGAGATTGGGGATCGAAGCCGGGAAGCGGAGGCGCCGCCTCCGCTCAGAACGAAGCTATCGACCGGAGAGAAAGACTGAGAAGACTTGCCCTTGAGACCATCGATCTTGCTAAGGATCCCTATTTTATGCGTAATCATCTCGGAAGGTATTCCTTTCTTCTCTAGTTTGTTGGTTCGTCAAACCCTAATTCTTTCTATTTCTCTATTATTTCACACACAGTTCATTGCTAGATACTAAAACTGTTCTTAATTTTTTTTTTTTTGGTGGTGGTGTTGATTTTTAGCTACGAATGTAAGCTTTGCCTGACATTACACAACAATGAAGGAAATTACTTGGCGCACACACAGGGGAAGCGCCATCAGACCAACTTGGCAAAGAGAGCTGCGCGTGAAGCCAAGGAGGCTCCCGTCCAACCCCAGCCTCACAAGCGAAAGCTTTCTCTAAAGAAAACAGGTAATCCCTTTCTTACCTTCAATTTCTTCTTTCCTATGTTTTTAACTTTCTCATATACTTTCTCGTTCATTCTTTGGTTCGATATAGATCAAGAAAACCCCCAAATACTAGGGCAAATTTTTTGTTCTACTTTTAATCAAATTGGGTATTTTGGATAGCCTTTCCTACAATACGGGCATTCTGATACAATTACTGGTGGATTACTTTTAGTGTTATATGTTTCACTCTATATCAAGTTTTTAGAATCTATCCAAGTTTTACCCTCTCTTGAAATTGTCTAGAATCCATTTTAAAATCGCTTCAAAACCAAACCCTTCTACTCAATTTTTTGCCTTCGATATCTCAGATAGAGTGATGGGTTCCAGTATCCTTGGTTAATATGATTTCAAAGGGAAGCTTAGTTTCTCCTAAATGATAATGCACCAAGTTAACGGCTTAACTCGTATTCAGTAAATTACCTGACCACAACTAATCATAGATAGCTTTTTTTTTTTTTTTATTGAAGTGGTATACTCTTTGGGGATGGTCTATGATGATTTTGAGCACAAGAGAGTTCTTTGCACCTTTGAGATTTCAGATTTTCTGATTGTCTTCTTAATTGGAGGGTCTTATGGCCTCCAATCTTCTGTACTTCTTCCCTCTGTGGGACTAATTCTAACCTATCCAAAAGGCAAAATAAAAAAGAAGTTGATTAGCATCACAACGCTCGCCAGGTTAATTTTCTCAGAATGGTAATGTATGGTGACTATCGTCAGTGCAAAATGAAAGTTACCAACAACAACAAAAAAAGTCAATATGAGAATTGCCACTTGGTAGTAAGATTGCCAATGCCATTAGAGGTAGTAGTGTAGTACTTGTCTTCTGACTTACGAACAGGGATCTGCTCACTGCCCTGTTACTCCGTAGATGATGTCAACTCATAACTCTAGTAGCCTGATAAGAATGATTTCTTAATGTTTTCAATTGATTCTTAGCTTGTTTCTACGACTGAGATTTTAATTTTGTTCTCTTGTACCTGCAGTCAAGATTGGAAGGCCTGGATACCGGGTAACAAAGCAATTTGATCCAGATACGAAGCAACGATCTCTTCTGTTCCAGGTGCTAATCTATATATTTTTTTTCCTTTATTTTGTATTATTGTATTTCAGTTTAATATTTCAATTCATTTTTTGCATCTAAAAGTTTTACAGCCATATCACTATATTGTATAATCATGCCCGCTTTGTTGTACAGCAATTCATTGACTATTTTGTGGTAATTGCAGATTGAATATCCTGAAATTGAAGACCTTGAGAAGCCACGCCATCGTTTTATGTCATCCTTCGAGCAGGTAAACTTGTGGGTGGAAGTTTATTGAACGGACCACTCTTAAGAGTTCATTTGATTTCACTTGTTTTTCTCTTGCTGTTGCTCCGTGTTAGCGAAGTTTTTCATAACCTCATCTCACATATTCTTTTTCTTTGGTATGTAAAGAGGGTTCAACCTTGGGATAAGAGATACCAGTTTCTTCTGTTTGCAGCTGAGCCATATGAGATTATTGCTTTCAAGGTTTGCTCATTAACCTATGTAACATCGATACTTCACTTTTTTTTAATTTTGCCATGTCGGATACTCGGACACTCGTGTTGACACTTGTGGATACTTCAATGGGTACTTGCACATAATAATGTTTATTGTGTGTCTATCTTGTGTGCACTTGCACATAATCGTGTTAGAACATATTATATAGTTTTAAGTTAATGTCTTTTGTGTATTATGTAACAATGTTGGTTCTAAAAATACAAATTATAACTAAAATTAAAGCATATAATGATTGATACATGAATAAGTATGTATGTGTATCGCCGTGTCCGCGTATTGGGTGTTTTTAAGTCACCGTGTCGGACACCTCATACCCGTGTCAGACACCGACACCCGTACCCGTATCAATGTTACATAGTCATTAACTAAGCACTCTTCTGCTTTACTTAATTTTTGTAGGTTTCCATGAGGTTTTTCTTTTGTTTTGTTTGGGAAAATCTCCTTGAGTTTTTTTGTATTAACTTCTCACTTTCAGGTTCCAAGCACAGAGATTGACAAGTCCACCCCCAAGTTCTTCTCGCATTGGGATCCAGACTCAAAAATGTTCACGGTTCGTGTCTTTTATTTCTTCAGTTTTGTACCATATTTATCCCATTCTTTCTGTCTTTCTTTTAGCTCATTACTGAGATTAATCTGACTGTCATTATGTGAAATTAACTTTACAGTTGCAGCTATACTTCAAAGTAAAACCACCTGAAGCAAATAAACCTCCATCTGCGCTTGCTCCTGCTGCTAATGGCACAGCTCCTGGTGTCCCCCCAAGACCGTTGCCTCCGCCGCCTCAAGCACCACCACCCCCACCACCACAAGGAAATCCACCTGGTGGTTTTGCTAATCCACCAAGAGGTCCACCACCTACAGTGCCGGGTTCTGCACTGCCTCCCCCACCCATGTCAACCGCAAATGGCCCTCGGCCAATGCCTCCTGGTGGAAGCTTACCAGTCCCTCCACCACCTCCAGTTGGGAGTGGTACAATGGCAAATTTTACTCCAGGGACACAGATTGGTCGCCCACCAATGATGATGCCTCCACCTCCACAAGGTTTTGCAGGGCAGCAGATTCAAGGGCAAGGAGTTCGTCCTATACCACCACCTCCAAACATGGGACAACAGATTCAAAGGCCGCCTATGTCTTAGTAAGCAACCTATCAATTTTCTGAAAATTGATCTTCATTCTGTGGTGAAGATTGTGTTTGCATTATAAGACATTACCAGAATTTAAAGCGAAGTGGTAATGTGGATTTAGAATTAGTAATTGAGAATTTGAGATGAAATATTAACTGTTGATTAGATGATCACAGGCTTCTAATATGTAGGTCATTTCAATCTTTGGCGTGAGATGCTGCAAGTTATATGTTGTTGAACAGGTTGGAACCCTAGTGTGCTACATTTTTTAATCTTCTGTTTTACGTTAATACTTGTTATGGCAGTTCTGGTTATATTTTATTCTTTTCCCAAGTCTGTTCTTGTGATAGGCTTAAGCAGTTCTGACAGGTTCATCAATGGAAGATGGAACCACTTTCTGAGGAGAAACCAACCTGCCCATGCATATAACTTGTAAGGAACTATTTTGGCCCTTTGGGTCTGGTGAATTGTGAGCTCTCTCATGGTGGGACCCACTCATTAATATCAGTTCAATTGGTTTAATCTATCTCTTGGATTTGTGCATTCTAATCCAACTGTAGGTATCTGACACGATGAGACTAACCATCTGGGTAGAATGAGAGGGTCAAAAAAAAGTTGTGCTTGTAACTTCTGACCCCTTGAACCATCCCATAAGTGGGCAAATTTTAAGCGTCTTTTTTGTATGATTAATTTAGGCCACTGGTAACTATCATCCAGTTTTGGATAAGGGCTGTGAGGTGATATGGGCTGTTCAAAATAGGATAAGGGCCATAAGTGATATGAGCTGTTTTATCCAAAAAAAATATTATTTTGAGGTCCATAGGAATTTTTTTATTTTTACTAACTACTTTTTCTTAAATTTATTTTTGGTGAAAAATACCTGTTGCCTTCTCCAGCAGCTCCAGTAGAACTTCTCGAGCATGGCCATCTTCTCCGGAATGGAAATGAACAAAAGGACCATTGTCCTACGGAATGGAAATGAACAAAAGGACCATTGTCCTAGTATATGTAACAGAACATATGCTCTAATGTTCATTTTCGTCGCGTAGAACATAACTTTGCCAAAAAAAAAATATATTTAAAATCATTTTTGTTAGTATGCTTAGAAAAATTTCAGTTGGGAACATAAATTTTAAGAATACAAAATGCTTTTTCCACCGTGTATCACATAAGGCCTAATGTTCATAACCCAAGCGCGGAACATGTGAAATGAAGTTCAGTTGCTGTATTTGGAACTTTAGCTATAATGGGCTACGATGTGGGGAGGAACATAACTTACGATATTCGGTTCCCGCTCTTGGAACATTACATAATTATTTGGAAAAGAAAAAGGTTCGGAAACATATGTTCCACCTCGGTAGAAAGAACATGGTATAGAATGTGCTACGTTTCTGGGTGGAACATAAGTTGTGATGTTCGGTTCCCGTACGTGGAACATTACATAATTATTTGAAAAATCTAAACTAAATTTCTGGAAAATATGTTCCACCTCGGTAGAAAGAACATGGTACAAAATGTGCCACGTTCGTTGGTGGAGCATTAGTTACGATGTTCGGTTTTTGGGAGTAGAACATTATTACATAAATTGGAAAACTGTTCGGGAACATATGTTCCACCTCAATATAAGTCCTCGAATGATATCTTTTTTCCTTATGATCCCTATAAATCCCACCTCTCTCACAACCAAATTCTAATTTAGATCCCTTTCCGGCTATAGTTGTCACCGACTTTGTAGTCACAACAACTATATTATGCTTCTTCCCGATTTCTTGACACCAATGAGTTATAGCTTTTCGTGACTCAAATACCTGTGTTAAACAAAACCAAATAGAGATTTAGCAATTATATTTCAGTAACTTTAATTCATGATTTGCTTAAAAATTAGATACACCAATCATACCTGGTCAGTAACAAAAAAAGAAGTATGGTCAGTTACAACAGAGTCACATTCAGGTTTAATCGGACTGCTTTTATCTACATTTGTGGCATATGCTGAATCGTCTTCCACCTTCGAACCCTACAACAACAAATATACACGAGTGAGTGAGGGAGTGTACAAAGCATGAGTTAGTGAACATTTTGTTCACATATTGTATTATGTTCGCTACAAAACATAAGTAAGTTCACCGATAAACATATGGCAATATGAACACCAACGAACATTTATCATATTGTTCACTTACATTTGGTAGAACATTAATCCTTTTGTTCACTTATCACTAGTAGAACATTTATCAAATTATTCCCTTTTCCTGGTCGAATATTTATCAACTTGTTCTCATATACTAGGTAGAACATTTATCATTTTGTTCACTTATCACTAATAGAACATTTGTGAAATTGTTCCCATTTTCTTGTTAAAATATTTATCATCTTGTTCCCATATACTGAGTAGAACATTTATCATTTTGTTCACTTATATTTAGTAGAACATTTGACATATTGTTCGCTTTTTCTGGGTGGAACATTTGTCATAGTGTTCCTCTATACCAGAAAGAACATTTATCTTATTGTTCCATCGTACCAGTAAGAACAAACAGCGAACGAAAAAAATAATAAATACAGTTTTGAACTTAAAAATTGAAGAATAAACTTGTTAGTAGGTTGTCTTACCTCAGATTTTTCTTGTTTGATTGGGTTGGAAGATCCAATAATCTCTTCCCAAGTGTTTTGAGAAGAATCCTCCATTAATGGAGTTTTCTTCCCAACTTCATCACCATCCACAATGTTAATAACACCAAAATGATCCTACCGGAAAATGCTGTCGGTGACCGGAGAATTATGTTCGGAGGTTCATGAAGGAACAAAAATTGTATGGGGGAAGAAGAAGGGGTTTGGTCGGTGGTGGTCGGTGGTTTTCTCTTTGGACAAAAACCTTACCATTTTCTAACAGCCCATATCCTAAGGTGTTTTTAATAAAATACTATATTAATTAAGGACCTTTTTATAATTTTTAAAATTTTAGTTGTAGTCAAACTGGTTTGACCTTAGTTTGACTCACAACCCTTATCCATATCCATATGGTCTATAACATGCCCCTTAATTTATGGGATAATTGAACTTACCCCCTATAATTTATAGCTAATTAAACTTTTCCTCCTCAAAGATTGAAAATTAAACTTTCTCCCTTCAATTGACGGTTTCCATTAGAATGTGTGCGTGTGGGTGGCACGTGATTTAATATGACCAAAATACCCATAATATTCACTTAACCAAAATTCATAATACCTAACCTACCCTCTCCCAAAACCCTTATGCCATGTTTGGATCGCGGGAATAGAATCACATTCCTGGGAATCACATTCCTAGAATGCTATTCCTGGGAATGACATTCCCTTATTTTATGTTTGGTTCAACAAGGAATATGAATATAATTCTTGCCACATTCCTATTCCAGTGTTTGGTTCATGAAGGAATAGGAATCCAAAAAAAGGCTAATTTTCCCTTTATACCCCCGTCCAAATATTTATTATTAAAAACAAGCATGGAAATAAAAAATTAATTCATATTTTTCATACAAGCATTGAAACAAAAAATTAATTCTTTATCAAAAAATAAAAATCAATTCATTTTTTTCATAACTCATATATATTGGTTTATTTACCATTTTAATCATGGTGTTAGATTGAAACTCATACTCGTTGAATGTCTCAAATAGAAATATATCGATCTTATTATCTTCTTCTTCTCTTCTTTTATTTATTTTTCTCTCATCTAGAAAGAAGTCACGATTAGAAAAAAGATAAAAAAAAGAGGTTGAAGTGTCTAAACATGGTTTGGGATTGCATTTGTAAATAGTGAAAATATGTAAGGGTAAGATTGTCTTCAAAAAATATCATAATTGATTCCGGGGGAATGGGAATGGCAATCCCACCTCTCCCGACGGGATTGTTATTCCCCTAAATGGAGGAATCTCACATTCCCGGGAATGTGATTCCAACCTGATTCCGCGAACCAAACACAAGCTTGGAATCACATTCCCAGGAATGTGATTCCATTCCTGCAATCCAAACATGCTATTAATTTATTTATGAGAAATACGACCGGATAGAGGTTCACAACACCTGGTAGGTATAAACCTGCAGTATATTGGTTGGTATTGGTCGAAGGCACAGGGAAAAGTGCTCTCTGGGATAAACCTTAGATGACAAAAACAAAGAAATGAAAATTAAAAATTCAGCTCCTACGGCACTGTTAACTAGATTTTGGGAGACTGGAGAGGTCATTTTGGGGTGGGGGGGACAATTTTAAAAACAAGGGGTTAGAATCCACTGGCGCGCCCAACTTGTAACTCGAACTTTTTCTATCCTCTTTCTTTAGTGCCGACAAGAAGATTAGTCTAAGGAAAATTACTTATTTTTGTCGTCTAAATTAATTAACTGTCCTAATAACAACACTTGATTTGGAGATTTGACTAAAGTTAAAGCAAGATGTAAATTGTTTAAAAATGGTTGAATTGAAACTGTAGTATAAATTTCCGATAAGATTAGTTGTTAGTAATTCTTATCCAAAAAAATAGTAGTTACTACTTAATTAGTAGTAAGCATGACCTCACTTTTTTTCCACCACAAGTCACCCCTCAAGTACTAAGCATTAGTTAACTCCTCATATTAGGTGGCTCCTAAGTCTTTTAATTGCAAAAATATATATATTTAATTTTTTTTTAAAGAGAAGAATAAAATTCAGCCAAATTTATTTGCTACTCCACATAGGACCATATATGTTGAATATATAGGACCTAAAGAAGAAATGTTAATTAATTTAATTCTCTATATTTACAAGAAGAAATCTTGAAATTTTAAGCATTTGTTTTACCCTGTTAATTTTGCCATCAGTTTTTTGAAGGGTTTAGAAATTTAGATGGATTTGATTATTTTATAATTGATTTATGAGACCATCTGAACAAAAAAAATAGTCTTTAGATCATCTCCATATTTATAAGCTCCATAGGTCGAGACCTAAGCATTTAGTGTATGTTAATTGGCATGCCAATGTAAAGATATCTCACTAATTTTCTATATATTTTTGTTCATTTAGTTTTAGAATTTGGAGTCTCTAGCTTGAATAATGCTAAAACGTACGCATATTTTAGGAGATTTTCTTCCCCCAAACCCATCGTAAGGCTATTATCACCTCGTGATTTGAATCACATCCTCGAGTTCCGTCTTCCCCAAACTTCAAGACACGGATCACCTTCCACCTCAGGGAGAGATGTAAATCCCCCCAAAAGTGCGTGCATTGTAGCACTACTCCTCTAGCTTATCCAACGCCAGCGGCAGACATACAGTAGATACACATATGATAGGCATCTAGATGTGTGGTGGGAAGGTTTTTAGAGATCATTAAAAAAAAAAAATCTGAGCTCCTTCATCAACAAATTAAAAGATCTTGTACTTTTTGTTTCTTGTTTCTTTATTGCGGACTTGAAGATCAGTGGATGGGAATGAGTCGAAAGAACTTTTTCTTTTTCTGGTAAATTAACCGTCCTCTGAATATTGACTAAAAGTTACACCACAAAAATAAATTGTCTATAAGGTAGGGTTGAAACGTGAAATTTGAAACTTGAAAATGATGTAGTACTTACTCTACATAATCCTAAATTTCCGATAATCTCATCTTCAGTTGTAGTTATCACAAGTACACTATTAGTAGTTATTATCACAAGTACCATTAATTTGACTACTCAGCTCTTCTTCATACAAAGTCTTTCATTTTGAAAAAAATATAAAAAAAACACACACACAAAAAAAAAATTCCGAAAGAAATAATATTATTCTTGGGTTACCTTACCTTGTCTTGTGGGGCCTATATACAGTTGATTTTTTGTGATGATAATCTACATAGTGAGAAAAACATCATCACAAAAAAAAAATTAGTTCACTTACTAAATCATCCAGTTTTACCGTTAAATTGCATCAATAGATGATAAGATTACAAATCTTAAAATTAATTGATTTTTTTTTTATAAGAATGATGGACATAGTGAGGAGAATTTACTCATAAAAAATCAGTCCTTAATTCTTTTATATGTGGGTCTCATATGCTAGGGTAATAGTGATGGCAATACAACGATGGCACCATAACTGATGGGTAGGCATGTTGATTGAAAATTAATTCACACCAAATATTCAAAATTAAGCTTAATTAATTTAATCATCCTCTACGCGTACATTTTCATCAATATTCTTACTGATTAATTAATTAATTAATTGCTACTACCCTAATTTAACATCTCTCTACATTAAACTATATATCGATGGTTGGCACTTGCACAGCATGCACGTGCGAAATCATCATTACGTTGAATATCCGGCCCACGTGCGAAGCTTCTTCTCCAATGCATCTACATCGTAACCTGGTTTCACTCTCACCTGTAATCAATTAATAAATTACAATTAATAACATACCCACATATCCATCATTAATTATTTAAACCGCGCACAATACCATTATATATATTTGATTTGTTTGGACGAAAGGTTTTATGTAGAAATTTTGTAGAACTAAGAAATTGGTAGAAAATTAGTTATAAATCTACCTAATTTTCACGGTCCCATAAAATTTTTACTTAAAATCGTCCGTCCAAATAAATTAATAATTAATTAACATGTTGTGACGGACGAGATGAATGAATGAATTAACTAATTAAATAACTATACCTGAATGGTATGAGCAACTTTGGTCTCGGTTCTGTACTGATTCTCGAACAGAATATCAAGCTTCTCTTCTTCTAGAACACCAAAGAGGGTTGATGTTAGAGAAATGTCTTTTTGAACAATACTGCTGATCTGTATGGAATCTTCCATCCTCAATATCTTGATTGACGGCTTGAACGGTCTTGATGCTTTTGATTCCTCGTCTTCTTCATCCTCTCTCTCATACTCTACATTTCCCCAGTTTCCCCACCCTGCACCATCACCATCATCATCATCATCATCATCTACTTTCTTTTCATGATGGTGATGATCAATTACAGTAGTAGTAGTAGTACTGTTACAACTGGGGGGTATATTAATGATGATCTCATCATCGGAGTAGTCTCTCTGATCATCTACAAGGCACTCGTGAGGCTCAAGCAGCTCCATTTCTGTTGCTGATGCTCCGGATCCTTCATGGTCAGTCGACATGATCCCTAACTGTTCATATCCGCCGCATGCATTATTCCAAAAACAACCCACTACGTTAAACACAGAATTTACTAATTAAGAGCTAGATCATATATCTCTTAGCTAGAGAGAGAAAGAGATGCAACATTATTAATGCAAAAAAATATAAATTTATATAAACCTGCTGAGTGAATGGTGGAGAAGAAGAAGAAGAAGCACCAGCAGCAGCAGGTAACAAAGATTTGAGCTTGGAGTAGAGAAAGTATTGTTTGAGACGATGAATGCGGTGGAGATCTTGATTATGATGATAAGGGGTACTACTGTTCTGCTGCTGCTTGCGTATGATCACTGCAGCTTTCACGCTGCAGCTGGTTATGTTCAGAGAATTATTATTAGCCGCTGCTCCTCCTCCTCCTCCTCCTCCTCCTCCTGATGATGATGATGATGATGATGATGACGAAGAAGGTGATGATCCAATAAAACCAATAAAAGTCTTCTTATTGTCTTTCATGATTATTTCTCGATATATCTATCTATCTTTCTTTATTATTTTTTTTTAGGAGAAATTAAGAGAGATCGAGTACGTTCACACTTCTGGAACAAACACAGACACTTATATGTAGTTTAGCCCCAGACCAGGCCAGATATATATGATCAGCTGTCTTGCAGCTGCTTATAGCATGTATAGCGTTAACGCAGTACGTCGTATGAGAGAAAAAGTGAGAGAGAGAAAAGGTTGAAGCCCACGAGGTTCTCGAGGGGACTTATCACGCCTCTGATACCACGTCGAGGGGTGGGCCCACAGAATTCGATCTACTTCTAGAAGCTAGCTGGACTAGATGGAGTAATGCTTGCTAGCTAGGGGGAACCCTTGTTGGAGGAGGGATCACCCTATGACAATGCAGATGCGGGGCCCTATATTCTGTCTCGTATTTTTATCATTTAAACTATACTCTATCATATGCATTAAAAGGTATAAATTATCTTGTTCAATTGTCGTAAAGAAAAAGATGATTAGCCTCATTGTAAAGATCTTTAAAAATATTTAGTATTTAAATTTTTTTTTTTCGAGAGTAATGATGTATATTTGTTTTATATTTTTGAATTTTTTGTTTAGTACTTAAAAATATATATGAATTTTATCAAAAATCGATTTGTATATAAAAAATTATAACATTTTTATATTTAAAAAAAATTGAGCCTACAAAATTTTTCTCTCGGTCTTTAGAGACTCTTTTTACCATTAATTAGAAACCATATGATGGTTTCTAGTCCATCACTTCCAACCGTTGATCGTTATAATAAATCAAACTTCTTTGATTTATTATATAAATTGATTTGATTCTGTCCTAAAAGGAAGCTGATTTGCGGTTTCTATAGGCCGAAACCAATATAAAATACTCTTCTGGACAAGCACTTTTTAGGTTTCAAACTATGAAAACCGAAACCCCTTGTTGGGTTTGGACTATGAAAACCGAAATTCCCTTCAGGTTACAGACTATCAGATCAGAAACTATGCAGAAGTTTCAGTTTTAATAGTCCAAAACCTAATTAAAAATAGTCAGACAAAGGTTTTTCTTGACGAGTTTTCTAAATGGGTTTCGGACTATATAAATCGTGATAATGATTCAGTCGCGAACATTAGGAACCGAAATTAGCTTTCATTGTAGGTCGTAAAGGTCCGAAACACATAGCGAAACTTGCGGCTACATTCGTTTTTTTTAAAGGAAAAATCAGAAGAAAAAAAAGAGAGAGAAATGATTGAAGGATTATCTCCACATAATGTGATTTAACATCATTTATAAGATTTGAGGACCTCCACCAACCAGTAACTATCGTCAGATCTGAGATCTATCTCCCGATTTCTCTCTTTATTTCCTATCGATCTCATATCTTTCTCTGTCGATCCCTCTGTCGCTTGCTTTCTCTTTGTGGCATAGTGGTGGTGATAGTAATGGTGGTTGCGTGGTGTTGGTGGTGGTGCGTAGGTGATGGTGGAGAAGATGAAGATAGAGATGATTGGGTGTATTTTGGCTTATGAAGTGGAGATAAAATAATTCTCCATATCTATTATAATATACTATAGGAGAAGCCTTGGGTCAACAAAACCCTCTCTTTTAGGTGTGTGTTACAAAAGCACATTATAAATATATGAGCCAATCTATTATCTATTATTGGGTTAACAAAACCCTCTCTCTTAGGTGTGTGTTAAAAAAACTTACATTATAAACATATGGCCCAATCTAAAACAACTAAATTTTCTAATTATCTAATAAAAAATTCAATTTTTTTTTAAAAGAAGCTCCCGTGCATTGCACAGGATATAGGAGCTAATTTTATTATAAATGAGGAGCATGCCCCCAAGAATAAACTTACTCAAATTAGTTTGACCCGAAAAAACCCCTAAAATATCCCAGTGTATTTGAGGATGGGGATATCACCGCTCATTAGAAATTATATAACAGATCAACTGACCCATTTTTCATGGGGATGATTATAAGGTAAGGAAATTAGTATCGACTATCAACACTAAAAATCAATCTTTTTAAATCATTCTATTGTGAAAGCCAAATTTTCTTCTAGAAGATCATTGACGATCCCCATAGCATTACTCCTAGAAAGCCTAAGGATCGGATAGGGGCTAATTTAGTTGGGTCCCACAAATTAGTTATTGGTTTCGATCGTAAATTATAGGTGCAAGACTGGTGTTTTTGTTTTTTTTGTTTTTTTTTCCGATGTTTATACGGCAAATTTTAGACTGAGTACTTCTAGAACTAAAGAAAACTCGTAGATTGATTGGGCGAGCGCAGACGCGCTAAAGTTGACTCACGAGAGGGGTGTTTTAGTAATATCAGACAGATTCCAGAAGGAAAGCAACTTCACCTATACCAGATTACCAAAAATACCCTCACTTTTGCTGACGTATGCGTAAGATTGCGATTTTGCTGTTCAGCATTTCAGTACTCCAATATAACAGCAACGAGTAAAATACAAACTCACGAAGAAGTCTTTTTTCAACCCTAAAAATAAACTTAAAATAGACTGCAATGGATCGTCTTTATTTATTATTTGTTTTTTAAGGCTTATTAGTGCAAAGTCCAAATGCATTTGCCTAGTATTCCTCGAAAATCATATCAAGTCTCCGTTCAAATTTTATACGGGAAATCTCGATGACCATCCGACCGTCAGCGGTTGGTGGGCCACCAATCATTAATCAAATAACTCCTTTTTAGTGTGTGGAGTGTGAACACTGAAACGATATACAAGAATCTATCCTCGTGCGCTGTCGCATGACGTGACTTTGTCTTTGTATTTGTTGAGATATTGCCACAATCAAATTTGTTAAAATTTTTAGCAAAATGAATATTGTTAATTACTGAATAATGTTAAATTTACCGTACGTTTTACAACAAAACCTATAAATGGGTTTATCGGATGGTAGATGTATGCTTTCCACACACCTTAATTTGCACCTATTTCAAAATGATTTGTGCCAACGGTAAATACACCCTATTGTAGCAATTGTTGTACGTAGACATTATTGTAGCTATAGCACGATTAGACTTGGCAAACTGACCTATGACCCGCTAACCTTATCCTAACTCGACCCATTAGTAAACAAGTTAGGGTTATGATTGAGCATTCATGACCCGTTACTCAAAAGTTTCGTTAAGGTTAGGGTTCACCCTAACCTGTTTCCTTATTTTATATGGAAAAACGTTAAACAAGTCAAGGTTATGATTTGAAAAACTGACCCGTTTAATAAATGAGTCAAGGTAAGAGTTGACCAATCTTGACCTGTCGCCAATTCGCCTAGGGTCGACCCTAACCTTAACCCGTAGCCAGGTCTAAGCACGATCCTTAATTACTTTATTAATCTGCTAATTGTTTTCCTTTGACATTATGGCAGCATATCAGGCATTTAGGGTCTGCGAGTAAAGTAATGGTAGAGACTCCATGTACCCAGTTGTCGGTTTTCAACTCCTATAAATTATTGAGTCTGGGTTTGTATACATCGTTATTTAAATATTATGTTTACAAAGTTTTTATGGGGTCCACATGGCAAGGAACTAATGAATGATTTAATAGATTAGATAATTTTTATTTATTTTTTTAAAATATGAATCTTCTATGCACATAGGTTGTATATGTTTTTTTTATGTTGGGCTACTGGAACTCCGGATTAAATAAAAGACAGTGCGTGATCAATCCGGGTGCTCTGATGACCGTGTTACCACTCACCCAACCTACACAATATCTTAAATTATGAATTTTGAATTTAGATTGAAGTTATACCAAAATTAGACACCCCATCAATTTTATAATGTTAGGTATTGTTAAGGGTGTAAATCTAGATTTATGTAGCGTTACTCCCAACATACTCATTCTTCTTTGATATTTATTTCATGGCGTTAGTTGACGTACATTGGTCCCACTCTTTCTAACTTGCACCAGTGGCTTACCATATTTTCCTCATCCCACGTAAAACAGGTCTTCTCGCTCTGAATCTCTGAGCAC
Source organism: Macleaya cordata (assembly GCA_002174775.1). Classification (NCBI taxonomy): domain Eukaryota; kingdom Viridiplantae; phylum Streptophyta; class Magnoliopsida; order Ranunculales; family Papaveraceae; genus Macleaya; species Macleaya cordata. The sequence continues at coordinate 2,389,135 of MVGT01000437.1, read as the reverse complement.
TAAAGTAGAGAGAGAGAAAGAAAAAAACACACTAAGAAAGATGCTCATTGCTTTCGTGGATAGAAAATGCTAAACGTTTGGTATCATGTGATCTAAAACTTTTTTCAGACGGAAGAAGACCACCTAAGTCTCTTGACTTGACCCCACCACACCACTGTATGGATTATGGACCCACATTCTTCAGGCACTTTGTATATTTTGTTCGTGTTTTCATGTTTTAATTAATTAGTTTATTTAACATGATACAAAAACATGTGTATGAGAGAAAAAATAACTGAATCCGCTGCACATTAGGCTCATGTGATCTGAACTTTGACGAAGAACACAAACTCTAGTCTCTTGACCCACCACCACACCACCACATGGATAATGGACCCCACATTCTTCATGCCCTTTAAAAACGTTTTTGAGTAATTTTTTTTTTTCGTAACATTTATTAGAGAAATAAAATTTTAATTTTCTTGAATACTGCACTTATTTTTACGACCTTTAACTAGGACTCAGATGAAAATCATTATAAAAAACTTGTATACAGAACCACCATTAACCACAGGTTGAACATCCAAAGATATTACCACATTTAAATGCATGCAACCAAGACCTAACCAAGATTTTTTGTAGGGTTCATATAAAGAGAATTCAAGAGTTGATTTTTAGCGATGATTATCGTACTCACTATGTAGATCAATTTTATCGAGAATTACATTATTCTAAAACTTCTAATTCTTTAATTTAAAAGTGTGGTGATTTACAGGCCATCCGTAAATATCATTAAGTTTAAACTAACATTTAATAGGATTATAGTCTTAGATCGGAGTGATTTTATACGAGGATGATCTATGCAGTGGGGAGAGCATCCTCATCGAAAATAAACCTTTTGATCATCGTCATGGAGACCTCAACAAAATATTGACTATGACTTGGCTAAATTAACTTGATTGCAGATACTAACTCTATTAATTTAGAATGAAAAAAAATTATAACATGAATGTACTAATAATAAGTTAAAGAGTAATTTTTTAGGGAGATTTTTGGGGAGGTTTTTTTGTAGGGCCTACATGAAGATGATCTAATGACTGATTTTTTTGTGAGGATGATCTCCTCACTATATGAATCATCATCACCAAAAATCATATCGTTATAAAACTATTTACCCCTTCAAAACTAACATCTAAATATTAATGGTAAAATAGAAGACTAAAAATTTCATCACATAGATGAGAGAGTTAGAAGTCTTTGGAATGAAATGAGTTTTAGTGTAAATGACCTATATGCAAAAATCAACTTTTTGATCATCTTCATGTGGGTCCTATAAGAAAAACCTCTTGAAAAATCTCCCCACAAAATTCTTCCCATACCATTACTCATAAGTTAATAACTCAAGTAATTTGTAATACCAATTAAAGCATCCGCTCACTAACATAAGAGAGGGGGGCATGGACGAAGCTGGGCACTGGACATGGAGACAAAAAACTAACATCAAAAGTCATTAAAATCTTAAGGAAAGACAGCCCAAAGTGACAGACCCCACACTTATTACACATCAATAGCAAAGACCTTGACAAACTCCATAAACAGCAAAGGGCCTGTGTGCTTCCTGCTTTATTTGCTCAGCTTCATTCTTATCCACTTCTCTTTCTCTCTTCTTTTCTTTTGTTTAGCTATTATCTATTTTTCTCAACCCCCCTTAAATTTAGGGGTTCTCTCTAATTCATTTTAGGGTCCTATATAAGGTTATTTTTGTAGAAACTTTTAGAGGTCTTCAAATCACTTAATTTTTTGTGGACATAATACTATCATTATTTATATGATGTCAACCAAAATCAGTTTAATCAGAGATCTCTAACTTCTAAATAAATAACTTTAAATATTAGTCGTTCATTCATATAATTAACTTTTAGATTAAGTGTTCGTAGAACTAAAAATTTCTGATTGAGTTGATCTTTATTTATTTTTAAATATTAAGATCATCATCACCCTCCATGAAGATTTGATTTGTAGGTGCAAAATTTGTTTTATTTTATTTTTTTGTATAAGAGACTAATGCCCGAATTACAATAACAAGGCGAAGATACATTGTTAAGGTGCTAATCACTAGCAATGGGTGTGTGAGAAGTATAGAGATACCGTCAAGATCATCAACAAAGTCGCCACCACGGACGAAGAGAAATCGTTACTATGGACGAAGAGAAACTCGCCACCATAGACGAAGAGAAGACACAAACTCCAACATAATTTATTACTTGTTTTCGGAGAGTTATTTTCTTGTGAAGGAAGACTTGGGTTCTAGTCTTCTCGAAGGAAAATTAGGGTAAATATATATTTGAATATGATTTGACCATTTGCTTGCAAAAGAAAATTTGAGTTATAAGAAAAAATGGGATAAATATCCGAGTTGGAAGTTTTATTTGTTCTTTTGTTTATAAAGTAATTGACTGAAACCTTTCTTTTTCTGCTTGTTCTTTTGTTTATAAAGCACAAAGAAAAAAAAAAAAAGCTCCCTATCCTTTTAATTTTGGTGGATTAAATACCAAACACTCCTTTGGTTTCCACTAAAAACAAAGTGCCAAATGGTGATCGGTAATGAAATATTCTACTAGTCTGTTTGGATGAGAATTTTAGTGTAGGGATTGAGTGGGGACTAGGAATTCTGATTTTCCTAATCTGTTTGGCTGCAAGAAATCCCTGGAAACAAACAAACTAAGGATTTATGGTTTCTAAAATTCATATTTCTAAAGACTCACTAATCCCTTGGAAAATATAAATTCTGCATCCAAACACACTATACATGAATTAGGCATGTGAATAAGTGGAGTGGAAAAAGAAGGACTACGATTTTGCTACTTTCTGGATTTTTGGTGTGTAATACTAATTAAGGATAAGCAATCCAGCCATGCATGTAAGCATACCTTTGACAGTAAATGAGTTAATTAGACGCGCTGATGGCGGCTAGAAATGCTTATCTTCACCTTGAGTTCAAATCTCCTGACTCCATTTTGCTGTCTATCCTTAGGCCTTGGCTAATTTTTACCTAGTGGGGGTTCACATGGTGATAATTTAACTGTTAAAACATCTCATAAAGCTTCTAACGCTATCATAAGTTCATTAGAAAATTGACTGTCTGATAGTTTTTCAATCAATTTTTGATGGGGTTAGAAGTTTTAGAATAAACTTGTGTGTTTAGAAGAATACTCTTTATGGTGAAAATAACATTCTCACAAAAAAATGAGCCATTTTATCATCTTTAGGTGGATACACACAACAAAATTAGCTAACAGATAGGAAGGGATCGAGACATACGAATTGGGTACAAAGGATTTGAAATCCTTCACCTTCACACTTAAAAGAGCTTCTATAATGCAATTATGGCCAGCTTCCTATGTAAAAGCTCTTCAAGCATCTCCCATGCAAATTGGGTACAAATGTCTTGTGAAACATGCCACGTAGAAAGCCAATAACATTTTTGAGAATCTCTTAAAGTATCTTCTAGGTGAACCTCTAAAACTAAAAGATGGGTTAAAGAATGCTTTTCTATCTTCATGCCACGTTAACTTCACATTGACCTACCACATTTGCATTAGTGAAGAGTTTTAGCGTGCGTACTCTCCAAGTGGCACAACAAATTTTGGCTGACCAGGTTTACGTTGCTCTTAAACAGGCCTTCAGGGTCAAAACACAATCAGGATCTTTTCTGGGCTAGACTTCAAGGTGTAATTGGCCCAATGAGTAAAACGTTCAGCTAGGAAGTTGGGTAGCTACCATACTCCAAGATTCTAACAGACTCCATCAAGCATAAAAGCTTAAGCAAAATATTCAAGTGGGTTGGGCCTGAATCAATCTTGATCAACACCCAGCCCATTAATACTCTCTCTCTCTCTCTCTCTTCTTTCTCTCTAGCATCCGAAAGAACGAACTACTTTAGGCGGCGGGAAGGAAAACGCAGAACAGAGCAGGGCAAAAGGGTTTTGTAAGAAAAACTTAGAATCCCGCCGCGATTTTGCTGCTAAAAAAAAAAAAACAACACTGGAAGACCAATAAAACCCATCTAACAACTTCCATTATCACCAGAAGTAGCACCGGCTATGGTGAAGTCCTACCTGAGATACGAGCCGGCGGCGGCATTCGGAGTTGTAGTATCAGTTGATTCGAACATCACCTACGACAGCACTGGTAAACATATTCTATCTCCAGCCCTAGAAAAGGTCGGAGTTTGGAACGTCAGACAAGGTGTCTGTTCTAAAACCCTTTCTCTCTCTACATCCTCTACTCGTGGCCCTTCTCTTGCCGTCACTTCCATCGCTTCCTCTCCTTCTTCTTTGGTAAGATTTATCATTACCCTGTCTTGTTACTTTTTGAAATTGATATATATATATATAAGAAAAGCTGGGTTTTAGTTGTTTTGTGATTTTTAGTGTTTGTTGGTAACAAATTGTTGGGTTTCAGATAGCTAGTGGTTATGCGGATGGAAGTATAAGAATCTGGGATAGTAACAGTGGAACTTGTGAAACCACATTGAATGGTCACAAAGGTGCAGTTACTGCTCTTAGGTACAATAATACTGGCTCTTTCCTTGCTTCTGGAAGCAAAGATAACGATATCATTTTATGGGATGTTGTCGGCGAGACTGGTCTTTTTCGCCTTCGTGGACACCGAGATCAGGTTTTCTTTTTTGATGATGTTCATTCGTGCTTGATTTTTATTTGTAAATTTGATAAACACATGATTGAATATTATAGTTTTGTGAATTTTGAGTTTTTGTGTGGTTACTTTATTTATGTTATGTAGGTTACAGACCTTGTTTTCTTGGATTCGGGTAAAAAGCTTGTGAGTTCCTCCAAGGACAAATTTGTGAGATTATGGGATCTTGAGACCCAACATTGTATGCAAATAATTAGTGGTCATCATAGTGAAATTTGGTCGGTTGATATCGACTCGGAAGAGAGGTATTTGGTCACTGGATCAGCAGACCCCGAACTTAGATTCTACAAGATTAAGCATGAGTCGGTGGGTGGAGAATCGTCTTCTAAATTGCAGGGAAGTGATGTTGCAAGAAGTGAGGATTCTGCCCCTGAAAGCAAATGGGAAGTGTTGAAGCATTTTGGTGAAATCCAACGACAGAACAAGGATAGGGTTGGAACTGTGAGATTCAACAAGTCTGGAAATCTACTTGCTTGTCAAGTCGCAGGGAAGATGGTAGAGATATTCCGGGTATTGGATGAGGCTGAATCTAAACATAAGGCTAAAAGGAGAATCCACCGGAAGAAAGAGAAAAAGTCTAAAGGAGCGACTGAAAATGGAGACACGGACTTTGTACCTGGAGAAGAAGGCAATACTCCTGTTGTTACAGTCCCTGATGTTTTTAAGCTTCTCCAGACATTGCGCACCAGCAAGAAGATTTGCTCCATTTCCTTCTGCCCTATCACTCCAAAGAGCTCGCTGGCGACATTAGCATTGTCTTTGAATAATAATCTGCTGGAGGTATATTCTGTTGAAACCAGCACAACAACAAAGACACTTTCTATCGAACTTCCAGGGCACCGATCTGATGTTAGAAGTGTTACTCTGAGTTCAGACAATACTCTACTGATGTCAACTAGTCACAATGCTGTAAAGATTTGGAACCCAAGTACTGGTTCCTGCCTTCGAACCATTGACTCTGGGTACGGTCTCTGTGGTTCATTTGCTCCTGGTAACAGGTTCGCACTTGTTGGAACCAAAAGTGGAAAATTAGAAATTATCGATGTCGGAAGTGGTACTTGCGTAGAAGAAGTAGAAGCTCATGGTGGTTCTGTCCGTTCGATTGCAACACTTCCTGATGGAAGTGGGTTTGTCACAGGAAGTGCAGATCACGACGTTAAATTCTGGGAGTATCAGCTTATGCAGAAACCTGGTGAAGTATGTTTTCTTACTATTTCTTTCTTCACTTTTCCCTCTTACTTGGTAAATGTATGGTGCTTTGCTTATTTATGAGAAGTATGGGAGGTCTAGAATATAAGCATAGTATGTAAGATGATGGTGGCTTCGGAATCTAATTTGGTATTCAGACATTAATCAAAATATTACTCCTTTCTTGACTTTTATAGATGGCACTGATAATTTCTAGCAATATAAGTGATTGGTATTCAATTCTCCTGATTCTTGAGGGGCTGCAGAGAACTGAATAACATGGCCATTGTGGAGAATATGAGACCGCCTTAAGTTTGTTCTGTTATTCAGATCAGAACCCATCAAAAGGACACTGTTCATAGCAACTATAGTTGTGGTTAGTGTAGCCGCTTTAGTGAACCAGTAAATCTAATTTGAGTTCTAATTATAACATTTTTAGTTACCAGAACATCATCAATCTTTCTCTTCATGATTAAATTACATGCGAATGTCTTTATGAATTTTCATCATACTGTTTTGTTTCTTAGTGGCCTTTTTCGGGCATGAAAGTGCAGCATCTATGCTCAGATTTAATTTGTTCAGGTGAAGATTCAAATATTTAGGTAGCTTACTTCAAATAGAAATTATGTTCTTCCAGTTCAAACTTAAAATTCCAATTAAACTGGTATTACTGATTAATACCTAAAACCTGGTAAAGACTCGAGTCCTTTATAGATGTTTATTTATGATTCTGTAGAGTTTTTTAAGATGATTCAGAGGTTTTTATGCTTATTTGGATAAGAAGCTTCATCCATGATATCATTACAGCTATCCTTTATTCTGCCCAGTTTCATCTCATACAGTGGACATTTATGCATAATTTTCTTGGCATGCAGTGCGTTGAACTTCTGTGCACGGTTTAATAGAGCTGCTGTCCATTTCATTTTATTATTTTATTTTCATAATTGTCTACCCCTTTTCAAGTTAGGTGCATAGTTTCAAACTTGCTGGATCCGCTTCATGAGTCTAATTGGTTTGTTTTGCAGAATTCTAAACACCTAACAGTGACAAATGTGAAGACTTTGAAAATGAATGATGATGCACTTGTGGTTGCTATCAGTCCTGATGCTAAATATATTGCAGTTGCCCTGTTGGATTGCACAGTCAAGGTCAGTTTTGCTCTTTTTATTTCTTTCATTTTCGGGTATAACTATTATTGCTCAAGTTAAACTTGCTGATAGGAAAAATTTAACTAATATGGTTAAGTGAACTTTGTGTGCTTTTGTGTAAGAATGAAACTTATATATTGAAATGTGCTCTTAGTATTATTTGTATTTCTACTATTCGTGGCATCACTATATATTATGTTCTACTACTTCTGTAAATTTAGATATTAGAGGTCACTCATTGGTATTATTTTTAAGCTCAGCAGTAGTTGGTAGCTTTCACCATGTATAATGGTGGGCGTTCTGCTAACGATACCGAGACTTCTATGTCACTGATTTTGCAGGTCTTCTTTATGGACTCTCTCAAATTTTTTCTTTCCCTTTATGGCCACAAACTTCCTGTGCTTTGTATGGATATCTCATCGGATGGAGATTTGATGGTTAGCGGGTCTGCAGACAAAAATCTGAAGATTTGGGGTTTGGATTTTGGTGACTGTCACAAGTCAATTTTTGCTCATGCTGACAGGTCCTCTTCACTATGCTCTCTATTAGATTAGTATTGGTTTTGATTTTAGATATAGCTGATAAAGCATTAGCATTTCCTCACATATGGTAAATTGTTTCCATGGCAGTGTAATGGCAGTGAAATTTGTGCACAACACCCATTATATGTTTAGCGTGGGGAAAGATCGCGTTGTAAAATATTGGGATGCTGATAAGTTCGAGCTGCTTTTAACTCTTGAGGGTCATCATGCAGAAATTTGGTGTCTCGCAGTTAGCAATCGTGGTGATTTTATTGTCACTGGATCTCATGATCGATCTATACGTCGTTGGGATCGTACTGAAGAACCCTTCTTCATTGAGGTATCATGTTTTGTCCATGCTATGTCCTGTAAACTTGTTTCTTTGGTCTTATGAAGATGAGAATGGTTTAGTTAACTTTTAGTCCCTCCAATTTATGGACACCAGATCTGTGATGCGATATGTATCATGATAAACTTCAATCGCTGTAATGCACCTTTTGGATGTGCAGGAAGAGAAAGAAAAAAGGTTGGATGAGATGTTTGAAGCTGATATCGAAAATTCATTTGAAAGTAGGTATGCACTTAGAGAAGAACTTCCGGAGGAGGGAGCCGTGGGCTTGGCAGGTAAGAAGACTCAAGAAACCCTCACTGCGACCGACTTAATAATTGATGCATTAGACACAGCGGAAGCAGAATTACAACGTATTGCTGAACACAAGGTATCTAGGTTCTTCTTTTGTTTATGAGTTGGTATTTAAGTTTTTTTATTTTTATCCTTTTATATTTTATTTTACTGCTTTTGTGAATCCAATCTTGTTTTTTATATTTATCCTACTTACTGTACGATTGTCAAAGCAGAATGGTGAGAGACAGCTACCCTCAACTTAATAATCTTAGGATGTGAGGTCCAGATCCAAAAATTCATAAAAGTTATTGTACTTTGGTAGGAAATAGCTTAATAAAACAAGAAGTAAAAAAATTGAATCGATGAACATTCTAACCTGTGGTCATGCATGTGAAGTATTTGAAGGATTATAATCTGCAGTAGATTTATTGCTGTGCTAGTGAATTAACTGCATAATTATTATTGTTAGCTGAAACTTGTATTTTGAGATGTGGAGCTAGGTTTGACATCTTTGTATTGCCATTTGCGGCTTTGCCACTGATGTGCTCACCTTGTAAATTGTCAGGAGGAGAAAGCAAGCGGAAGAGCGAGTGACTTTCAACCAAATATTATAATGCTTGGGCTGTCTCCATCTGATTATATTCTCCGTGCACTTTCAAATGTTCACACGAATGACCTGGAACAAACTCTACTGGTACATGCACATGCCTTCTTTTTTTCTTCGTAGTTTTAGATGGTATATTATCTGCTGCCATAAGTTGGCCTGTTCTTAAAATGTACATTCTTCCACTTAGTGAGTGACTTATTTTAGTTTGCAACCATCCATTTTCTCTGCTCTGGCACATGCTGACGAATGTCTTCTCCTGCATCGGAATAACTAGAGGTTCCTTGATGTAGGTTTAATTGCTGACATTTGATGGCATAGTTACTGACTGAATTTGTTCTTCTGTGCAGTCCTTACCATTCTCCGATGCCTTGAAGCTTATGTCTTACTTGAAGGATTGGGCTTCCAATCCCGATAAGGTATAAATGATGGATATGTATAAATGCACTGGTACACATATACCCTTAAATATGCATGCGCATGTGTTTAGAGGAGATAGCCTTCTCAACCTATATTGCAAATTCTGTTATATTTCACTTTTTTTACTCTTTATTTTCTTCTTTCTCAATCTTCGCATTTATGGCTCGTCTCTTGACAAACTTATTCTCTAGATGAGACTTCGTGATGCTTCAAAATTTAAATTAGCAATTGTTACGGAATGATGACTGCCTTGATATGCTGCAATTTGTACTATTACTTCATTGAAGTTGTTTTTCTTCGGCCCAATAATACTACCTTTAGAACACAGTTATAATAAAATTATTTTATTATTTTTCCGATATGTATTGATAGATACCCCTATAAATTATGCTTGTTACAAATGAAACGTCAAAGAAGTCTACAATTTTAGACCATGTTAACAACCATTTGTTTGTGAAACCATCTGCTCGAATCCTAATATATTTTAACTTGGTTTTCTTGATGCAATTTGGACCATCTCCTCTTTGTTTAGTTTTAAGCCAGTTTTGCATCATGGCATCATTGTTTCAAAGTTAGCTATGGAGTCTGGTTGTCCAACGCCTAGGCTATGTCAATTCAGAAGTTGGACTTTTTACCAAAGGCAATATGGTAAAAAATGAGACACTGCCTGATTAAAGACCAAGTCAGATTTGAAAAGATGAGACCGAGTAAAGCTTAATCGAGTCAAAGTTTTGAGTCATCCATTATTGCGACCCATAGAAGCTGATGTTATTGAGTTGACTTGGGAGAGTCAAGTTGGTTATCAGTTGAGTTTTAAAACCATGAAGATGCCAGTCTTAATATGAGTTTATGTTAATTCCTGCTGTTGTTCTTGGAATTTTTTAGGCTTGCTTGTTCACGATATTTACTTTGATTGGTCCATGTTACCCAAAACTGCTGTTACTTCAATCTATTTACATTATGCTGGAACTTTTTGCAGGTGGAGCTGGTTTGTAGAGTTGCTACAATGCTCTTGCAGACGCATCATAACCAATTAGTTACCACTCCAGCTGCTAGACCAATCTTGACAATTCTTAAGGACATCCTTTATGCAAGAGTTCAGGTATTCAATTATCTTTTCGTGCAAAACTGTAGAGAAGGAAATATGCATTCATTATTCTAAGGCAATTTGAGTATAAAAATTAATTTCGAACTGAATTTTGTGTTGTTTATAAATGTACATACTTCTCCAATTGCTACATTTTTAGGCCATTTTTTACAATATAAATCAAACGATTAATCCTGTGCACTATCAGTGATTAATTTGTTCTATATTCACAAGGATGGACACTTCCCATTCCTTTTCTTTTCAAATCAATGGAAGAAATTGAACAGTTTGTTATTGAAATAAATGACATTTCATTTTGCTGTCAGAAATGCAAGGACACCCTTGGTTTCAATCTTGCTGCGATGGATCATCTAAAGGTGAGAAACAAATAAATACATGTCTATGCTCAATATTAATTCTGATTAAATTCTAAAAACTGATATTTGCTACATTAATTGGTTTTTGCAGCAATTAATGTCTTTGAAATCGGACGCTCTCTTCCGAGACGCCAAGACAAAGTTACAAGAAATTCGATCACGACAAACAAAGCGTCTAGAAGCAAGGGCTCCTGGAAAAGAAGAAAAGCGGAGGAAGAAGCAGAAGAGTTCAGGTTCAGGGGCGTGATCTGGCCGTGAATAGGAGAGAGTTTGAGAGATGAGGTCGAAAGCAGTGAAAGGGAAACAGCAAATTGGTAAATGACATGATAGTTTACCTTTCCCTATTCAATGAGAGATTCATTGAACCCGGAAGTATGTATACTCAATAGAGGGAGAGGTAGTTTCGTCACGGCAATCCATCGGGGGAATCAGATTTGACAAAATTTCCTGCTCTCCATCAGCCATCAATTTTGAATCTTATATGTTGTAGATTGAAACAAGCATTTTTGCTGAGTGTGGCTTTAAAATTCTAATGTTATATTTCCTTTGTTTTATTTTTTGGCCAAAAGCCTCGGATGAAATTGTTGCAGTGCGTCAAGTTAACAAGAATGCATTTCAGTACAACTTGTGGGTTGAGGACACCACTTATTGATGTTTCCTGTAGCCAGGCATTTGCTCTAGATCGAAGTTGATATTTGGACGCGTTTTTTACACTTTCACTTTCTAGTTCACTCCATATTTAAAGTTGGTCGAAAATTTATGGAAAATCAATGCTTCAGAAGAAGCTTAAAATTGAAAATCTTTTACAGGGTGAAACATTTTAGGACAATGTTAAATCCTGCAGATTGGGAGTATCAAAGATGTATCCACATTCTACCAAGTGGTACATCATCATCAGTAGCAACACTATCCAATTATTTTGGGTTGGATGACGACGAATGAATGCTGTTCCTACATTAAATTAAGAATCTTAAATAAAACAAAACGATGCATTGGACCTCAACAGCACAATTCCTGATCGAGAAGGAAGATAAGAATAAAAGAAACAAATGTAAAAAGGATTACAGCGTAGGACGCTCCATATTGTGTTTCTCAACACATAAAATTACAAGTTCGGCGTCCTTCCCAGGGTGTATTTGCTCAAAATCCCAGTGGTGTGCTCCTGCAACAGAATAATTATGCCGTTATGACCCCATCCATATACTTGCAAATAAAACGTTAAATCTGGTAAATGCAACATTTAGATTCTGTCGTGGAGGATTTTCCATTTCAGCTACTGCTGTGAGTTGATCTGGTGATCAGGCTCACAACTATGCAAACCCAACTCCAGCAGTATGCTGAGAAAAAAAGCAGATACTTAACCAAACTAGTTAAATAAGCAAATGGCTATGTGAGATTACGTACCTCAATGTTCGGTGTTTACACATTTCTTACATCCAGCAAGCTTTGAATGATGTTCATCCTAGTTGGCAAAAACATTCACCCTTACTTTCGCAGTAACTTCAGGATGAAGCTTCAGCTCCGCAATGTACTCCCCAGTTTCACGAATCTCTGGAAGAGAAACGATCCGCTTGTCTATATCTCTACAGATACAAAGTAACAAAGAGTGCAGAAATAAGTTGATGGTATCATGTCAAGGCAAGGTCATGGGACCTAATTCTGAAGTCTCATAAACAAAATAGAAGCGTGTAACTGGAGCACACACTTCTTAAATTGCTTTCTGAGGTTTTCACCCACCCGTTCTCTAAGTAGAATAGTTTAAGGTTGTTCTCTTTCCATTTCCAAATTAAGTTATTGCTGATGTGATGCACTTCTTAACTATATATCAATGAGGAACATATTTCCTAAACTGGGGCCTTAAAAAAAAATCCAAAATTGGGCACTTCAGTTAGGCAGATAAATGACACAATACCTCTGAAGTTGTGCCTTTATAATGTCCACAAGATCTTGAGGAGTAACACTGGAAAAATAGAAGCACATATTAGATACAATGTGCACATAAACAATCAAATAATTTGCTTAAATTAGTGTTCAGTATCACTCACCTTCCAAATATTTGTTTTCCTTTCCCACCCTTGCGTTTCACCTTAAAAGCTCCAACAGTTTCAAAAATTAGAGCAAGTTGCTGGGCCTCTTCTTTCACCTGCAGAGCGAGATGATAAGTATAAGCCATTTTTATAGAATCACAGAGGGAGATCATACTTTCGAACTTAAGGCCAAAATGGATCTGTGGCGATTTATATATTATGTAGTTTGAAATAAACAGTAAGACAATCTAGTAATTCAATATCTTCCTCTCACAAGATGGAGTTCTATGTTTCTAGAAGAGCCTCAAACTCAGCAAAAACCTCAAAAGATCTTCCTAACAAGGCCACTTCATGTCCTATAGACTTTCCATCTTAGAAACACATATTCGAACAAACCTTAACTGATCAATAACTTCTCAGTATCCATTCTTCTGTACTGTATAAATCTTTCAGAAACTATTTGTAAACAGCACATAGACAAACAGGTTTGGTTGGACTTATCCTTGACAAGTAGGAGACCTTCCATTAATAAACTTAGTAGGCTTCATACCATTAGCTCAATTGGTTTGACTTTCTGCACTGCTGTAATGAGGTTTTTGGGTTCTAGACCAGCTTACCCATGGTTCCATTAATTTTATTACCCATGTAATGTTTCAGTAGGGAAATTTTGGTCCTCTGGATATCTTGCTTCAATTTTTTTTTTCTAGAATGAGAACAAAAAGCACAAAATTACACCAATTCCAGGACTTGAAAAATAAAGATACAAGTATAGAAAATTTGGTTACCCGCTTTTTCTCTGCCTCAATTCTCTCCTCTTCCATTTGCATTTCCCTGGAGAATGAAACCATGAGAATGTAACAATCTCCATTTCCTAACGCAGGACCTAAGTGCATAATATATCATAAAGATAAACTCTTCTCTATGATATTTATCTGGTCCTATTTCATGAAAATCATACTACATACGTACCGATTGGAAAAAAAATGCATTCTATCTACTTTTACTGATGTAGATGTGTACTGATTGATTACCTGATAATTGACACATTCTAGGTATTTCTTAGCACTTAATTATCTCCTACATATATGATAATGAGTACAAGCCCTAGAAAGATTCCTTCTGTTTCTCTCTCTAACTATGACCAAATTAGACAAAGCCCATAACTTTCTTTGTGTTTTATGGGTTATACTGGATTTCATCTTTGCCCAAATAAGTATGTGAAGAAGATAATTGAAAGCCAAACAATTGGAAGATATAATGCACATACTTGAGTAGAACTGGAGTGACGATTTGGGCTTTCCCCTGGGGTTGAAGATAATTTCTGTAAAACCCTGCCTTAACGTCGAGAAGTTGCCCCTTCTTTCCCAGCTCTGCTACGTCCTCCTTTAGAATTATCTGTCCATACAAAACGAAATGGGTCATCAAAGAAAGAAAGAAACACATAATGAAAAAAACCCTAGATTTAGAAAATTTGATGAATCTCTAGTTAGTTCCAAAATGGTCTCAAATTTCATCTTAGTCTCCAAGTGACCACCTACCTTCCGAGTCTTAATGGCTTTCTTCTGAGACACTACCACCATTGAAGTCCCCATTTCTGATATTTTCTTCCCTTCGTTTACGTTCCCGCCAAAGCTCTGTAGCCAAGAAGACGAACTCCATGACAATGCCGTTGTTGACGCCATTGCAACTCTTCTGTTTTTCTCCCTACTCTGGTTCCCTCTCTTATCTATTGAGCCTTCTATTTTAACGTTTAATTGTGGTACATAAGCTAAGGCCCTTTTTATTACAGATAATTACGCTATTGCCCTCACTTGTTTATTCTTCTTTCTTCAGTAGACCCTCATTGTGTGACACATCAAGATACAAATTTTAGTAAGAAAAATTAGGGCACTCGTAATTCATTGTAAAATCCTAAAAAATGCAGGTTTAATTGTTAATAAGAGATATTACCAATTTAACAAGTTGGCACATGCAAGATTGTGAAAATTTGCTAAATTAGGGCACTCAAAATTGTGATAATTTGCTTTTATCACATTTTGTGTAAGCGAAGAGCAGCTCGATTTTGACTAAAAAAAGGCAAGAAGTTGGAGGTATGGCTTGCTTATGGCCTTTGGGATGAACCTTTTGAAATACTCCATATTGTTAACGGTTGAACGTTTGATGTTAACGAGGTCATTAGTTCTTTGTTCCATCTTATGTTTGTTGGTAGTTCTCAACATCTTTAATTGCGACTTTCTTGCACCGTTGCTATTGCTAGTACCTCAATGTATTTGGGATGGACCAACTGTAAACCAATTCCTTCTCATTTTTTTTTTAGCAAAGAAGGTGAGAGCATGCAATCGAGAGACAGGGGCAGGTGAGCAACATCCAAGATATGCCCAGAGAAGAAAATTTGAGGAACAAGAAGATTCCCAAAGCAAGCCATAGAGCTTCATTGTCAGAGGTTGATGAGTCTGCAACTCCGTGGATGTTAAGAACCACCCCACCATCACCGCCACAATCTATCTTTGAGGAGTCTATGGATCTACTGCCAATCTAGTCATTTGATTATTCCTCCTCTTTCAAGCGTACAATTTCTCACCCGGCAATCTTTTTTGGGTTTTTATTTCAATCTCCATTTCCAACTGTGTTACTCTGTTCAAGACACTTTGCATTATAATATGGTAATGATCATCATTGATTAAGATCAATTGAATTTTCCAGTTCAGAACTCTGGTATTCCAATCCTTTTATCTCATGATCATGATCTGTGTTTAGTTTAACATACACATAATAATTATGAAATAGTAAAAAGCCCTGCTTTCAGATATGCAAATCCCATACCATATAGTAGGTGGGGTTCATCTTACAAATCAAATGTAAATATACATTATGTCCAAATATAGTCCAGCTTAAACCTGCCCCACTGGTAGATTAAAAAAATGGCATCACCATACCAGAGTGGAGCGACTGCGTTAGGACCTTAAAATGTGTCGAATGTGATAAAATTGTCGGACTCATTTCCTCTGATTCTTCACCAACTATGCTCTAATTGCACACTTATTGTACACAAATAATGCAAACCCTATAACTGTGAAATGCAACATACCCCAGTTTGATTTATGCTTTAGGGGCCTTCTTCACTAGTTTAGTAATGGTCATCTGACTAGTTTCACTGTTCTCCTGGAAGCATTGTATCCTCGGGAAGATCGCAGAATGCGTTGCCCTGAAAAACACCATTCAGCGACTTGCTTAACTAACTAGCTTCAAAGTCTAGCACATTACACTTGTAAAGAATCCAATAATCGTATTACTTACCTCCCCTGTAAGGTGGGCCACACATCTCTTCTCCGCAAGCAACTCAGCTTCAGTCTGTGATACAATGATAGAATTAGAATTACAACACATACTAGATGAATGCCATTAGGTGGGCTGTGGGTTCGTGAGGAAGAAACTAACCTTCTTTATGCGCTCACGGAGGTAGTCATCAATAATCACATCTTTTACAAGTTCATAGTCACCATTTCCCTGACAAGTAGATAACCATTATTGATAAGTGATCTCTAATGCATTTGAGTGGAATGCAGCACTAATGAAGTAACTCTCTACCCAGAAAACACTCACATCTGATCTGCATGGCATGCTGAAAACAATATCCTCTGCTATACCGTATGGATTGCCACTAGTATAAACCTAGAATTGCACCATTAACAATTGAACAGTGAGGCTGGAAAGAATCTTCAATTTAAACAATTCAAAGGAAACAATTGTATGAAGGGTAATAAATATTGAATCCTGTTTCTGATAATCGTAAAGTCTATAACAATTCAATTTTTTCAACTAATGGAAATAACATGAAGGGTGCAAGAATTTATTGTCTGCAGGAATGAAACATTCAGAACAGACAATTCCCATAACTGAAACTTACCCCTGAGGAAAACCAATCACCCTTTGGAGTCGGAGTGACGAGGGACCTTATGGCATCAACAATTGAGACAGCAGTTGATGCAGCTGAAGATCTCCCCCATTTTTTAATCAACGCTCCTCCTCTCTGTAGATAAAGTTGTTTCAAGTAACTGAAAGATAACACATAACACTGTCTAAACTAAATAAGTTAGTTCCTAGACTACCCTTTCCCTTTATGTGGTTTTCATTCTATGGATTTTACCTTCTGGACCTTCTCAGTGAACTCATTCTCTAACCAATGGTTGTCCTTGATGACATCTTTCGCAGGCAAGCCACCGATTTTAGCATTCAAAAAGTCTGGAACCTGAGATTTTCAAAAATAAATTGCAATTTGGAAGAGGAAAAATGAGTTGTAGATGTCTTTTTGCAACCTTTTTAGATAACCTATTTAATGACCTGAGTGGTTGAGTGGTTTCCCCAGATGGTCACGTTTGAAACCTTATCATAGAATACACCTGCTTTAAGAGCAAGCTGCAAAAAACATAAGATGTGTTATAACCTAGTAAAATTATAACTAAAAGAGCCTTTTAAAAGGAAATTTTCACTAGGAATGACATGTACCTGGCATTTGGCCCTATTCTCATCCAATCTTGTCAAAGCATGAAAATTCTTCGCAGGTATATTGGGAGCATTTTTCAAACAAATTAGAGCACTACAAAAGAAATCAGGATTAGTATTGATAAGCTTCATTTAATAGATATAAAATCTACAAGGTAGGTAAAAAACATCCTACTTTGTATTGCATGGGTTTCCCACAACTATCACTTTAGCATTACGGGATGCAACGGCATTGAGTGCTTTTCCCTAAGTTTATCATTTAAAAACCAAGAGGGTTACAGATATAGGAGGAAAAATACAAAATAAAAAAAAAACATTAGTCCATTATAAACGATGCAGAAGTTAGCATGAACAAAAGTTCAAATAACAAGCACCTGCTCAGCAAAAATTTGTCCATTTATATCCAACAAGCCAGCTCGTTCCATTCCAGGCCCACGAGGCTTTGCTCCAATCAGAAGAGCCCATTCAACATCCTGGAAGACATCATAAGGATCAATGCCAATACTGACCTCTCTCAATAAAGGATATAGGGAGTCCTCCAGTTCCATAGCAACTCCTGCATATGTCAAGCAAGAATATTGATGAACATGGAGAAACATCAGTCACCACTGTCGGGTCTTCTTATATTACTTTCATTTTTGCAAGGCTTTCGCACAACATTGCAAACAGAATGACTCATCAAATCTGTGGTTCCAATAACATCATATAATAGTCTCCATGTGCATATACCCTGCTTATATTGCTTCATAGATTCATATGCTTTTTCAAGGGAACGAAAAAGAAGACAAAAAAAGAGAAAATTCGACTTGAAAATCATACCTTCAAGAGCTTCGAAAGACCTTTCAGATCCCAATAGTTTCAACGCAATTGGTTGATCAGGCCCAAAAACCTCACCAGAGGCAAGCTGAAATAGCAAGTAAGTTAAGTGTCTCCCAGTAATTATGGGTGTACAGAAAAAGAGATGACTAGTCCCCATTTAGAGTATATCTAGATTGTAGGATAACAATTCACTTAAGATGACCAGAAATATAAGTTTGAACTACATTACATGATCACATAATTTGAGTTTTCATTAGCAATTTATGCCTAAACTAAAGTCTAAAGATAGATTTGTTGATAAGGAAACAGTAAGAACTCCTTACTTTGAAAAGAAGATGATTAGATATCATCCCAGCGGCACCTGAAACTGCAATATTTATTAATTTCTTCCATGATTTTGTCTGTTCTTCCTGTAAACATAATTCAACACTGATTCATCAACAATACGCACGACACAGAAACAAAATGATAGGAAAGATGAGATGAGAATCATTTGATGAGCACAGCATCCCTGCAACAGTATGTTGTATAAGAACGTTTGTATGTCTATCTATTCACCCTTTTCTTCGAACAACTATGTGATATATAGGAAGAATTGACTATGCAGCTAAACAGGATTACACTCTGTTTTGTAATTATGAGATTGAAGTTTCAATCTTATAGTTTATCTATTTATGTACAGTCTGAGCTCTAGAAATCCTCGAGCTGTTTCCGTTGTCTTTCTATACAAATGGTGAATTTAAAAAGAAGAAGGTACTTGGAGCAAAGACGAGAATTTTCGTAGTTGAATATAATTCTTGTGTTCTTTAATCTTCAGTTACGTTTTGAGATCATCAATTTGATCTATAACCCGCTCCTCTGTTCTTGGGTAGTTGGATTTCATTTACTAGGAGATAGTAACAGTGATAAAATTCAGGTTTACCCAGACTGAATTTCATCAAATAGTTCATGTTTATAACTCACGACCATATAAGTACTAGTGAATTCTACCACAACTAGTCAAAGAACACCAAAATGAACTAAAATTAAGTTGGTTTCAGAATCAAAACAACAAAAATCCTACTTTTTTAAAGTAATTCAACAAAGAAAATCACAAAGAACTCGAGCAAGGAAGAAAAACGTACAGCTTTGAGGTCGTAAGTAACACAGAACACACCAAAGCACTCATGCTTGCTCTTTGGGTTATCAATCTGCTGCGGAGCGACAGGGGCCTGAACTTGGCTGAGATTGAAAAATAGAGATGTTTAGAAAAGAACAAGAGCATTAGAAGAGAGAATTTAGAACATTTAAGAACTTACTTCGGTGCTACCGAACAGAACACCCTAGCATTGTGTGGTTTCTGGAGAGGACGTAACAGATTAAGACGGTTATAGGAGAGACGGGTTTTTGTTAGAGAGGAGAATTGAGAAGAAAGAGAACGAGTTTCTGAGTAGGTGGGAGTGAATTCAGCAACCGCCATAGCTAGAGAGAGAAAAAAAACAGAGGAGAGAGAAACAGAGAGAAAGAGAAGTAAAAGTTCTCGCTGGCTCTGCTTTGGAGGGAGAGTGACGAGAGAGGATTACTGAAGATGGGGTTTGGATTTTTCAACAGTTTTGAAAAATTGTAGTATAAGGTCCTGAACTGGACACGTGGCACGACAGGATGATCCAAAGATCTCCCCTTACTTCCCGTTAATTAATGGTTGGGTTGGGTTGGGTTTGGGTTTTGTACTGTATTGAAATTCTGGAAAATTTTGGAGATGATGACGATGATGATGAATATGTACTGTATTGAAATTCTGGAAAATTATGGAGGAGGACCTAAACATTTCATTTATTCTTTAACTAGGTATATCGACGTGCCTCCAGCACGGCTTAAAACCTTTGCGGAGGAGGGAGAGAACTTCAGCAGATCTGCCGGTGGCGGTGGGGAGGAGGAGCCGACACAGATCGAAGGAAAAAAACAGTAAGGGGAGAGGGGAGGTAGAGAGAAATCGAGAGAGAGGGGGCAGGGAGAGAGAGGGGAGCCAGCTTATGAAGCAGGACACAATTTATAAACATGACAAATCTGCCCCCGTCCTAAATTGTATAAGAGATAACAACAAATGGATTAGTAAACTAATTACCTTTGCCAATAAATAACCCTCTACTTATTCTTACACCTTGTTTACACTTGCTTGTGAAGTCATATGAAGATAAACCACTGGCTGATTTTTATTGAGAAGATATGTCAACATGTTCACAGAGTCTTTCATAAGTTATGAAACCTTCAAATTTTCTATTGTTTGAAATATATACAAGTCACAGGTGTGTCATTACATGTATCAACCAAACACGCATTAACACAAAGCCATGCATATATATACGTACGTGGTAGTGCACAAATAATATTACACCTCAATCCAAGTCACAGACATAAAAATATGTATACTGATGACTCAAACACAAGCTTAGCTACAAGCAGCTTTTTAATTATATATTTAGTAGAGAATAAAGAGAGGGGTGCCCGCAGCCTGTTCATCTACAATTGATCTGGACTAGTGATCATCTGGCTCAGCTAGCTAGCTGCATGATTAATATTATTATAGGATTGATCGACGATGGATGGATCGACTACTTGAAGTTCTTGCCTTCGAAGGTCTGACCGAACTGCCAGTTGGTAGGAGCGACGTGCCAAGCGGTAGAGCTACGCCCATCGCTGGCTATGACTCGGAAGGTAAGCGACTCACCAACCAACATGGCATCCGTGATCCAATACTGACCCCAGTCTCTTTTCATTGTTGTCCACCCTACCTTCTTGCTACCCTTCACCTTCACCATCTTCACATCTCCTGCTCCTGCTACGTTCCAAACCAACACCTTGTAGTAATATGGGTTCCCGGATATCGTGAACCTTATCCCTCCTTCCTTCTTGCAAGGAACGCGGCGATATTGTACAGGGATGATACCGGCCTTGTACTCGGCTATCTGAAGGAAAGCGGGTTGGGAAAGATCGAAATGAGCGTTGGGAGGGTTGCACCATCCACCATTGTTGCTAGGAAGGTTGTAGTTAGGTGGACAAAAGTTGGTACCAGTAACAAAGAGAGAAGGCTGTCCTGGTTTGCACCACTGTGGATCGTTGACACACTTGATCTCATAGCATGAACCACATGCCAACCCGTCGTTGAACAAAGCCGTGCTTAATGCCGCTGTCTGGTGGCCGTATCCGTTTTTGCTTTCATAACCACAAGCTCCCCCTGCGCTTATAAAGCCATATATACATACATACATACGGAACCAAATTTTCTTCCTATTAGTATTCCCTAGTATATAACAACCCTAAATGCGGGGTGTTATAAGGTCAACCCACCATCCTTTGGCCGTTATGTAAAACACCCCACATCGAGGATTAAGTGGTGTTAATTAGGATAGACGTGCTATTAACACATCATCAATTGTCACATGGTCAAATTAATAGGAATAATGCTATGATAAGTAGAGATTTTTTTAGGAGATTTTGTGGGAAGATTCTAAATTGATAACAAATTAGTTACCATTTTTCATGTCTGTGAATTGTAAGGCATGAACTTATAAACTTAAAGTACTTAGGGTTGTGTTTGATAGCAAAGAAGTTTGTCTGCAGACATATGTTCATTTCTACTAGTTCCACGCTAGTTCCGCAGAATTATATTTCTTGGGGGTGGGGGTGTGCAATGAAGCCTATTAATTTCATGAGATTACTTACATTGAAAACTAATTTTGACCAAATATCGTAATTTGTGTTATTTCTGCTAAATTAACTAATCCAATTCTATGAAATTCAAACGCTATCAAACACAACCTAAGGATTTTCTAATTCATATGCCATGTTGCCGAGTCAAAATCAACCAAAAACTCCCCTCCAAAAATCTCTTCCTAGCTAGCATTACTCAATTAACATGTACGTATATATCAGATGGTATATATGTCATGTGGTCCAATGGTACTGTGGTTCAAATAGAGCATTACTCTTAATTTCCATTATCAACTGTACTCTCACTAGTACCTACCTTCCGTTCCTGACCCATCGGCCTCTCCGTAGAAGGTAGCATGAGCATTCTTCCACGGTCCTGGTCTGAACTTGGGTTTATGATGCTTGGCGTGGAGACCCTCCACGGGGTCAGCAGCAACGAGGTTCCTGGCCGGACGAGGCTTGTTAGAGTAATGACCGGATCCAAGTTTCAATACGTGACGTGAAGAAGAAGCTCGGACAGACGCAGGAAGGGTGAGAAACAGTAGCAGCAGAGCTGATAAGAGTATACGACGCTGCTGCATTGTTGACGACATCTTTGAGCCCAGGGCAATGCATGCAAAGGGTATGACTAGCTAATTAGAAATGACTACCTTCGCGCTGCAGGTTGAGCTCTTGATGGTTTCTCTCTCTTCCTTTCGCTGGATCTAATTCCCTCCTCTCCCTTCTATAGCTCTTTTTGTTGTTGTAGCTAGGTGTGGAATTCTGGATGATGATGTAGTTTATATAGAAGTCTAATGAAGTTTGAATGAGAGGAGGTCAGTAAATTTGGGCGTTTAAGGTGGAACATCAATTGTTCATTGCCACTCCCTAGCTACTACCGAAACAAACGCCTATTCTGCATATGGCAACAAGAAACAAGTTAGGAAGCCCTTCAATTTAGGAGTTCCTCCCCTGTAATTCACCCGGTGAAAAACGTGGTAACTAACTTTTTACCACGAATCTCCCCCAAAAATCTCCCCATGGCTAGCGTTTCCTCTCTTTATCTACCATCCAGCTGTTATGTTTGTTGTCAGGTTTATATTATAGTGTGCTACCATTTTATCAGGTGTAATGTTGGGCGGCGGCCGAACTCCTAAAAATCAATCCTTAGATCATCTTTATGTAAGCTCCACATTTAATGGAGTAAGGAGTTACTATTGAGATTAATTAGTTTGGGAGTCTGCCTAGCACTACTCTTTCATTACGGGCCACCAAATCTCAATTCGATTGAAATGGTTGGGCCCAACAAAATTGGGATCGATCACATCCATCTTATAGCTGATATATTGAGTTCTGTAGAGTCTGATCATGGGAGACTAAGGTCCAAGACGCCGCCGAAGCTGCTGCCCTGCTAGTGCAGCATACCAAAAGTCAGAGTTGGCTGAACAATGAGTAAGACGAACAAGGAAGAGGCAAACGAAAGGTTGGGCGGCCAGTATAGGTCCTCGGCAAGCCAGGGGCGCTGCCAGTTTTGCCACTTTTCAAGTATTTCAGTGTCTATATTCGTGTTGGACTCCTCCGAATCCATGGATTGCTGTTGTGCGCATATGTTGGACCCTAGTGATGCGTTTCAGAGATTCCAGTTTGGAGTAGATTTCCTGTAGTTTCTCACAAAAGGTATATAAATACTCTGGTATTAGTCTATTTTATGTAAGCTGTGTGCAGGGTGCAGTGTTGAGAGGGTTGTATTGCAAGATAATTATGATTGTAGTGGATTTTTCTGAAGTTTTTCTCATTTTGAGTTTCCTCGTAAATATTTTGTGTTTAGTAATTATTTTCTTTTCTCGCTCTACTTTTCGCCCGTAGGTTAGGTTAGGTTAGGTTCCTAACATGTTAATCGTGCTATACATATATATAAGCAATCGTGCTTGTTCTTAATTTGGGTTATCAATCTAATAACGAGGGAAGAATATGAGCATTAGATGATAGAGAATTCAAAATTTCAGAAATTAATACTTCGATTGGTGCCACCGAACAGAACACCCTAGCATTAAAGACTAAAACCACGTACAAGCAACACACGGGTACGCATATGCATGTTCAAAGGTTCCAAGTAAAATATGGGAAATTTGCTTCCACGGTTTTTTTATTAATACAATAACACTTCACCTATTCTTACGCTTTCTTTACACTTGCTTGTAGTCCATATGATATGAATATGATTTAAAGACTGATTTTTTTTTTGAATGATAATTTTCTTACCATGTAGTTCATCCATGCATAAAACTACATTTTGTACTTATTAGACAAAATTTTCTTTCAATTATTAATTTGAAGTACAAGTAGTCACGTGTGTCATTACACGTATGTATATCAACCATATATCCACGTACGCTAATATAATAGCAATAATAACACAAAAGCCATGCACATACATGTGGTACGTAGTGCAAAATTACACCTCATGACATAAAAACACACGACCTCAAAAATATACATACACGCATTGCTTTCAATAGCTAGTATAGTAGAGAATTAAGGAGAGGGTGCTCCAGCAATAATAATAATAATAATTACTTGGAAAGGTTAGGAATTCTCATAATTAATCTAGCTGCTACGCTCGTCGATCTAGAGTGATCGATCGATCTGGTTAATCGATGATCATGAATATTGGACTACTTGAAGTTCTTGCCTTCGAAGGTCTGACCGAACTGCCAGTTTGTAGGAGCGACGTGCCAAGCAGTGGAACTACGTCCATCACCGGCTATGACTCGGAAGGTAAGCGACTCACCTACCAACATGGCGTCTGTGATCCAATTCTGACCCCAATCACGTTTCATTGTTGTCCACCCTAACTTTTTGCTACCCTTCACCTTCACCATCTTCACATCTCCTGCTCCTCCTACGTTCCAAACCAAAACCTTGTTGTAATATGGGTTACCAGATATCGTAAATCGGATCCCTCCTTCCCTCTTGCAAGGAACCCTACGATATTGTATTGGAATGATACCAGCTATTTGATCGGCTATCTGAAGGAACGCAGGTTGGGAAAGATCGAAATGATCAGCTGAAGGTCCATCATTGCTACTAGGACAAAGGTTAGTACCAGTGACAAAGAGAGAAGGCTGTCCTGGTTTGCACCACTTCGGATCGTTGATACAATTGATCTCATAGCATGATCCACATCCCAACCCGTCGTTGAACAGTGACGGGGATAACGCCGCTGTCAGCACGCCGTATCCATGTTTGCTTAGATCTTCATAACCACAAGTTCCTCCTGCATGCATGTATGCATTAAGTACGTTCCAAACACATACAAGAGTTCTTAATTAATAGCTAGCTAGATCATATTTTACATAGACATGCATTTGAAATTCATAGATATGTATGGACGTATCACATTGTTTTACCACGTGGTGTTATGTGTACATACTGCATCAGCTAATGTGATTAATGCGATTATTATGTTCATCTATTTCTAAGGTGGCTGGGTGAGCAATTAAACCACACAATCCTAATTAACTACGGGGTGTTAATTAAATATACCGTCAACCCCACCATATATATACTTTGACCAAAGAACACCGCACAAGTGGCTGAACAAAATCAAATTGGCACCCGAATGTGGATCACGTAGTTGGCACGTGGTCAAATGATTTGACATAGTATGTCACATCAGCCACCATGTCACGTGGTCAACTATAGTGGTCCAATATGTATAGATATTAATTGGTTCATGTTCATATAACATTACTCTTTTATTAATTATCAACTGCATGTGCATACCATTCGTTCCGGATGCATCTGGCCCTCCGTAGTAGGTAGCATGAGCATTCTTCCATGGCCCTGGTCTGAACTTGGGTTTATGATGCTTGGCGTGGAGACCCTCAACGGGGTCAGCAGCAATAAGGCTCCTGGACCCAAGTCCGCTCAATACTTGACGTGAAGATACTCGGACAGCCGGAAGGGCGAGAAACAGCAGCAGCATTACTGCTGATAAAAGAATACGCTGCTGCATTGTTTCTCTCTCTAGCTTAATTTCTCCACCTCTATATCTCCCTCTCCCTCTCTCTTTCTTAATTTCTTTTGGTTCTAGGTGTATATGGTGTTCGGTTTGATGTTATATATTTATAGTAGTACACTAATGAAGTTTGAACCAGAGGACGTCAGTGAATTTGGCCGTTTAAGGTGGAACGTCCTTTGCTCTTTGCCTCTCCTCATACCGAAACAGACGCCAAGAGCTTTTCTTATTTTGTCAGGCTCAGGCAACAGCTAGCTCCCCGGCCCACTCAATTCCTTTCTTTATCCACCAATCCACCTGGTTTGGTTTCCTTTTCTTTCATGTTTTTGAACTCCCATCTCATCCTGGGACCCACCTAATTATCAGAGTAAAAGCTGGACCAACAAAATTAAGATCAATTGATCCTATGGCTGAGATTGCGCTAAAAATAATTGCTTATTTTATCATCCAAACAAATTTTGGGGGCAGTCCGACAAAGCAATTCCAAGTGATATTGGCTCAATTAAAAAAGCATCATCAATTTGAACAATGAAAAACTTATGTTTAATCAAAATATGGTCTTTGTGATTATTACGTAATCCAAATTATGAAAAAAATACATAAATAAAAGATCGAGTTGATCACTGCTAATTTGCACGCAGACCAACTCAGTCTAAATTGCTTCGGCTCACTAGTATTTGTGTATAAGCTGCTTGAATGCATCCTTGTTCTTGGAATAATAATCAATCTCTGCCTGCAATCCGATCCAATAGAAAAAACAAAGGCATCAAGATCAAGGTCAGTATACTCTGTATATCTTTTACATATTTGCTCAAATTCACCATCAATGAAGCAATGAACATGTGAAAATTAAAACATTTAAAAGGTATATATACATAACTTAATTGCTCCATCGAGGAACACAACTTAATTACCTTGCGAACACCTGTAACAGCTGTAACAAGCTTTTCGCCAAGAAGCTCCTTCAAAATCGTATCTTTCTCAAGAGCTTCTACAGATTCACCTAGTTCTTTCGGCAGTCTTTGAAGTCCATTGACGCTAGAAGGGTTCGTTCCTGTTCCATAAAAATAATGCCCCATAAACATGTCAGAGTTACAGTATAAACTTTGTGAAACACTAGTAGGAGTTAGAAATCTATTCTGAGATTCTCTCCTGTATATTCTTCTTAATAAAATTCACTTCGTTCTGATAAAAAAAAAAAATCTATTCTGAGAAGAATCCATCGAAACCTAGAAAATCTGTTCTTCTTTTCTGAACATACTTAAGGACCAACTTGGGTCAGGATCCCATGCGAGTCGTAACATACATGCATGGTTCAAAATTTCAAATGTTTCACAATGTCTCATTTCAATTTTTTTTTAAACGACAATGTCTCATTTCATTAGTTAGCAGGACTAGCGTGTACCGGTTTGTTTCAATGGAGGAATACAAATTCATACCAATTGGTTCAGGCAAGCTAAGATGTCTCTGCAGGCCATCAATACCAGAAGCAATTATTGAAGCCAAGCCCAAGTGAGGGTTTGCACACCCATCAAAAGATTTAATTTCAAAGTTGCTGACAAGTCCATCAGATATTCCTGGCGGGCATGCAGTTCTCAATGGAGCTTCTCTGTTTTCTTTTCCCCAGCAATGGTATGCTCCACTCCATGTATTTGGTTGAATCCGATCATAACTGGACATAAAGAAGAAGAAAAAAAAGAAGTAAAAACAATTGATAGGGATAAATGAGATGGCAGTCATTATCTAGAAATATGGTTTGGAAGCAAAAATAGTATGATGATACGCATTTGAAGGAAAATTGAAAAAAAAAAATTTATCGAAGTGTTTTTAAAGTGGATAATGAAAAGGCAAGGGACAACACCTATTTGGAAGGGGAGCTGCAAAAGCCAAGATAGAAGAAAGATGACTAAGAACTCCAGCCATGAACTCCTCTCCAACTTCAGACATTCCGTATCGAGATGATCCACTGGATGCCATAAATACATTATTCCCGTTTTGCCACAGACTTAAATGAACATGAGATCCAGATCCAATATCATCCAACGAGTACCTGAAGGAGTAAGGGGTGACAGAAATGTGATGTCATGAAAAAAGTAAGAAAAGAAAGGCTTTAACCATTCTCAAGTAAAAATATTTCCTAATGAGGAACTGCTAAGAGTTTTGATACGATTTGAAGGCTTTTGGAAGTAAATTGATTCCAGCACCATAAGAACACAAGAAAACTTGAAGTATTGATTGCGAGAACAGGAATTATAAGCTTAATTTATACTGGAAAAAAGTTATAATGTGGTCATAAAGTAGTGTAACCAGAAGGAAGTTAGGAGTCCAGAATGAGTAAATTTTATAATAAAAAATAGTCAGAGAGCCAAAATGAAAGAAAAATAAACATTCTGCCAAGTAACAGCGGAAGATACATAAGTAATACAATGAATCGAAAGACAATCATTATATGAGAACCCATAACCTGTTATACTTAATTCCACATGGTGAACCGTGCACTTAAAAGAATTTTTCTAGGACATGTAGAAAACACTATGGAGCCTGTTACATCATGAAGAAACCAACAAGCTGAAGGATAGAAAACAAATGTTCTTACAATTTCCTAGCAAGAAAGTTATGACGGGCAAAATAGCAGTCAATCTCAGTATACTAGGTAATTCATGGAACACTAGCAATTTGGATAGTGCTGCAGTTGTTGCAATAATGAGTATGGATCAAGACAGCAATACCCAGCGCTCTACGCCCATACAGAATTCGGATGTGTGATTGCAAGATAATGCTTATCTAACATAAGAAAACGAACTAAAATACTTACTTGGGCACAAAAGTTGCCAGTAAACCATGTTTTCTTGCAACAGCCCTTATAACCTCTCGAGTAAAAACTAAGTTGTCAGCAGCAGAAGTACAAACAGTATGCCCCAAAGATATTTCAAATTGACCTTTCCCAGATTCTGCATGCAACTGCAACATTGAGAAAGCTATCACTAAATAAACGAAGGAATTAAGCATGCTTTTGGCTGAAGAATCAAGCAATCATGTACAACTGCAAAAACTATGATACAGAACTAGTGCAAACATATGACTAAAGGATAGAGGATCACAAAAATGAGGTTCCCCTTGAACTTAAAAGCGTCTTGGTTATCAATTATAATGCTATAAGATAACATCATAGGGGAATTGGAATGCACTGAGCTAATTTTTGCAATTGCAACATGTACATGCTAACAGAAGATTGATCTTTCAGTTGAAACATATGAATATCATACAAAGTGCTGAATCAAACAGAAAGAAACCAACAATTCAAAAATCTCTCTTAGGCCGCAGAGGTATTTTTATGAGACTCTTGTTCTGTTATTGATATTTATTAATGGCATAGTATGAATGGAAAATATGAGGATTGGTAGATTTTAGGTAACGCATATAGACTAGAACTTTCATGGAAATGGTTCCCATTGTCCCAGTTATGAACATAAACAGAGATTTTAAAACGATTTGTTTTACCTGTTCCACTGAAATATTCATGGACTGGAGTGCCGAGTTTGCTTCCTGTAGTAAAAGGGATGCAGCATCAAATCCTGAAGTGGAACAGTAGGGGGTCGAGTCAAATGGTACCCATTCTTCTTTTCCATCCCTGGATAAAATCTTTATATAATTATGATTATTCAAATAAAAAGTATAAGACAAACAACACTAACAATCAACAGGATAACATACCTTAATACAGCCCTCAAAAGATAAAACTCATTTTCAAAACCAGCGTTCACTTCCTGTAAGCAAGAACTATCAATCAATCATCGAAGGAAGATGTTGTACAATGAACTCAAAATATCTGAACGCCATACCAAGTTAAATTCATCTTTCAGAACTTTTGAAACCCTTCGTAAGGTCTCCCTTGGACAATATTCCCAAGCTTCACCAGGTTTAAGTTGCATGTCAGCCAAAACCATTTCCTCCCGCTGAGCCCTGTTGGGAAACAATAACATATAGACATGAAAAACAAACTAATATCAACATGGACAAAACCAAATTGACGTATAGAATAACTTGCTGAAACTATTACGAATTTACGAGTTCCTGCTGATTCATTTCTTTATCTTCTCAAAAAAAAAAAAAAAAGATCCTGAAACTGGTGATTGAAAGAAAATTAAAAGGCCTTCCAAAAAGGGAAAGAAAGAAGAAGAAGAGGCAAATAGTCAGTACCATGGAAGCCTCCACTTGGTTGACAAGTCAGGTATCAGTCTGATCTCACCCACGCCAGTTAGATTAGTCCCATCAGCTGGCCCATCACAAAATGAACTCATCCCCATAGATGCAAAAGTCAAACCTACACCTTTCTGTCTGACAACATCATAGAACCGCTTTACCGGGATTACCTGAAATGAAAATTTGACAATTGAACAAGATTTTAATAATCTCGCATATCGTAATCCTATCAACACAATCAGATTTAAATTCACTGTCAAAGGGAAATCATGGGTCTAATAAAACGAAACTTTGTTATTTGCATTAATTCTAATCATGTAGATTGCAAGTGGCCAAAGCATACAGCAAGTCAAATGGCAGTAGCATGGGAAAACTTACACGACATCGGTGCTGTCCAGAAGCATCAACCCAGATAATGCGGACAAATACAATTTCCTGGTCTGATGCATTAGCTTCTACTGTTACAGAGTCATGAGGCATAGCATTATTGGGAGCTGACGATCCAACAACCTCCTTGATCTTATAAAGTTGAATTGCATTGTTCTTAAAGATATCTTCAGCTGCTTCTACAGCTTCAAGAATTGTAAGATCACCATCATCACATGCATCGCGTAGAACAGATGACACAACTTCACGTGCTCTCTTCGCACCTGAAAAATCGAAAGAAATGAGGATGAACAACTAGATTTAATAGCTTCTTTGGCCAAGTAAACAGGAATAGAACAAACAAGCGAATAAATAAAAAAGAGTGAGCAAATTTTGAGCAAGAGACCAACAAGTGAGGCTCATCTTGAGCGTAATATATATTGGACCTCAACAAATAAAATGGTATAATTATAGAAATGACCAAGTTACCACTCATCCATGATACCGTATCACTTGCAACTTGGCTGTTTCAAAATTATTTCAGGACAACCATAAAAGATCCTTGATATTGTATTCTGAGAAGTATATAGAATATTTATACTCTTAAATGGATCTTTCCAGTTTCCACATAAATTTATGCTGACTAGGTTTGCAGACTACAAAACAATCTCAACAATAGCATATAATATGTATGGGAAGATCTTGAGCATGAGAAAAGCAATATTGAATCATTTCTAGGTACAAGTACAACACCCCACTGTTGAATAAAGGCCGATGACTTGTATTTCCTGCTAGATTGTGTGCATGAACACGAACAACCAACTGAAGAATGCTATATGAATTGCTTCGGTTGACAGTTTTTTGCTTCGTGTGTATTGTCTTGTTCTCTTATGTGATAGAATGTTTGACCATCTTTTAATTTGCATACCAATCATAGCTCCCTTATGGTTTAGGAAACATTCTCAACACAAAACAACGATTATCATCAACACTTAATCAAGCTCAAACCTTTTTCGGCCAAACAAACATTCTAAACATACCTAAGTAGAAAGTTTCTGGAAATGCATAGCCATCAGTGCTGAACATAACCTGCAAACAGTTGTTTGTTTAAGATTAACAATTGTAAACACAAATGAACATAAATTGGCAAGACACTATTCAATTTCCAAAGTGTTGTGAAAGGCAGAAAGCCAATAAAGAAAAAAAAAAAAAAGGAAGAAAGAACAAAGAAAACAGAGTATTATGAAAGCCGTACTTAAGCCAAAACAGTAAGCTGAAACACGAGGAAATGAAACATAGATGAAAACTCAGAATAAAAGTTTGAAAGAGCAGGTACTTTGTTTAGCATCATTGACAACAAACTGAAACATCAACTTTCAAAGATTAAATATGAAGCATAGGTCATACAGATCTAGGATAAAAAATAAAGCGCTGTGATTTTTAGCAATCAAAGTTCAGAAGAAATAATATACATTTGGTACAATTTTACCTAGAAGCATGGACAAATAAATCTGAGAGCATTTATGGATGTTGTTTCCACAACTGCATATAGGTTCTTTTTTCGTGTAAGTCAGCCTTATAAAAGATGGCCATGACTAATGATCGACCAGCACAGCTGCTTGCTACTTTTTCCTAGTGATTTATACCTTATTTCTTTTCTATAACTTATTTTCCTTTGACAGCAACTTTTCTACAACTATTCATAACATTTTATTATAAAAAAAAATACTGCAGAATCCAATTCAGACCATGAAGATTTTACAACATCAACCTAACATTCACAATTATTGCAATAACTAGTGGATAAACTATCAAATTTTTATAACCCCTACAAAATAGTAAGAGAAAGATATATCCAGAGATTTTCTTTATCTGATTGTAGGTGAAAAGTAATGAGGATAGTTCGAAACTTTCACGTGTTATTACCTTCTTTATTGGAGCTAACTCTAATAGTTCTTTCATTGATGATATCATCCCATGGACACTAAGCTTTGGAACTGCCAATCCGAAGTCAAGGTAGACCTGATTGAAAATATGTAATCTGTGAAGGTCCTCGAACTTTTTTTGACTTTAAATAAATCCTGAGAGGTCTATTAAGAATTTAAAAGATCAAACCTGAGGGTAGACAGATGCTAGATATGATGCTTCTTTTGAAAATGGATAGGATGCGTGTAGAAGCACAATATTACATTTAGAATATCTCTTGTCCTCAAGGATAGCCCGTAGGTGAAGGGGATTACTCAGCCTTAAATCCAGATCCCTATCCCCAAACCTGGTAACAATTATGTAAAAAAACGGTGTTAATATTGCTTTGGTAGAAAATTAATAAATGATGCCAGTATGTCACAACAAAGAGAGGAAAGTAATGAAGACTGGACAGACACTAATGAAGATACTAGGGATATAGTTAATAAGCTTACAATGCACGTTCTATAATTGTACTTATTTTTTGGTAGGCACGTTCTATAACTGTACGCATACTCAAGTTTAATGTCAATGGGTCAGTCTAGCAAAGAAGAAACTTCCAGAGTACACATTAATTGTATATAGGGACCTTTAACCCTTGATCTTGTCTTTTCTTTCTCTAAGAAATACATGAAACTAAACAAGAGTACTTTAAGTAGCAACAACAAACAGCTAGAACCACAGCATGGGCTTAACACCAATGATTGAACAAGCAGAAAATACAATCAAGGGCATCAGTGGTATAATTGATACCATAATGCAAGTAAAAGTAAAACAGTTAAGTTATAACGAACATGGAAATTATGCAGTATCTTGATTAATACATGTTAACCCAAGGACTACTAACCGTCTACAAAGAATAATACGATGAATACATCTTATAACCAAAAATTGCTCAATTTTTCAAAACTGACCCGATACTTCAAAATAAAGTATAAAAGCAATTGCCCCGGAAAAACAATTGCACAAACTTAAGCATGTAGTATGTTGACAAGTATGCAGAAATGAAAATTTTGATGATTTTTCCTACCCTGTGTGTATCTGTATTGGCAAGTCAAAGGACAAAGCAATGTCCAAACTACACGTAAAGATATAGTCAATAAAGCTCTTATTCTGGATGCTAACAGGCTTCCCAGCTGCAAAGAGACATGAACAGAAGTTACCCTCTACTGAATACAAAAAATGCTGATCCACCTGTCCAAAAAGTCATGTATTAAGCAGGCATCCCTTACCACTTAAAACTTCAGAAAGTCCTTCCTCGGCATCCTTCTTATTGACATTTGGATCAATTTCTAGACCACTTCGGTATGCAGCTATGCTCTTCAAGGCAACAGCTTTATCAGCAACTGTAACAGAGAAGCTAAGGGAGCAAAATGAAAGAGGAACTAACTCCATTGACCAATGATAAATGAGCTCTATCAGACCCAGATATCTCGAAGTGGATATCATATCTGTGTTGGACACTTGAACTTTAAGGGTAAAATGCCCTGTTTGTACCATTTTGGGGTCATATCCAAATGCATCTGGCAAACAAATCATAAGATAATGTAAAATAGATGCTGTTAAATTTCAAAGGATATGACTTCAACTTTTTTACGAAGATATCAGTGAACAAATCCAACGTCCATTTTGAACCATTTGGTATTTCCTGAAAGAAGAAAAAGAAAAGTACTCTCATGAATCTGTTTTTTTTAAAAAAAAAAAAAAAAAAATTCAAACCCATACAATAACTAAGATTCTACCTTGAATAACTTAGGTAGTGCATTTTGTTGGATAAAGAACATTTTCAAATGCCAGCTCAAATTAAAACTGATAGTGCAAGTTGCTACAAGGATAGAGTGACAGAACCCACCATTTAATAATACCTAATGCATGATCTATAGTTGAGAATTTTCATACATTGAACCTAGCTAGCATCCACACTGTCATTGTTCCAATTGAAAACGGATAATTAGAGATATACATTTGTGATCCTTGTCTAGTTTTCAAGAATATTCAATCCTTTAACATAGTCAATGCACATTTATTATCTAGTGAACCATGCTAAAGCACAAATGTGATCACACATTGAAATACAGAAACAGAACAAAACATCAGGCTGTGATCCACCAAGAGTCTAACAATGAGTTGATCATATAGTCATACAGATATGAAAAGGTATGATTCAAAAACTGCTGAGAAGTTTTACTGATCTCCAAAAGAACATAAAAAATTAAAAGTGTGTCACTCACATCATCAAGAATCTTCTCTGCCAGATATTCAATTCTTAATATTCTACCGACAACTGGTGCAAAACTCCTGTGCCACTCAAGATCATTCATTTTGTCGAGCTCGAATCCATCATCAATTAGTAAAGCAGAGATCTTCGCAGCTCCAAAACAATTTGAACAAATTGAATGCAATCCAGAGGATCTCCGATAAGATTCAACCGCATTCAAGGATTTCTCACAACCATACAAATCAGCAATATCTCTCAAACTTCTCTGCAATTCATGAAAATTCAGAATCATAGTACTGTCAAAACGGATAATATACTAAAAAAATAATAATAAAAAAAAATCAAAATTTTTCAGAGTTTGCAAAGGAGTGTTTGATTGCAAGGTTTAATAATGATTCTAACTTTGAAGTAAAACACGATTAATGTAACAGTACTTCAAGCTCTGAGTTTGAGAAGAAAAAAAGAAAACAAATAATTTTTACCTTGAAAGAGAGAGTGTGAGGTGCGTAGGATAAGGCA
Organism: Macleaya cordata; assembly: GCA_002174775.1. Lineage (NCBI taxonomy): Eukaryota > Viridiplantae > Streptophyta > Magnoliopsida > Ranunculales > Papaveraceae > Macleaya > Macleaya cordata. The sequence goes on along the minus strand of MVGT01000437.1, from coordinate 2,354,157 downwards.
TCGCCTTCGGCTTCAGAGAAGCATCTGAGGAAAGGAACAGTCGAGTCCAGAGAGACGATGTTGTGAGCATGAGTATCAACAAGCTCCACCTTCTCTACTGCTTCTCTCACTTCATCGTACTTCTTCATCTCTTTCTCTCTCTAAAACTCTCTCTCTCTCTCTCTCTCTCTCTCTAGACTTTCTGTCTGTCTGGCTTGGGCGGGCGGTCTTACCTTCCCCCTTGTCTACTTAAAAGGGTTGGAGACTTTTCGTCTGAGATTGTCGATTATGTCTGTTATCGTGGGCCCCACGTATCGCATCTTTCATTTTTCCACTTTCCAAATCTTATCGTCCTAATTCATACAAAATTACGTATTGGATTAAAGATGAGGGCCTTTTATAAGGAAAGATATTAAAAATGAGATTTGATCGGAATCCACGTAGTATTTCATTTGTTTACTTGGGGGTCCAGCATGCAGCATTTAAGACCCTAGCTGAAAATAGGTAAAATTACACCGATTTTAGGTTTGATTACTGATTCGCAATATTCATGCTGATCCCTATCTTACTAGAAAAGGGATTAAGGGATTCTATTAGAGGAGGATAATTTGTTGATCAACAAGTTCAATACCCACTAAATTTGCCTTTTCCCGTTTAGAATTGATAGAAGGACTACAGTGGTTTGACTTAGCAACACCCCAAGTGTCCATAAGTAATGCTACTCGTCTGCCCAACTTGGTTTCCTCCGTTGGTAAGTTGGGTTGGATCCATCTGATCATACCATATAAGATGGAACAAATTTCTGATGATTTAAAACTGACTAATTTTTAGTTAGGATGATCTTAATATTAAGGGCATCACTACATCGGTGAGGATGATTATAATGCTTAGGGCCTGAGTACCAGAATTATTGTAAAGTGGTGATGCTCTTGCTCCAAACCACACTTTGATACTTCCTCTTTGGAAGCATTTTTCAACTTATGACATTTTTAATTAGCTGATCCCCCGCTTCTGCTCTGGTTACTTAGTTAAGGAGGTCATCTGAAAAAAAAGAAAAAAAAATATAGCTCTTAGATAATCTCTATGTGCCCTAAAAATTTGTGTGTTTAAACATGTGCCTCCTACTTGTGCCCAGCATTACTCATAAAACATGGTTAAAAGAGTCAATAAAGACTGAGTTGACTCGACTGGGTTAATGGACCTAGTTAGAGCATCCACAATGGTGGCAAGGTAAAAGCCATATTTACCTTATCATTTTTAGCGTTAGAGATAGAGTTGCGTATCGGTTGATTTTAAAAAAAATTACAAATAATAAAAAAATAGAATTAGGGACATATTGGGGATTAAAAAAATTAAAACACAAAATAAAATGCCAGGCGGTGTGCAGTAGGGGTGGGATTCGGGCGGGTTGGGCAGGTTAGAAGCTTTGGACATGCCATGCCCACACTATACCTCATTTGCCCAGAATGCCCATAGAACCCACAAAACCTTTAATGTTGTGTTTGATAGCAAAGAAATGTGTTCCGTGGAAATAGGTTCATTTCCACCACTTCCGCGGAATTAATTCCTGGGGGGGGGGCAAGGAAGCCTATTCCATGGAATTACATTAAAAACTAACTATTAGCCACGCTTTTAAGTAACTGGGCCCCCATTTCCGTGGAATTAAAAATGTAAACAAACGACAGAATTTGTATTATTTCCACGGAACTAACCCATTTCCATGGAATTGAAATGCTATCAAACACAGCCTAAAAGGTTTACCCACGCATGGCCCGAGTGGGTTTCTCGGATTCTTTGGGTTTCTTGGGTTCTTCGGGTTGCCCATGTTTCAATAAATTTAAGTGATTGAATGAAATTATTAATACAAAAAAATTAATAAATAATAAATAATAAACTTAAATAAATAAAATATCATTCATAGTTTAAAAAGATAAACAAACTAACAATCTACTCATATAATAAATAAAAATTTTAAACAAAATATGGTAACAACGAAATTCAAATCTATAATTATCTTTATACTATTTTGAGTTTTACTTATTAAGTAATATTATAATTTTACTTTAAGGAAAGTTTTTATTTTGGGTCTTAATACCTCCACCCTATATTAGTAACTTAATATATTTATCCATTTATATCTTTCAAAATACTTGGTAAAATTAGAGTTTTCTTTTTTTTTTCTGGTCACATATTTCCATGTTAGAAATCAATTTAAATCTTAATATATATATGAGTTTCTCGTGTTGGGCGGGTTGCTTGGATTGGCAGTTATATCTGCCCATGCTTGCCCAAACTTGACTATGGGTTGGCAAAATAATATTCATACTTGCCCAAATGCCCAACAACATTCTCCCATACTTGCCCAAATGCCGGGTCGGGTTCGGGTTGGTCGGGTTGACCCAACCCAAGTCCCACCCCTAGTGTGCAGGGACACCGCCTAACATTTTATTTTTTGTTTTTTTTTTGTCTTTTTTTTTAATTTTTTTTTTACTTTTTAATATATTCCAACCTGTTTAATTTTACTTCCAAAATCAGGATGATTTTGAAGAAGAATAAAGGGCTAGAATTAAATAACAAATGTTAAAAAAAAATTGTTGAGTGGGCACCCCGCCTAGCCTTTTTTTATTAAAAAAAGAAGAAAAGAAACGCCTGGCGCTTACCTTGCAGCCCGCCCAGCATCAGGCGGGGAACTTGTGCACCGTCCCATTAAAAATCTGCATATTCCTTTCCAAAAATCTAAATATGGCTTTCCAAATCTCTACGTAAGCTAAAATCCATTTTTAAGTTGATTCGATGGGTATGTTTTTATAGAAAAATGCCAAATTTTTCAACCACTGTAGATGGTCTTATGGTATCTACTTATCCGAAACGTCGTGAGGCATCAAATATGAATCTTTCGGTTATGAAAATGCCAAAATACATCAAGACATGGTCATGCCGTCCTGCTCCGTACCCAACTATGCACAACGGACCTCACAAGGTCAGAGTTCAGACTTACATTCTTCATATATAAGCCCACAATTTGGAACTTACAAAGCTAACGAATAGTACTACACATTTTCATAGCTAATTGCTACTAAGATCATGGCGGGTCAAGAAGGATGGGCCACCATTGAAGAACAAGAATCTGGGGTTTCCGAGCAATCCCTCTATAGTAGGAGTGGGTTTCGCCCGGGTACCGGTATCTACAACTCACTGCTTCAACTCAGTGAAAACCACCGAGTCTCAATACCATTTGATGATTACAACATTACCACAGTTGTGCTATCTCAATTCCCACATCCTGATCATGCTGAGTCGCGAGTTGCACTCATTGACTCAGCCACCAGCAGCCGAGTCACGTATGCTCAACTCCGACGTTCAATTAATTCCCTCGCAGCATCTCTCTACCATGCAATTGGGATTCGTAAAGGCGACGTCGTATTTCTCCTCTCTCCAAACTCAATCTTGTATCCTACTATCTGTCTAGCCGTGTTATCTATCGGAGCAGTACTCACCACTTCCAACCCACTTAACACCGAGTCAGAAATCGCTAAACAGGTTCATGACTCGGGCGCTAAACTCGCTATTTCTTCACCTGAAGAGCTTCACAAACTAGTCCCAGCTGGTGTACCTACATTGATAACCACCCGTTCATCTGATGATCAAAACTTGGTCTCAATAGAGGAACTGATTGAAGGAAGTGAACCATTAGATGCACCAAAAATCAAATGTTCTCCATCTGATACAGCAGCATTGCTGTACTCATCAGGAACTACTGGTGTAAGCAAAGGTGTTATATTAACCCATTCAAATTTCATATCCATCATCAATCTCCTCAAATGGACAGCTGATGCAACATCATCTCAGAAAGATATTTACCTATCTTTCATTCCAATGTTCCATATCTATGGTCTTGCATTATTTGGACTTGGGTTGTTTTCATTAAGAAACACCATTGTTTTGATGCCAAAATTTGATTTTCAAGCAATGCTTGAAGCTATAGAAACTCACAAAGTTAATAACATCACAGCTGTTCCTCCTGTGATTCTTGGGTTGGTTAAGAATTCTGGTAAAGGCCGTCACGATTTGTCGTCGTTGAGGAGGGTGAGTTCAGGAGCTGCACCATTAAGTAAGGAAATTGAAGAGAAGTTTAGAGAGAAGTATCCATGGATAGAGTTAAGGCAAGGTTATGGGTTAACAGAGTGCTGTGGTGCTACTAGTTTTTTTGTTTTGGATGAACAATCGAAGGCCCGACCTGGTTCGGTTGGGCAATTGCTTCCGGGTATTTCTGCTAAGGTGATAGATGTGGAAACAGGACTTCCTCTGCCACCATGTAAGGAGGGGGAGCTTTGGTTCAGGAGTAATACTGTTATGAAGGGATACTTGGGAAATGATGAAGCCACGGCTGCGACAATTGATCGGGAAGGATGGCTAAAAACAGGTGATCTTGGCTATTTCGATGTCGATGGATTCCTTTACATCGTTGATCGGATTAAGGAGCTCATTAAGCACAATGGATACCAGGTAAGGAATCCATGGAAAGCTGGTGAACTGACACAATTCAATTTACAATGGGTACTGGTGTTTGATTTTTAGCTATTTTTTTAAAGTTGATTAAGCTTTTCATGAATCAAACACGCACACCTGATTGTGAATTGTATACTTTCATTTAGGTATCAAGTTTATGTAACCTTTGAATGCAAATGCAGGTGGCTCCAGCAGAACTGGAAGCAATACTTGTGAGCCATCCTCATATCCTCGATGCAGCAGTCATACCGTGCGTTTACAACACACTCTCTCTCTCTCTCTCTCTCTCTCTCTCTCTCTCTCTCTCTCTCTCTCTAACATAAATTAAATTTGCAGAGTTGAAGATGAGGAAGCAGGACAGATACCAATGGCATATGTGGTGAGAGCAGCTGATTCTGGACTCACTGAAGACCAAGTCATTCAGTTCATAGCCGGCCAGGTTGGTGTTGCTTTTCATTTCAAAAAGGAAAAAAAAAATTAATAACTCCACCTGTGGAGCAAAATTCAAATCCTACCGCAACTTATTTGATCAAAATTCAAATCCTACAAAACCAAGGCCAATTTAATAAAACCTCTGATCATTCTTGGAACATTTCTTGTTGTTGGAATTTTACAGGTCTCCCCCTACAAGAAGGTTCGAAAAGTGGCTTTCATTGATTCTATTCCAAGATCAGCTGCCGGCAAAATCTTGAGGAAAGAACTAGTAGTGATGCAAAGCAAACAAGTCCTTTTCTCCAAATTGTAACAATTGTTTTTCCTTGTTCTTGTTTCTTTGTTGACCCATCTGTTGTACTGGGTTAAATACCCAGTTTTGTTATCAGAAAAATAGTAGTCCATCAAAAATATTTTTAATTCATTCTTCTCAGGTAAACCATAAAAAGACTTCGCTTGGTTTCTCACATTAGGAGGACTAGAAAAAAAAAATGAACAAATCTACGATGGGGACGGGGTAGCATAGATCCCCATGTGCATGCCTTTCAGATGATCTCGACTTTCGTGTGATGATCTCTTTGCACGACACTTGAGATCGTCAGAGGGCATCTCAAGGCATTCACATGGGCACCACAATTCCATTTGAAGAATAACTCTACCAGATCACAGAAAACATAAACAAATCCTTGTGTTTGGAGCCATGATACAGCCAGCTATTGAGGTATTAACTGAGGCAGATGCTGATTGAAAACTCTCTCCAAAATTCCAAATTCATAAAAATAAAAAGAAAAAAAGGAAGAAGAAGAAGAGGAAAGAAAAGGTATTTATTAGAGTGAAGATACAACTAAAAGACTATTGTTGTGTTGATGCAAAAAAATGAAATGCAAAGTATTAACATTACAAAACTATTGTCGAGATGAACTTTTAACAAGGGGAAAAAATGGAACATAATAAAGACGTATAATTCTTATTTCTTATACCCAGTGAACTTTGCAACATATGTAACTCAAACTCAAGAAACTTTAGCTGTATATATGATGGCATCATCTTTGTATCCGTTTTGTGATCACATTGACAATGGTCAGAAAGATCTCGAGATTTTCTTCCATCACAAAATGATTGACAGAGCATGTTGATTGGGTAACCAGATAAACACATGTTTTCTTGATGGACCTAGTACAGTCTAACCTAACCAAAGCAATGTTGATCATGTTTCTATAATATAACTATGGCTGCAGGAAAATTCTCTCCAGGTGCTAGGAGCTTTCATCAAAAACACCAGACAACTCATTCACATTTCAAACCTTAGAATTCTTTTTATGAGTTGCGTGTCCCTCCGGCAATCCACTGCCAAACGCCACCTGAATTTTGCCTCTGGGTAGTCCCATCATTGGAAAACTCCATATCTCGTTCAAAGGCAGATTTCTGGCTCCTTAGAACTTGTAGTTCATCCTCTATAGAATGCAGCGATTCCAGGCTCTTCTGTAGCTCTGCAATTTGTGCCTGAAAGACCCCATATTCAAGAGAGCTTCTTAGGCATCCCAAATGAATTTAAGTAAAAAAGAAAAATCCAGACAAATAGAAACCAAAAATGAAAAGAAAAGAAACCTCCAGTTTGAAGCATCTTGAGGTCTCAGCTGCCAGTTGACCTTTGACTGAGAGAAGTTCCTTAAAAAGCAATATAAGATAATGAGCTACTTGAACATTAGCTGCTCAGCAATCAGCTTTATTTCAATTTAAAGTAACAAGAATACCTTGGACAAATCCTCATGAGTATTGTTTATCTCAGTGAGATCTTCCGTGAGCTTCGAATTCTGTGCTCTTATTTCTGTTAGTGAAGACTCCAAGGTCTTTTTTTCTGCTGTAATTAGATTTACGTCAACCGTGAAGTCTTGTGGAGAGCTTTCAGTTTCAATTTCCTTCAAATTTTCATCTTCATTTTTTTTTAGATCAATCTTCTTTTCACCTTTGCTATTCAAAGCATAAGCAGCAGTAACAGAAGCGGCGGCAGCGGCAGCTGCAGGTGACTGAAAAATCTTAGGCCTTAATGAGTCTTTCGGTTTGGTTCTCAAGACATATACCTACAGTTTAATAGCAGCCAGAAGCACTTTGATCAGTAACCTTAGGAACGTAGGAGTTCATTGGATAATCAAGCAGAGGCAGAATCAACCAGACATTAGGGCTATGATATGAGGAAAAACGTTTTGTAATATTAAATACCTCTTGTAATCATAGAACTCTTCCAGCATATTTGTTCATAATTCTGGAATTAATCCACGGCGTGTATGTGTATTCATGAAAATATTTTTAAAAACATCATTCTTCATGGTATTGGTAACATGGAGGAAGCATTTATACAACCTTAATTGACAAACTAACTTCAACCCAACCCAAAATCTTACACAATTTTAGCTGGGACTGCTACCATACCACATACCTCATTGTTATATTTTCCGTAGTATCCACCAAAGGCAACCAGAAGCTTCTCTCCATTTACTAATCCTGTGCAAAGACTCAGTCCCTATACAACATCAACATCAAGAAATTAAGATGTGTTGAACAAGCATGCATTTTTACTTTAGTGTGAACATCACATTCTATTGGCATAAAACAGGTACCGAACTTCAAATTTATTAGCTTCAAAAGCCACATAAAAAGAAAAGGAGCTCTGAAGAAGCAAAAAAGAGTAAATAATTACCTCGCTTGCAAGTGGATCTCGTTCTTTTACACTTGTAACCACCGACCAAACAAGCTTAGACATGTTTAGCACAAGGGTTTCCGAAACACCTACAAACAAGAATCATAATTAATCAATAAAGATACAGAAATACAAACAAAAACATGTATAGTCATCTCCAAACCTGAATTTTTCAACATACCACTTTTATTATCTCCACCACCTACTATGTACCAATTCTCGTTTATAGCGATACCAGCATGACCTGCCCTAGGAGACACCACATCACCCTGAATTTGAGGTTGGGACCATTCCATCTGCAACGTAACGATATCTCATTAGTCTGAACATATAAGCAGTAGGAACAGATTCAGAACTGAACAACAGAGTGGCTCAAACTTGACCCAGAGTGTTAATCTGATTTTATGTGTCCCATTGTGATCATAAAAACACATGACGAAACATGGTTAAACAACTACCAATTCATTTGACAACTATGGAAACTGAAATTTATTAGATACTTGTTTGTCTATTAAATATAAATGTTGTCAAGAAACTAAAAGACCAATTTCGAACACTTACAGTGTCTAAATCCAATATGTGTAGATCACTGAAACACACTGAATGAGAACAACCCCCAAAAATTAGAAGGTACCGATCTGCATGTATGGCTGCTGTGTGATCAAATCTTGGTGATGGAGGTGTCTGCCTATGAAAGCACAAGAAAGGGATTAAACAACTCTTCTGAAATCATCGAGGGGAGTTGTTAGAAAAGAAAAGAGGTAGAACATACAACGTCACCACCACATCCCATGTCATAGTTTCCAGATCAAGAATATGGATATCATTCAGTAAACGCCTGCCAATGTCTTCTCCGCCAAACATTATCAATCTAGAACCAACCAGTGTAACAGATTGCCCTCCACGAGCTATCTGAAACAGAATAGATGTCCATAACGCCCAACATTTCAAACAAGGAAGACCGACTTAAAGAAAGAGAAGAGCAATAGATTAGACATCAGAGAAGTAACTTTGCCGACTAAAAGACAAAATTAAAGAAAAATGAAGAGAAAGAATATGAATTATATTAGCATTAAGAACAAACATAGAGGTTAAGAAGGATTGTTGACTGAAATTACCGGAACTTTTCCTGAGGTCTTCACAATGCAGCAACTGTGTGTCTCTAGATCAATTGACCGAACTACAGATATTCCAGGTAAAGGCATGAATTTCACAAGAAGAGCAGAGACATTGGGACACATGATCAAAAGTCGATCTTAAGCAAACTAACCTGTCACGACATCAGAAGATTCCTTTGAATGTCCACCAAGAAGAAGAAGCCCGTTTCCCCACTTAACCTGTCAAAGGAATTACAGATTGAAGGAGCAGTGATTGGAGAACATGTAGAGCAAAAGTATTAGAGTAGGACAATAGGAGGACAGGGAATCACAATGAAATAAGACGGCATTCATAAAGACTTTAAATTCTTACCAGGCTGTGACCCGACGTGGCAGGTAGGACTTCCTGTGAGCTATTGTCCCCCAGTTGATCAGATTCCGAATCCATGTGTAGTTTCAGTGCAGACCATGTCAAAGTTCTAAGATCAAAAACCTGCAAAAATCACCCAATATTACATGATGCACAACAATATAAAATGAACAGCCATGTCCTATACCTGAATATCAGATAGATATCGACCATTACGACTCCCTCCAGTAATATAGAGTTTTCCATTGGCCACTTCTGCTGCATGCTACATGTTAAAGCAAAAAATTAATTCGGTAAGCATCTGAACCTTGAAAAGGTACAAAGCTAAAGATTAATCTGCCAATTTTAGAGAAAAAGAATTTCAAAAAGTAATCAAATTCATAAACTGCTGATGGATATAGTTTAAGACACAAACTTGGCTAAGCTCTACATTGAGGGAAAAAAAAAAACCTTGTAACGAGCTGATGGGCGTGAACCAGAAACTGGGAGTGCTACCCACTGGTCATAGGCCAATGACAATAGCCAACTGCTGATATCTGAATCCACAGTCACTTCAGCTCCCATAACAGCTGCAGACAAAATGAAATTTGTTAGCTCAAAAAGTTCAAATCTATGTATCATAGGAGAATGCCAGAGTAGTGCTGTTTGGACCGACCAAGTTACAAAAGTTGTGCTCAATGCTTATATGGCATGGTCAGTCCCACTGCCATGTAAGTTGGAAACCCCTTCAAAACACTTTTAGAAGGGGAATAGTGGTGGGTCCCATCCTGCCACATAAGCATCGAGCACCACTTTTGTAAAACCATCAGTCCAAAAAGTATTATTGAATGCACAAGATAGGTCATTGAGTTCAAACAAAGCAGAAATTAGCTAAAAAGTCTTACTGAAGAGAGGGAAAGCCACCCAAAAAATTAAAAAAAAAAAAGTCAGTTGGTTAATAGTAAAAGTAATACGATGGGAATTCAAACCCGAAAATTAAAAAAAGATTTTAATTTCTTTCATAAATAACTATGCTGTTTTTGTGAGTGACCTAGGAAGTAAGGAGTATGGATTAAATGAAACTTCAAGAAAATCTTGAAGATATCTACACTACTAACATTACTAACAATATGGGCTCTGAGGCTTCCAGACATTTATAGTAAAGAAAAAGGTAAACTTTGGAGATATCAAAGCATGGCGCCCAAAAAGGGTCATTAGATCTATATAAATGTAATGTGGACCATTATAACAAGATCATCAAATTTTCTTCAGAATTCTGCTAAGTTTTAGGAATTCTTGTTCGATTATTAATCCACATTACTCCATTTCAATAATAAACCCTAATTAGATTCTTTCATCACCATAATTCAGATATCAGATCAACCACATTTCATCATCTCTACAAAAATTTCCACCAAGAAATCAATCTACATCTCCAAATTTTCCAACTAACCCAATAATTAAAATCCGTATTGGCAATTCTAGGAAAAGGAAAATTAGAAGATTCAATTATCAACTCGTATATATTTATTTAAAAAAAAACAGGAATTCCTAAATCACAATCTGTAAATATGATCGAGATCAAGATTCTTTACCAGTTAAAGGAGACAACTAAGCAGGATCCGACGATCGCCTTTACAAAGTGACAAGATCCGGCCGTCTCCTCTCCTCGATTTTCTCAGCAGAAGACTGAGAGTGCTGAAATATCTCTCCTCTCTGTAACTTTCTATGGAGATTCGTATCTTGCAACGAACAAGAAAAACCGAAAAGGAAACCCCAGACCAGACCGTCGCCTCGCGACAAAAATTTGCTCATGTACTAAACGAGCAAAAACGATCCTCCACCCTTCTAAGTTCGACGCGTGTCTTTTGGTGTCGCATTTAAAATCAGCTGTATAGTTGGAAAATGCTAAATATACCAAAAATTGCTCCCATAATACATTTCTAAGTGGGAAAATGATTTTGGAACGGGACTCGTAATCTGTCTTGCTAGACAGATTGAGATGGCACCTCAAAAGATAGTGAATGATGGATCCCACCTCAATCTATCTAACCCCACCTCAATCTGTCTAACCGGATAGATGTAAAGATCGGTCCCAATAGTAGTGCTAAAGTAAGTGGCATGGGAGTTGTGTGGTAAAATAGAGACATCACATTAAAGACATTACCTTAGATAGTTTTAACAATTTTTTAACCTAAACATCACTTTAGCCGCTACAACTAGTACACTGAAATATCTCCTATGATCTATCTCAACCGAATAGAAATATTACTAAAAATCTAAATAACCAGGGCATGAAGTGAAAACAAAATAAGGAGTAGAAGCGTCACATAATCTAACTAAAAAATGTTCCAAACTTCGAAGAACCTCCTGAGCTAAACATAAAGCATGCTTTAGGGGGGGGGCAGAATGAAATTCCGATGCAAACGATGACCGTCACCTCTTTACAATGTTTCTAGTACTAAACTAAGGGTCTTGTTAACGTGTGCCCTAAGGACACACGATAAGGATATTTTTGAAGGGATTTTTTGCAAGTTAGGGGTCTTCAAATCAGCTGAATTTTTGTAAACATAATATTATCATTATTTATAAGATGTCAACAAAAAATCAGTTCAATCGGAGATATCTAACCCTCTAAACAAATCACTTTAAATGTCAGCCGTTCGTTCATACTATTAAAGTCCAAATTAAGTATTTGTGATGCTAGAGGGTGCTAGAGGACTCCGATTGAGCTGTTTTTTTAGATATGATCCAAATAGTATAAATAACATACATATAAAAAAATCAGCTCATTTGGACAACTTTAAGAAACTAAACAAAACACAAAACCGAAAAACTTATCATGAACCCTTAGGGCATATGTTAACAAAATACCTAAACTAAAGACCCCACAAGTAATGCATAAGGTCCTTGAGTTCAAAATTATTTGATGTGGCCACCTCAATAATGAAAATCATCTTAATTACCGTTAACGTGTGTTTCAGGTGTGAAAGTAGGACCAACGGGATTTAATGCAGAATCGAGCATCAAATTAATACGTTCTCCATTTATCAGCTGGATATTAAAACAATCCAATCTGTACACTTTTAAGTCCTAAACTCATAATTGTTCAACAGCCGTGTACTCAATTAAATTGTCATGTGACAGTAAAAACCAAATCTAACCAACGATTCACACAATCTAGGGAAAATCCAAGGCGTCATGACCAAATACAATGAAGGAATTATCATCCATTCAATTCTCCTGCTGACCTGTTATCAATTAAATTTAGAGAGAAGAGAAATGAAAGTCCCATATTATTCATTGTACATTTTCTCTCTAAATTTAATGGATGAGAATCACGGATGAGTCTAAAATTTTCTAGAGTGGTTTTCTTAATTTTACCTTCCCTAGGTACACATGTATCAAGGAGAAGCTAGATTCTACGCTAAGAATCTGTGATAGTAGAGTAATGCAACACATACAACAAATTATGCAGAAATTCATACAACAGTTTTTAATTTACTGTGGGTTTAGAACATTTGAAAAATACATGATTCACAAGCACACTGAAATTCACACATCTACCAACCATTTCAATTTACTCTACACATTGATGTATAGTTTGTTGTACACAAAGCACTATTCAAGATATGTCTGTCTCTGACACCCCTCATTAATATTTACCAAAAAAACAACCAAAAAATATCCAAAAAGAAAACTAATTTTTTTAGCCAATTAATTAACACTCATTCACGTACAACTATAAATAAACACTTCACCCTTGAGATTCTTCAGTGAAGAAGCAAACAAAGAAGAAATATTTTCACAAGTTAAGAACGTTTGGATGGAAACAAGGGGATTACTGGCCATTCTCTTGGCCCTACTGGCCTTATCAGGTTTGATTTGGGCTCCCTTTTTATATCTTAGAAGTAATATGAGTTAGGTCTTCTTTGAGTTAGTATGTTTTTTAAGCATATGAAGTTGTGTAAATCTAATCTTGTATTATTTTAGATATTCAAGCTTAGAAATTTTAACTAACTCATCTGGTTTGTATATCTAGTGAGCCATTCATATGCTAAAATTTTATATGCTAGTTGGTTGAATATTCATTTTAAAAGTCTAATTGAATCAAGTGGTAAAGGCACTCAAATAGAGTCAAGATTGATTGCGCAATCTAAAATGCCCAATTGTTACCCAATTTACTGTAGAGTCCACAGTTAGTTGAATCAAGGGTTTAGTTTCTGTAAGGATGTTCTTCTCATCATGTAGATCATCCTCACTAAAAATCAGTACGTTCTAAAACTTCCAATCATCTCAAAAGTTGATTACAAATTAACAATTTTTCAAGGCATTCATTTTCCTGTTATTTTGTAACCAACTTTTGATAGGATACAAGTTTTAGAATAATATACTTTTTTTTAGGATGATCTACGTGGTGAGAAGAACATTACCACCAAAAATCATATGTTGATTCATCTCTATGTGCGCCCGAAAAACGTATAGGGTAACGAATGGGTATTTTTAGCTAAACTGGGCAACTGATTTGACTTATTCAAATAATAAGTTAGATTCAATCTATTCAAACAAGTAAAATTTACACGAGTCAGATTTAGATACTTAATAAAAACCAAACACAACCTTAATCTTAAAAAATAAACTAAAAACTAGAATTTTTTATTTAAAAATTGACAAGTATGATTGATGTGTGTATCATATCTGAAGCACCTTCCATCATGTACTTCATCATATCTCTATATTGAAATAATCATATTTTTAAGGACATGTTTGGATGACCGGAATGAAGAGGCCACTTAACATTACCTACAGTGAGATTAATTAATTTATCTGAGGAAGTTGTTTGTTTGGAATTGCAGGTGTATTCTCGGCTACATTTACATTCAAAAACAACTGCCCTTACACAGTATGGCCAGGTACATTGACAGGTGGGGGAGGATCTCAATTATCCTCGACTGGGTTTGAGCTTGGAACCGGTGCATCATCCTCTCTAGAAGCCCCAGCTTCATGGTCAGGCCGGTTCTGGGCCAGAACCGGTTGCTCCACAGATTCCTCTGGAAAATTCACTTGTGCCACTGCAGATTGTGGTTCTGGTCAGATCGCATGTAACGGGGCTGGAGCTATTCCACCAGCCACCCTAATTGAATTCACTCTAGGCACAGGTGGAGCTCAGGATTTTTATGATACTAGCCTTGTTGATGGTTACAATTTACCCATGTCCGCCACCCCACAAGGCGGGTCATCTTGTAGTTCGACTAGCTGCCCGGCTAATGTCAACGCAGTTTGCCCACCAGAATTAAGTGTTAAGGGGTCCAATGGAAGTACAATTGCTTGTAAGAGCGCTTGTTTGGCGTTCAATCAACCGCAATACTGCTGCACCGGTGCTTATGGTTCTCCTCAGACTTGCCTGCCGACTAATTATTCGAAGATCTTCAAGAATGCTTGTCCTCAAGCTTATAGCTATGCTTACGACGATAAATCCAGCACCTTTACGTGTACCGGTGCCAATTACCTCATTACTTTTTGTCCCTGAAAGAGATAAACATCAAATAATTTTGTTCTACATTGAATCAGATTGAATGAATAAGAGAAAAATAAAAATAAATTAACTGATTTTAAATTTCTAAAGTTTCCCTTTGTAAGACACAATGCTTCTCCAGTTCTTCATTTTTCTTAGTTGTGACGAAAGTCAAGAGTAGTGTGTGGACTATGTGGGCATTTAAAAATAACATAAAAATGAAAATTAGTTTGATTGTAATATTAAAGGATAAGTTGATACTCGTACTAAAAAAAAGTTAGATACTCAGTAGTTCAGAATGTCCCTTTTGGGCTCCTAACCATTAAAAGTTTGGTGGTGGGCTCGAATTCATTTGATTTGGAGCAAGTCTTATCATCTAATGGCATCTCTCAAACCCATTCTACAAAACATCAAATTTGATGATTTGAGGGAGAGAAAATCTAGTGAGAAATTGGAAAAATTGAGGGTTGAAATCTCAAATATTTCTCTTTCCATCGATGGGAAGAGCTTTGATCGATGGAGAGAAACTGAGTTTTTGTAAGTGAAATTTGCTATTGATCACAGACCGTAGGAAAATCCTACGGCCAGTCTGTACTGTTAAGCTGTATGGTGGTTTGAGGTGCCAAATAGATTAGCCTCTACCTTAGAGCTGGGTGTTTGAAGTACCCAGTAAACAAGTTCTTAGGGTAAGCCTCCTTAGGCCCAATTGTGGCTCAGCCCTTAGCCCAATACTTCTCGCAAAAGATCTTCGAGCCAATCTAACCTGGACTTAGGCCATAATATCAGGCTGGGCTTGTCTTGTGCCGTGTTAGGGCTTACAAGTTCGGATTGCACTCTAGATCTAGAGCCCTAGACAGACGAGTGCTGGCTGGCATTTACGTTCGGTGTGACGCGGCAAATGAGACCGACGAAAGGAGAAAAATTGTTGACAGGTGGTAGAAAATTTTGTTGGACAGGGGAAACACCACCAGTACACGACGGCACTTAGCAGATATGTCTATATCTGGCGCGTGCGGAGTGTTAGATTTTCAGGGCACAGAATTTGGTGGAGTAGTTGGTTGATGTACTTGAGGATGATAGAGGTTGCTTTTTCTTGATGCGATATGTACTAGTCTATGAACTGCTGCCACGTGTTGGCTTGAAAGAGAGTAATATCAGGTGGACCCCAAAATCAAATCATTTTAAAAAATTTAATCCTTTCATCTAAATAGTAGAAAATTGAATACAAAATTTTAATAGTTCAAAAAAATTTCATTTAGACGAGGGGATTATAAGTTTCAAAATGAGCTGATTTTTATTGAAAATGGTCTACACGGTGAAGAGAACATCCTCTCAAAAAATTAGCATTTAGATCATCTTCATTTAAACTCCACATGCAAGGATGTCATTGAGAGACTCACTTAAGAGATTAGTTTGGGAGTCCACCTAACATTACTCTTTAAAAGTAGCTCTCCCCACTATCATGATGGGATTATGTTAAGTGTGCTAAATTAACTAATTTTTTTTTATACAATATTTCTATCACTTAAATGAATTTTCACAAAAAATCAATTCATCAATTTGATATTTTTAATTTTTTAAATGTCGTGTTCGCGGTGTTAAAGGTCTTTTATTGAACTAATTTTCTTAAAATATAATTTAAATAGTGAATATATATATATAACAAAGGAGAAGGGTGTTTGGATGACTAGGACAAAGACAAACATGGGTGGGTGAACTTAACCCCCACACCCTAAAAATAAAAATTAAAAGATGGGTCAATAGAACCCTCTTAATATTAAATGACTAAAATAACCTTATTTATTTTTCGATATCCCACCAATACCCGTATTTATTATATAAATGACCAAAATAACATTTTTTTGATATTCCAACAATACCCTTAAACCCTTTAATAAACATTCAACTCCACGCGCGCGAAGCGTAAATATTCAACCCACGCGCACGAAGCGCATGTGGGGAGAATGTATAATTAATTTCTACGAGATAAATGACTGAAATACCTTTTTTTATGAATTGCTAGTAATATATAAATAGAAAAACTAATTTATTTAGACAACCCTAAACAGCACACGTTAACAACATCCGTCATGAAAATGTGAACAATGTGAACATAAAAAAAAGAAAACAACGAAAGTAGAAAATTTGATCGAAGTAGTGATGAATCAAAAGCGTTCAAAATAAGTCAGAACAAAGTACAACCGCATGCATATATGACCCACGAGTTTGGGGATTCAAAGGTTATTTTATGACTAAAAATTCGGAAAGTCAAAAGTGGGGAGAGTATCTGTCATTCTGTCCAACTATTACTAGTTCTTTTCAAAATCAAAATCGCCACTACCACACTTCCACACCACCGACCACCACCACCACCACTACCACTACAATCAGATCGACACCACTAACACTAAAGCATGAAGTATGCACAAACTTAATTTTATATTTTTACGTCTAGAAAGATCCATTTAGAAGGAAACTGGTGGTCTTCAAACTCATCACTATATATACGACCACCCCCATGCTCTACATTTTGCATGTACTGCTCATAAGTACCACGGCCCATATAACTAAACAAGTACAATACTTCGTATCATCCACTTATTAGATTTCTAATCACTAATCAGATAGCATATTATTAATGGCGAGTTCAAGATTGGTTGCTCTTGCTTTCATTGTTATGCTCTGTATGGAGCTTTCTTTTGATGCAGCTAGATCATATGTTAAGAAAGGTGGTGGTGGTGGTGGTGGAAGTGGAGGTGGCGGTGGTGGTGGTGTAGGAGATGGTAGATCCGGATCTGGTTCCGGTTATGGAAGCGGATCAGGTTACGGGTCTGGACATGGTGGTGGCGGGGGTGAGGATTCCCCTTGAGCTAGATTCAAGGCGCTTTTGAGTACTAGAATTGATACTAGTTGTCCTGGCTAGCTAGCTAGTTAGTGTGTCTACTACATACTCTGTAGCTGTTCAATAATGCATTGTGCTTCTGTTATATGCATGAAATAAAAAGCACCGCCATTAATATACTATTACTACGTACCAATTAATGTATTCAAGATATTGTACGGTGATCATCGAGCTGCTATATATATAATTAGATATGAATTTTAATCAAAGAACTATATATTTTGCATTCCGATCGATCACAAATAAAAACTATTTTGCTTTTGTCTAATTTCTACTCACAAGCCCACAACTATATATCGATACTTGTTCCTGTAACCAAAACAACAATATTTGATGATGGATAAATGTAAATTCAGGGTAGGGGATGCCTACAACTAGGGCCTGCCAATAAGATTTTGGGGGTGCCTTTAAAATCTCCCATTATAATAAGCAGTTGTTGGTATTACGAGTATCACAGTCAAACCTAAGTCTAACTCACGAAAAATTACAAATGAAGTGGCCCAAGCCCATATTAGCTACCTCTTACAAAAATGTTGAACATCCAAACAAAGCATCATATATACAGAGGATTGGTGACTCTGATTCAGTGATAGGGATGGCAACGGTGCAGGGCGGGGTCGGATTTGCCTCCCCCATTCCCGTCCCCATTACTATTCGGGGCGAGGATTGTGAATCCCTTATAGGGGTCGGGTTCCCCGCGGGTCCCCATTTCTACCTCAAATCACATCCCTAGCAAAAAATTTCAACAAATTTTATATTTAAAATAATATTTTTAAAGGTTAAAATTAATAAAATACAATAAATAATGTAAAAATAATTGACATACATATATATTTATATGATAAAAATAAGTATATAAATGAATATATAGATAATTTTATAATTAATTATATATATTTACTAAACGGGGCGGGGACGGGATGGAGAATGTCGTCCCTACCCCATCCCCGGGCGGGGATGGAATTTTCTCCCCATCTCCGCCCCATTAGGGGCGGATCCCCGCAGAGACCCTAATCCGTGGAGATTTTTGCCATCCCTATTCAGTGACTTCAGTCAAGTTGATGGCCTTATTATAAGTTAACTAATCTGTACGTGTTTGTTGGGTTACCATCGATTAATGTATTATCAACTCATATGAACATGTTCTATTTGGGGAAGAACTTCGGAATTTACTTGTGGTTTTCAAAGTAATCAAACGTGGAGAGAAAGAGAGAGAGAAAGAGGGAACAACAGCGTAAACAGGAGCGTTGGAGCGATTAACTAAAATTTAAAAATATCTTAATTAAGTGGAAAATATGTCTCTGAAGTTGGAACACCAGAGTGTACGTGATTTGGAGCGAGAGAGCAAAATTTTGGAACGGGAGCATCGTCACCACTTTACACGATTCTAGTTACTAATAAGCTTCGTACTGTGTTAAAAGAGAGAGTAAAGACAGTTCCAAACTAATTCTAATATAACATGACAAGGGATATTGTTTTGTCTTCACATAAAATTTATTGTGGTATATAAAGCTAAGTGGAGTTTTATACTTTTATTCTGATCATTTTGAGATGATTATTTCGTTGGATGTTATGCCCTATTATTAAATTTACCTTATTTTCATTCTCTTCAAAAATAAAAATCATTTTAATAATATAAATATTTAAGAATAGATACATATATATACTTTAATAATAAACTTTATTATTTTAATAGGGCTTTAATTATAATGGATTGAAACTGTGTTAATATAGAATCAAAAACCACTCAGAGAATAGATGAGGCTCAATAATATTCACACATGCATTTTACATGTTTCAACCACGGGAGTCGGGACTACTTTCTTGGAAGAAAATGAGAATTGAACCTAGCATGCAGCTTCCTCATTTTTTTATTTTTTGAAATAAAAAATATTTCCATTGAGATCGAGTTGACATACTCAATATAAATTATGAATAAATTAAGCGTACTGCATAATTCTCCCAATGGAAAATTCACACATAATAAATATAACCACTAAAACCAGTAATGATATCATTTCATCCAAAGAAAGTGCACCCCCACTTTGTCTTTCTAGTTAGCTGCTAGGTGTCAATCTCATATATGAGAGAGAGAGAGAGAGAGAGATAAGTCAACACCAGCTAGCACTTAATTATAAGACATTAATTAATATTATTTTGTGGCCTTCATTTAATTTGTTAGGTTTCCGCAATTAATAGAATTAATTTACAAATCAAAGTCTTCCATCTCAAATATATATGTGTTGCTTCATCATCTAATAAATAAGGCCTTGAGACATGTACGTGTACTAGCTATATATCTAGCTAGCAGGAGACCGATCTGTTTCTGTGTGTGAAGTGTGAACTGTGAACGAAGTGTGAAGGAATATTAATTAACTTTCAAGTCAATAATGATAAGTGGAGGACCAAGAACCTTTAAATTAAAATTCTCTTCTTTCTTTTTTCTTTTTTTTTTTATCAAGACACAATGCATGAAAGACGACCCGTCACCACCTCCACCAACACCACCACCACCACCACTACTACTACTAATTCTACTACTAGAAGAGAAGAGAAGCTACTAGAAAAAGTGGCTTCGATCATCATCAAGAAGTGACTATATATATATATATAGCTATCCATCTTTGGCATTACTGCATATAGATATCATAAGTTAACTACTCATGATCAGTTCATAACCTGAATTCAACTGTACTATCTAGCGAAGACATTAGCTTATTTGAAATTAAACACACATGGCAATATTAAGCAGTTCATCAAGAGTGATTATAATAGGTATTGTATTCATAGTTTTGCTCCTTATGGAGCTTTCCTCTGCTGCTAGATTTTATGGCATTGCAGGAGGAGGTGGTGGTGGTGGTGGGGAAGGTGGTGGTGGTGGTGGGGAAGGTGGTGGTGGTGGTGGAGGAGGAGGAGGTGGTGGTGGATCTGGTAGCGGTTCTGGATATGGGTCAGGTTATGGATCCGGATATGGATCCGGATATGGAACTGGAGGTGGGAATGGGGAATACCCATGAGGTCGAACTCACTGCCTGAAGTAGTACTTATATCATATATATTTTTACGTGACTCTTTTATGTTAGCCCTCACTCTCTCTCTCTTCCACTATCATCATTGTATTCATAAATCTTATTGTGCCACCATGTAATAATGAATAAGCAGCAATAAAATTAAGCATCCATTTAGACAAGTAATTAACTAGTTTATGTATCACTACTCTACCCTCTTAGCCAGTATTAATTGCCCTCCTCTGATTCCCTCTTTAATCTTCATCAAATATTGATTGTATTCTCGATATTTTGGATATCTAAAACCAGGTTTGGCATTAAAATGATTTTTCTTATTTTTAAATTATAGGTTATTTTATTATATTTTTTTTAAAAAAATGACTTTATTTTTTATGAAATCTAACTCAATGCCTATTTTGAAAACACACTACCTAAATTGTGTTTTTTCAAGAACTTTGTAGCTGTTGAGTTCAAAAATAATGTATCTTGATTACGGGTCGAAACGCAACCATAACATTCAATTACTTGACCAAGAAAACTCTTAACTCTTTTTGAGACAACAAATTGATGTCCAATATTCATCTCAACTCCAACAATCATTCTCTTTCTCTTTTCTTTTCTTTTTTTTTTTTTTTTTTTTTGCAAATGTTAAGTTAAACTTGTACTCCTCCCATACGCATTTTAACACCATTCACAATTTTTGAGCATATGCGGGAAAAACAACTAAAGTAGACATGTTTAGCCAGAGTTAATCACAACTGTGCACATATTATTGGAGCATGCAAAAAAAAGCACTGAATCCCAAACACACCCTGACAAACGGTTATACGAAGCACCGTTAGTGTGTGTTTTAGAGTGAGAAAGAACTAATATATATAGAGAGGAAACGTGGCCCGTCTTCAAACAATTCTCACCTTGATGGGGGTGTTGTCGAAGCAGTGAAATTGTTTCCCGTTTTTTTCCCCTAAAACGCCACTACCAAATCCAAATCCAAATCCAAACACTCCAAACCCTTCCTCAACTAGGGCTTCTTCTGTTCTATCTCCTTCCATCTTTCACCTCTCTCTCTGTTACTCTCCCAGCAGAAACCCCAAATTACACTCTGTAATTAAATCTAAATGTTGATTAGGAAGAAGAGGAAGAGAGGGAAATTACAGCAGCAGATTTGCATACCAAAGTGTTGCCAGCAACCAAGAAGTCGTGGCCCCAAACCTCGCACCGATTTCTCTCTCTTCATCTCCTTCTCCTCTCCTTCCTCTTCCTCCTCTTCTTCTTCTTCTTGCATTCGTCGTCATGGAGGTTCGTTTTTTCTCTCTCAATTATTTCTCCTTGATGTTGGGTTTCTTAATTGAATTGGGTCTTCTTAAAATTGACTGAAAAGATATTGGATTATGCTCACTTTGTTTGTTTAATCAATCTCTGTTGGATTTGGCTCTTGTTTGTGGGAATTGACTTGTAGGGATCGAGCAACTTATCAATTTAGCCCATTTTCATACTCTTCAATTCGATAATTCAACTCATTAAAAAAAAACAGAGAGAGAGAGAGAGAGAGAGAGAGAGAGAGAGAGAGAGAGAGAGAGAGAGAGAGATATATATATATATATTTAAGAAATTTGAGAATTGAATCAATTGATTGATATTGCTTATATCTCTGTTTTGAATTGCCCCTTATCGAAGGATTCCATTATAAACAAAAGAAAATTGAACACAGAGTAGTTGAGGAGTACTAATGGAGAATGAGGGAAGTATTTACCAGTACTCACTAGTGTCTGGTAGTGTTTCAGTTCATAGAGTTATTGTTAAGACCCCAACACACTCCCTGGAAGCACCTAGGTGATAAAAGCTTACTTGTAAAATGTAGGTCTAAATATCTTAACTTTTTTATGTTCTGCCTGATGAAAAAGTATTATACATGCTTTCGGAATAGCTTAAGTTAGAGAAATTCATACGAAGAATGCACCTCTCCTGAGTTATAGAGAGACAATGTGACTTTGTTGCTTTGTGATATTTGTTTACAAAGATAGTATCGTGAAGCATTTGTTTTGTCAAATTGGGTTTTTTGCACCTATTCTATCTCTTTATAGATATAATGCCATTCTTGGCATCATGTAACCTGCATTTGCCGATATAATAGGATAGAATTATGTGAACTGTTTCGATAGAAAAATGATTGAGATTCTGAAGCTTCCCTAAACGAATCTGAATTTGGTGCTGTGAAGTGTCATTCTTTTGCTTCAACTATTGCCATGTCCATTTTCACTCATGTGCTGAGTAGGTGGATGATATGTATCCATTGGAAAAGTTTCTGGGTTTGATTCCCTTGGGCTGGTTTTTGCATGTAGTTGTAGTTTCCTGGATTCTGTCATGCACCTGTCAGCAAGTCCAGCATTCCTGGAACTCACTTGCCAATCCAAAAAAAAAAATATAGAATAATCAGAAGAAGAAAATTTCATTTGTTTTTTTCTTTTTTCCTCTGCTCTCCTTTACGATTGGAAGTTTATTTGAAAAACTAAGAATCCCAGCAGGTGCGACATTGGAATTCTCAAGATACAGAGATGGTCTATCAAGTATTGCAACAGCTAGAATGGATCAAAGTTGTCAGGCTATAATTTCTATACATAAGAAGGAAATGCCCACGTTCCCTCTGGTTCAATGTAGTACGTTCCGGAATGGAGGACATGAAAAACTATTTTCAAATTCAATTGGAGTACAACTTCCTGAAAATGAATCAGTTGCCCAAAATGCGCTTCTGGACACCTGTGATGATGGGTTCGTTTCTCTCTAATAAAGCATAATTGTATACTTGGCTGTTCAAAATTTGGAAACATTGACTTATTTATATATTCATGCAGAAATGGTACATTACAAAAATGTGATACTGCTGGTGAATTGGCTCTTACTCCTAATAAATCTCTATCACAAGTTGAAGAAAGCAGTGATGTATGGATAACTCCAGGAAGCATTGTATGGGCTAAAACTGCGTATCAGATGTGGTGGCCTGCAAAGGTAGGTTAAGTTTCCTTAGCTTACAGAGTCATTTGAGATTGAGAGAAGCTATTTTGCATTTTCTTTGCTGACATGGGAAAAGATTCTGATGAGACTCATAGAAAAGACAAAATATGCTTTATTAATATGCATGCATATGAGATCATCTGGACCGTCCAATTTGCTGTCACCCTTCGGGGACCAAAGCTCAAGTTTATGTCTGTCAAACAATATCATCTGATTAGGATTTTCCATACAATGGAATCCGTTGTGGTCAATCCAGGGATTGGTCTAACATTTAGAAAATTCTAAAAATCAATAACAGTGTATGCTTCTCTATGTACCTGTATCAAGAATGCAGAGTCCTCTATTCTGCAGGACTATTATGTTGGTTGCGTTAATGCCGTTGTTCTTTTCCCTCCCTCCCTCCCTTGTGTATTGCATATCGCTAGTAGTGAGATAAGGGAAGTAGTTTTTCCTTCTAATAATTGAAAAAAATAAAGGGCTAGGTTCCTGCTATCACAACTAATATTTCGTTTGAACGTCTTCAGATTATGGGAGGAAAATCAGCTATGGTTGTTTCAAGTGATCAAGGTGCTGATGGACATGTGCTAGTACAATACTATGGGAACCATGAGTGGTGAGTTACCTAGTCTTATCCATTACCAGTCTCACATGTCCTTAATACTACAACTGCCTAGAACTCTTTACATCTACCTGACTTTTTAGTTGACGAAGCTGAAAACACGAACTGTTTCTTTCAGTGCTTGGGTAGATCCAGATGGGGACATTTCGCACTTCGATGATGTGAGTATAGAGAGTTTCATCATCACTTGTACCTATGTAAAACTTGCATACTTGCGCTATTTGATGGTGCGACTAACCATGATGATACTGTTGTTACAAACACGTATACTTGGTACATTTTTTTTACTAGAAATTTACCTGGTCCTTGGAAAACCTAATTTAATCGTGCTTTCTCATTTTTTATCCAGTCACTCTGTATGTTTAAATTATACTTTGCTTTCTTGCCATCCAGTGCTTTGAAGAAAGAAGTTCCAATCCTCTGGCAGCCTTCCAAGATGCTCTGAAACAGGTATAACATGCCTTTTTGTTTTTGTTTTTGATCAGGACAGGTATAACAGGTCTTTATCTGGGTCATGCAAATTTATGTTGATAACTTGTTCTCTTCTCTCCATGTTGATTTCATATGTTCCTTAAGATGGTGTCATCATGTTTTTGTAAACTGCAGGCCTTACACTGTGAGGAACATTTAAGTTCCTGTGGACAGTTGGATAGAAAGCCTGAAGGACTGAAGAGTTCGAGTCAACATGAGCAGCCATCTGGTATGTTCTTTGACTAATCCTTTTTTCCTTTTTGTAATTTTTATTTAATATGAGCTATAAAAATAAGAAAAAGATGGGTCTTCAAAGAAGCGATATGTGAGCTCAGTTAGGAAAGGAAGCATTTCTAGACAGTAGACATAAGAAAAATTATCATTGAATGTAAAAAGGGATGACATTTGGTCAGTGTAATGGAAGTAATGGTGTCTAGAATAAAGTTGTTTTCCCTGTCATTGTTATACAGTATACAGTGGCAGTATGAACCATAATTTTGTGAATTCCATGTAAGATAACTGGTGGAACTCGGGCCATAGACCAACGTATGGTCATTAATATGCAGTCTCTTGATCCCTTTTCTGGACTATTCACGATATTTCTTCTGCCTGGCCAAAAGATCATGGTCACAGATGATCTCCTTGGCTAGGCCCACATTTGGCAACAAGCACACTAAATGAAGATCAGTTCAAGAAAAATAAGGTAATAATAAAATGAAATAGGTTCTAATTAGATGGAAGAATTAGAAATGCACCCACATGCAAATGCACATGGATAGGCACCACCAAGTAATTGTATCCATGGATTTTTCTGTATCATGAATTCATGATTCATCGACTAATTCTAATAATGAGCTTTATATCTGATTATTGATTTAGTAAGCAAAAATTTGGGCTTTTATGTATTCATCATAAAAATGGAAGTTTTCTGTGTGCTAAAGGAAGAATTCCTGAAAATTCAGCTCAAGTCTGATCAATGGTCAAATTTTCGATTTAATCATTTGATCATCTGCCACATTAGTTCCTTTACCTGCAAATGTTAGTTTGCTGCTTTTAAATGCATTTATAGCATGTTTGGGAATATATGTAATGAGTAATATGAGGACCTTGAACTTCTCTAGCAACATCATCTCCATTTTTATCTTAATTCTTGTATCTGACACCAGTCTTCTGAATTGCATTCCAGTTGCTCCATCAGTTATATGCATCGAATCAAGTTCAAGTAGAACAGAGGATTCCCTAGAGCAAGGGAGGGGTAAAAGGAAACGAAAACCAAAAATTCATTTTGATGTGAGTTGTCATCTTCTTAATTGTGGATTATTAGTTCTGACTAACTAGCAGTAATTTTTTTATGGGTCCAAATTCCAATTTCTTCTTGCAGGAGGTGACACTGCCAATGAAATCAACAAAGAAGGTGCGGCGGTTTAAAATTATGCGGTACCTTGGTCTCACAGCTCCAATTGGATCTCCTTTTTCTTCCAATTCTCTGTTAAGAACAGGTGAGTAATCATGCAGAGTTATTGGTACCTAATCTCTCTATTTTCTAACCTATTTGAGTTATCACGGTTCTCTTTTATGCTTGTGAGGAGATCATGCGGTATTTCTCCTAGTTATTATTAGTCTGTAAAGAAAAATCGTCATGTTAATAATGATTCTTACTACGTCTCACTGTTTCTCTCGACATATTTGTATATGAGTAGCAATATTCTATATTTTGATGTATATTTGGATTAACTCGGTAAAAGGAAAATAATCTATGGAAATATTTCAATCAGCATGGAATTTAAGATCATCAAAAAACATGCACACTGAGGCCAGATATACCTGCATGGATCTGGTAGCCTTCTATATATGTAAGGTAGAAAATTGTGTTGGACCTGAGGTTAATCGAATTGGTTTTGGGTAAGTACCCAAAACCGACTAAGCAATCTGGATTCTGATCAGAAGCTGATCGAGTCACATTCATTGTAGATGAATTTGGACAGTTTACCAAACCAAACCAATAACAAAATGAAAATTAAACAAATTGATTGGAGATCAAAATTATTACTTGTTTCTTTTGGAGAGTAGTGTATGACCCATGCAGCGTGATAATTCTTTAAGATTCAAGCTTGTTTCTTTCTTTTCTTTTTCTTTTTCTTTGTTTATGTGATTAGTTTAAAACTTTAAAAAACAAATGTACGTACATGGACAATGAGTGCTATTGCTACCAGCTCAGTTTTTTTTTTTTTTTTTTTTTTGAAGTCTTGTGAATAATTCTCATCTTCTGTGCACACATTTAAAGTTTAAACATCTCCTTTGTCTCCTTTGTGACGACATCACTTGCTTGGAAAGCTTATTTATTAGTATTAGTATGAATATGAAAGAAACTTTGGAACTTTTTCTTTGGTCCCAGCTGAGCTGGTCAAGATTTGTTTACAGCGCGGCCAGTTCTTTTGCAATCTTTCATGCATTGTTTGTCTACGGACCACAGACCAGTCTGAGCTGAACGACGTAATAAATGACAATCCTCCAGCCCCCCCTTCAGGGTTAAGTCCCTGTCTTGTGGGGTTTGTGGTGGAGGCCCAATATGATGACTGACTTTCTTAATTATGTAATGCAAAATAACTTTCTAACGTCCAAAAAGGACAATGACCCTTTTCTTTTTTTGTCTCAATAAGCTTAAAAAATATGCAATATAATTTTTCAACGACTCACAATAACCCTTTCATCAGTGATGATCAACAGGTATTTTGCATATTACTACAACCAGTTTCTCGATCAAGGGCATCACAAATCTCAATTTTCTCTGACGCTTGGGCTTGAATTTTTTTGTTGTTGTACCCATGGTTTAAAATCTCATTTCGTTTCGAAATTTTTCGATCGTCCTTTTAGATTTGTTAGCTTACCGAAACAAAATATTTATTGAATTCGTTTTTTCCATGTATTATTTCAGTTTGTATTGGATTGTTTCACGATACGTATTAATACATTCAGAATGTTTCGGGTTGTATTGCATTGTATCGATTAAGGTTCAAAATCTCGTATCGATCGATCGAAACATTCATCGGAACAATGCGATACAATTCGAAACATTGGAATTATGAAACACTAATTACAAAACACTTCAATATACTACGATACATTTCGAAACATTTCGGTACAACCCAAAATATTCTTAAACGATACAACCTGATACAACCAGAAACATTATGAATATATCGGTTTGTATCGCGAAACAATTCTGATACAAACCGAAGCGAAACGAAGATTGAAATATTTCAAAATGAAACGAGATTGTGAACCATGGTATATCGCTTGAGAATGTTTCGAATTGTAACGAAATGTATCGAAGTGTTTTGTAATTTTTAGGTGTTTCATAATTCTAATGTTTTGAATTGTATCTTATCGGTTGGATGAATATTTCGATTTTTCAACATATTAGAATATTGATACGTTACCCGTGAAAGGAGGGCTAGCGGTATGATGTTCATGCCATCCATGATAAGCGTGACTGTGTGAACATCCTATGGGTATCATAATAGAAAGGTACACAAAAGAAAGTCAAAGCTTGGCCGATCAAAAAAAGTCAAAAAGGTGAACAGAAGAAAGTCAAAGCTTGGCCGATCAAAAAAACTCAAAAAAGGTGAACAGAAAGTCAAAGCTTGGCCGATCAAAAAAAGTCAAAGCCTAGCATCGCAAGATAAATGAGCTCGTGGTCGCGTAAATCGCATGGATTGGGTTTAACTTTTGTTTTGACCTAACTCATTTTTTGATGTGGGATGGGGTCCAGAGGTCACAACCAGAGTATCACACCTTTCCGTCCTAATTAATACTTTTCTAAGTTTCGCTAGAATATCACTGAAATTTGACACCAAAATATTACATCTCTTTTTTAAAAGTGGTACGAGGGAAATATTACATCTCTTTTTTAAAAGTGGTACGAGGGGTTGAAATAAAATTAATATTTTTTTAATAACTACTGTAGTCATGCCCTACTTTTCCCATGAAATGAGTGAAAATAAGTTCATTTCCAAAAATACCCTTTCAACCAAATAGAATCGACTTCCCTTCTCCACATTAGAACCCTACCGTCAAATCTTCAATCCTCTTATCGTTCTGTAATTTTTCACAGAGATTTGTCTCTCCTCTCTCTTTCTTCCACTCTTTTCTCTCTATCCTCTCTTTTTTTAATCTGTATCTGTATCTCTTTCTCAACTTCTCTCTTTCCCCGTCTCACTCTATTTTTATGTAGTTTGGAATTGCAACCACCATCTTCTTTAAATAGACTCTTTTTCTCTCTTTTCCTTTCCTAAAATTGCAGAAATTGTAGACCAGTTTCGTTAAACTTTAAATGACATAGACGGAGGAGTTAGAGGAATATTTTAGAGAGATGGAAGCCGATTTTGCAGAGAAAGAGACGCAGGAACCTTTGTGATGTGCTTTAATGGCCGTCTACTTCTGTCTCTCTTTTCTACACTTGATTTTTCAGTTTGTCCAAAATGGAACGACACGTGTCCCGTTTTGCTGTTTGGTGAGGGTATTTTTGGAAGTGACATAATTTTCACTGTTTTCATGAGGAAAGTATTAATTAGGGGGAGACAGGTGTAATCCTCTCATTGTGACCCCACGACCCCATCTGGGAATGCCCACATCTAAAATTTACTCGATGTTTGGTAGTCGTCAGCCCGTCATAGCTATAAGTTTGGAGCTGGGGCCTACAATGATTTGGGCATTATTCCTTACTCAAAATCAGATCGGGCAACGGGCTAGGGCTAGGGTTAGGGTTAGGGTTGGCGGGCTTTCGAGCTAAGAAGCCTCAACTCTAATCCTACTCCGTTTATTAAATCGGTCAATTTCTCCAACCTTAGCCATAACTTTGGTAACCCTAACCCTAACTCTAATAACCCTAATTGTATTAATCTTCTCAATTATTTTGATTTTTATTAATTGAGTTTTAATTAAGAGGGAGAAGAAATATGTTTTAATTAAGAGAGAACAAATGGAATTAAAATAGAGCTTTAATGAAGACTTAAATAAGGTTTTATATAGAGAGAATGAGTGGAATCAAAATAATTTTACCAAAATCATAATTAATGCTTGTTTAGGCGAGTTGGCTCGCGGGTTAAACAAACCAGCCTTATTTTTGGCGGGTTGAAAAACCCTAACCCTAGCCCGACCCGTTTAATTGGAGGGTCGAGTTAGGGTCGGGTTGGCGTGTGAGGGTTGATATTGCCAGGTCTACTCTAAATCGAAGGCCCCACTGGAATGCTATTTGTACACTCCGTTACAATGGGTGAACAAAATACCCTGCATGTTGGTCAGCGCATATTGGGATTGAACCATAGACAGCAAACGTATTGTCTACCCACTTTTAAAGTAGGTGTACAAAATTACACTCGCACTGTGTTTACAAAATTATTTAACTTTGAAATAAGTTCCTGAGCCATCAAATTGTTTTTCATTTCTTTCTTCTTTTTTTTTTCTAAAT
>MVGT01000437.1:2306666-2323949 GCA_002174775.1 Macleaya cordata | reverse complement strand
AATTGTTCCGGAGGATGGTGGTGTTCAAATTATTTAATATTAATTTATATATATCTTCCAAGATTTATGGGAACAAATAAAACTTTGATCAAGCTGTAATAAATAATTGCTTGATCAAGGTTTATTCAAGAGATTGTCACGAAGGTTAGTAAAAGAAGAAGAAGAAGAAAGATGGCGAAAAAATGACGGAATCCTTCAACAGTTCTACACTTAAAAACACTGTTTTATTTTATTTTTTCCATAGAAAAACCCTTCAATTCGTTCCATTGTTTGAAATTCTCAGTCTAACGTGTATTCTCCTAGCAATTAATTTCCACAAAGATATAAATAAATAAAAAACCTACCATAATATTGCAGAAATATTTTATATTTACATTTTTATTTTATTTAAACTGTACATATACAATAAGAGTCCCAAATAAGGGATTTTGCTATTTGAACTCCAAAATCTAGTGTTATTGGACTGTGGGGCTAACATAGTTACACTTCAAGAGTTAAAATTTTGTGAGGTTGTTTTCATCATCATGTACATCATCTTTACAAAAAATCAGTTCATTTTAAAACTTATAATCCCATCAAAAGTTTGACTCTTTTTTTTCACCATTCATTTCTCACCGTTAATTTTTAATTAACTTCAGACAAATTTTTTATTGGGTTAAAAGTTTTAAAATCTACTAATTTTTTGTAAAGATGATGTGCACGGTGAGAAGTACAACTTCACAAAATTTTAGCTTTTGAAGTAAAACTATGTAGACCCTACAGTCCGGTGTTTAAATAGTAGTCCCCCAAATTATAAAGGTTGATGTTAAAGGGGGACTCTTCCAATGTGTTTTTTTTGGCTCCTCAAATGTGTTTTTTCTACAGGCTCTTCTCTCCAACATAAAAAATGCAGCACAAATAAGATCCAAAACCTTTTATTAAAAAAAAAAGAAAAAAAACATTAAATTTTGAGAAGTTTGTGTTGTCCATTTAGAGAAATTCTTATTTTATTAGGTTTTCAGATTTTTTTTTTTTTGTTTTTTTTCACATTTAGCGAGCCCCCAAACTTTATTGGGAGTCCTTTAACGGCTTCCATTAGAAAGCTGGGCTTTAAATTTTCGCAGAGCGCGCCTGTGCGTAGGGCCTTGGGTGTCGCACCACTAGATCACAGAGTAACTGCAAGAATTAACATCCAAGTACAATGCACATGGACGCTCAAAAAATTTTAATTTAAGCTCGAACTTTTTAAATCATTTTTTAGCGGAGAAACTGATAAGCAGCTGTACTTTTATAAGTTCCATTTCTTTTTAGGAAAAAATAAATAAATAATTTTATGTGACATTGTTATGTCATGGGGCATGCCGAAAATTAATGAGTTGAAAATAGAAGATTTTCCAAGAAGTTTAATATTTTTAGGTCATGGGGCATGCCACAATTTATATGTTTGATTAAGAGTAGAATTTTGGAACGATATATATACATTGGCGGTGTTTGGACCGACCAAGTTACAAAAGCTGTATCTCATGTTTATGTGGTATAGTCGATCACACTGTCATGTAAGTTAGAAATTCTTTTAAAATATTTTTAGAAGAAAAAAATGGCGAGTCTCATCCTACCACACAAATGTCCAGTGTTATTTTTGTAAAACCAACGGTTCAAAAAATATTATTGCATATCCGGTGACAAAAAAAAAATGACAACTAACAGCTGAATACGACTGAAATTAGGGTTCTATTTGTTCCTTTTATTAATGGATATATTTTATTTAACTATGTGTGCCTGGGGGTGACAATACCTGACCTTATGATAGCGACATTTCTATACATCCCCCTTGCCCTAATTCTAGTATATATATATATTTCAATTCTCTCTCTAGTGTTTAACACGTAGCTAAGTATTACAAAATTAAATATTTTATTTAGAAAATTGGATATTCCCCTGAATATTCTCTACTGTGAGTTTGATCATGTACTCCCCATGGGTTTGGGTGTTTACCCAACTCCATAACTTAGCTAGGCGCCACGTGTACAACCTATTTATGATGATGATTGTGAGGGCCCACCATGTTCGTGGACCTTTCATTGCAAAAGAAAAATGTTTTCTCATTAATGGTCTAGCTAGCTGCATGTTGGATTTGATGAGCAACAGTTCTTAATCTTTGTTGGGTACTACTAATATGGCGGCTTGGGGCCTACACTCCAACAAAATAGGCACCAATTAACGGGTAGAAATCACAAATCATGTCATTTTGGTGGGGTCTGGATCCGACAGAAGGGTCTTCTGGCCAATAGAATTAAAGTACAATCGATGTCAGTGAGAGTATCTACCATTAAAACAGTGGAGTTGTTGGGGGTAATTTTTTACCTCATGGTGTCCCTACAAAATCATAACTAGTACTTGTTAGGTTTATACCAAGAGTAATTGTAATTTCATGTGGGGACTGATGAGATCTGAGGGAGGATTAAGTTAAAAGTGGAAATGTAGAGAGAGAGAGAGAGAGAGAGAGAGAGAGAGAGAGAGAGAGAGGGGCTCATGAATGGTTTGACTTATTATATGAAGGGTAGCTCTATGTATTTATCCCTCTCTCCCTCAGCCAGACAACACCTCCATGCATAAGCATTGAAACAGGAGATCGAGCTAGCTAGACAATAACAATAGTCTCTCTGTTTATGTACCCAAGAAATAATTACATCATTTCTAGTAGTAGTGCAACTAGCACTCCAAAGAAAAACAAAGATGATTCCAGGGAGTAGCAATTCATGTTTTCAAAATGGTTCATCACAACAAGCAAATCATCATCTACAAATGTATGGTGTAGCAGATGATGTGCTATCTGCTTCATCTCTGGATCAGACAAGCTCAAGTACTATTAATGCAGATCAATCTCACTCTAATGCAATTCTTTACAGTCTCTCAGTTCTCAAAGAGAAGGTTCATCAAGTGCAAACCCTAGTTAATGTAGCTGTAGTAGCTCCTAATCAAGGTGTAGTTCAACCTGCTGAATCTGTATCTATAGCTATAGCAGGAATGGGTACTTTAATTCAAGAGATCATTGTCACTGCATCTTCCATGATGTTCACTTGTCAACAATTAGCCCTAGCTGCTGCTAATTCTCCTAATCTCAATAATGGTAGCCATGAATTGCACCAATTATGGAGGAGTACTACTGTTCATAATAAGGTTAATCCTGATCATGTTGGGTTGTCCTCTCAGCTTAGTCATGATCATCATCCTACTACTGTTAATCAACACGGATTAGGAAGCGAAAATGGCGGCCGAGGCGGTTTCTTTTCTGATGAACCGCTCGATTGGTACGGTGATAACTATAACAATCACAACAGTGTTCATGATGGCAATACCACAACCATTATTAACACCATCAACAACAGCAACAACAACAACAAGAAGAAGAAGATGATGGTGGGAGAGATGGGATTACTGCATGAAGTTGAAAACAAGGAGAGCTTAAATGGTTTGTCGCCTATAAATTACGAAATTATAGAATTAGATGCGGCTGATCTATTGGCGAAATACACTCATTATTGCCAAGTTTGTGGAAAAGGATTCAAAAGAGACGCGAATTTGAGGATGCACATGAGAGCTCATGGAGATGAGTATAAGTCTAGTGCAGCTCTAAGCAACCCAATGAAGAATAGCAATGGTTCAATGGGAAGTAAGGAGTTCTACTCTAAATTGTTGCCTAGAAAATATTCATGTCCACAGGAAGGATGCAGATGGAACAAAAAACATCCAAAGTTCCAGCCCTTAAAATCCATGATATGTGTTAAGAATCACTACAAGAGGAGCCATTGTCCAAAGATGTATGTTTGTAATAGGTGCAATCAGAAGCAGTTTTCGGTACTTTCAGATCTGAGGACTCATGAGAAGCACTGTGGTGATCTGAAATGGCAGTGTTCTTGCGGGACAACGTTCTCTAGGAAAGACAAGCTTTTGGGTCATTGTGCTTTATTCTTTGGACACACCCCTGCAGGGATTTCTTTACCAAAGCAAGAAAGATTTGATCTGCATACCGAACTAAACGTTAGATAACGATGATGATGATGATGATAATCGACTAGATGATAAAGAAGGTGATTCACATTAACATCTTCAGTTCTACATCTCTCTCTCTCTCTCTCTCTCTCTCTCTCTCTATCTCTCGTTATCTTGTTGTAATGCGTTTGTTTTAGGAAATTATGATGAGGAAATATGAGAACCACTGCACCAATTTGAAGTTTATGTGATTATTCATTACATTAGATTCATTTTTGGAGTAAGTTTTACTAATCACATTTGTTATTGTTAATTTGCTGAATATTAAGGGACTCAGATCTTTAGCATACATTTTCTATCAACTATGTTAATTCAGGGTCATGATCAATATGTTCCTTGTAATTACCATATTTATGGCATTCAAGCAACCAAATCAATTAAGCATATTTATGAGCAAAACAAGTGTTTGTTTCTCTTGGAATAGAACTGCATAATTGTGGTATTACTCGAGTCTTGAGATGAGATATTATCAGAATTAGGAACGTATACTGGTTTGTCTTTCTTAATGGAGATTAGGGATATCCATTATTCCAAGAATTGTAATGAAATTGATCCAGGTATTCAATGACTTAAGGAGTTCATCATTCATTGTTCCTTGCTATATATGCATGCCAGACCTCTCTCATCTCCCTATGCTTCTATCAAACAAGTTAGGAAAGTCCATAAGTTCTTGAAATTGAAATGAAGCTTAGGTGGTGTTGCAGAATTTCAGTTTCAGCATTCGGCTTCCTTCTCCCCTAGGGTGAAGATTTTTGTGTGGAGAGTTATACACAACTGACTGGCTATGGATTCAAATATTGCAAAACGTATTAACACATCAGTGGATTCCCAATGCCCGGCCGTTCTACTCCACGCATGAGGAAACCATCCACCATTTATTTTTGCACTGTGATGTTTCCAGGTGAGTTTGGTTTGGCTCTCATATCAGTCTTCACGCTGCAGATCCTAGC
The DNA here is from genome assembly GCA_002174775.1 of Macleaya cordata. Taxonomy (NCBI): domain Eukaryota; kingdom Viridiplantae; phylum Streptophyta; class Magnoliopsida; order Ranunculales; family Papaveraceae; genus Macleaya; species Macleaya cordata. The sequence goes on along the minus strand of MVGT01000437.1, from coordinate 2,318,967 downwards.
TAATATGACCGTGCTTCAACTCTTTAACCACTGGTTACAATCCAAACTGTCAGAGGTTTTTCGATGAGGTGTGTTTTGATGTGGTTCATTTGGAAGGCTCGCACTCGCATGGTGTTTGATCGTCATCCCCCAGACATATCTTCTATTATTCAGCTGTCTCTGCAAATGTTTAATGAGTATCGAACACTAGGCTGTCCTAGTACAGAGACTCTCTTAAGGACTGTCAATTATGCCAACTCCCTCATCAAGTGAACAACGCTGGTCTCCTCTAACATCTAACACTATCAAAATAAATGTGGATGGTGCTACTGGGCCACATTCTATAGCTGCTAGTGCGATTGCTCGTAATGCGATGGATGAGGTTTTAGCTGGCTGTGTTTTCTATGATGGCAATTTGTCAGGTGTGGAGGCGGCTTTTGAAGCTGAATTACGTGCAGTTCACAAAGGACTTGGCCTCGCACTACACTTAAATTGCCATTATTGAAGGAGACTCGAGCTCAGTCGTGTCCATATTCTCAGGCCCTCATCATAACTGCCCATGGCAATTTCGTAGTAGTGCTGCGCATTGTAGAACCCTCATTTCTGCGATTATATCAGTTACTTTCAACCATGTAAGAAGAAATGCTAACAAAGTTGCCCATGCCTTAGCTAAGGCTGCTTTATCTCAAAAAAGTTGTAACATTTGGATCCGCAATGGCCCGGATTGTATCACGTAGATGGTCAATTCTGACAAATCTGATAACTCTTTATTGAGTCAACGATCAAAAAAAAATAACTCTCTATTGAGCTAATAAACTTTCTTTCCCCTCAAAATATATATATATGAGAGCCACATAGGGCGACAAGGAGCGATGTGCAGCGACGTGAGGTTTCAAGAAAACTACCATACCCTTGTCTTCAATTTTAATTAACAAACGTCACCTTCATATTATAAAAGATACGGTATCAACTGGACGTCATTTTGCAGAGACAAAGACCCATTAACAGCAAGGTTCAGGCTCTTGTATGTGAGCTATATGTTATTGGTGATAGGGCTCAAGGGATCTTCCATGCCTATCTCAACTTTTCAAGGTTTTACTTACTACGGGGTTTAGGTTTTAGTGAGGAGTGAAAAACATCTTATGTAGAATAAAAGCACTTTAAAGAACAAGAAAAAATTTCAAAGACTATTTGAAATAGGAACAACAAGTGCTGCTCTGATTTTTTTAAACCATTCATGCTTTAGAAAACCTAGCAGGGCTATGATGGTGAAGAAGTTGCATAAGTCCCCATGAGCATGTCGTTAGATGACTTTGAATTTCATGCCTTATTAGGTTATCACTTGGGCTAATTTTCACGAAGTAGAATTATATTTGATGTTTCTCAGTTTTCCCATTTACCTTTTCATTGTCTCAAGTTAACAATTGATATTTTGCTTTCATCTCATAACACTCTATTTTAATTTGATTTAGTATTCTGACCTGATGTTGCCATTCAGCCGTTCACTTTAGAAACCCAAATCCAATCTTATGAGCAACATAATGATATTAGATGTACATGTTTGCAGGGCAATAAGTTCAAATAGCTTGTACCAACGAAAAAAAAAAAAAGTTCAAATAGCTTCTCTACAAAAAGTAATGGCCGCATACTACCTGCGCAGCATACAGCCAAAGATGTACATAAATAGTTACTTTGACTTTCATATCAGCCTAATTGAAGACTTTAGTAATCTCCCCCCACACAATATATTATGACAATATATCCAATATGCTGCTCAAAATTTAAAAAAGAAATGCTCAAATCGTATACAAGAGAGCCCTACACTAGCAACGGAAAATTGGTCAAGAGTAGTTAAAATGGCATCTCCAAACCATTATGTCCTTTGGAACCTCAACTCTTTTGCCCTCCACTGCTTTCAAGGTTCTCCTACTTTGAGAACCCACAAGAAGCTCTAGCTCAACAAGAAATCCAGCAAACGTTCCCTCTCCATGGACTTCAGATTTCCCTAATTTTCAATATAGGAATTAGATTGTGCATAAATATCCCCCAAGTTGAGAATTATAATAGAAAAACCCAAGCCAGCGTGGTAAAAAAAGTCTCTATCTATAAAACATAAAGGATTTATCACCTCTCAGAAACTGAAGCAACCCTTTGCGTAATCATGGACTCGGCTGCACGTATTGCTGCCTGTGTCCCCGTGATAGTTACTTTCCTGGCAAAAAAAGAATTGACATCAAAACTCTTATGGTCAGCTACCAGCAGATTAAAGACCATTGAGGCTTTTTCTTCTTTTTTTGGTACTTCTTTTTTCTTTTTTCTGGTGTTAAGAAACCCTATTATTACCTGTCTGATGTACCAGACATGAAATCACCGCGGTCAGATATCTTTATCCTGGCCCCACTAGCCTGCAGAACAAACGGATCCTTACTTGAATCAAAAGAAAGAATAAAACAGGTTGATTTAATGCTTACATAGAGTTCTTATAAAAAAAATGATTACATAGAGAAATAAAACCAAGTGTATACAAACTTCTCTCCTACTAACCTGACTAATCTCCATTATATTCCTTCCACCACGACCAACAACAATTCCAATATGCTCATCAGCAACACCGATTGTCACTGAGTTGCTTCGATCTTCCTGGGATACACCATAAGGACTTATGTTGGTCAGCTTGGATCTAAACGTGACCTCATATAATGAAAATTTAGTGAGGCTACACTACCATCAAAAACATATTTGTAAAGCTACAAGAAAATGAAGAATGGACCAAACCTTATTGTTGTGATATTTCCCTCCAGCGCCATTTGGTCCATAGTTTATTGCGTTGTATGCTACTGTTCCAAAAGAAGGAACCAAATATCCATACGGAAAACCGTGAAAACCGGAAAAGTTAACACCTAACAAATTCAAATTGAAGAAAAAGTACAAAGCATCAATTTTCACCTTTATGCTTCTAACATGATATAATACCAGCAACCATATGAAATTATTGTGAATCTGATTCATGAAATTTTTTCTAAAGACCTCCCAAGAAGGTGAACAACTTCTGAGTAAAGGGGAGCAGCATCAGGTCTGACCAGTAACCTGGTCAGAACGATCTCGGTAAAATTGTTCTCACTCTCAGAGCGTGCAAAGTTGTCAGCGTGAGGTGAAAGAGACCGGATAGCCTCCTCCACAGAAGTACTACTGGAGGCCTCAATTTTCTCAATGAGAACTTGTTCATTTAGAACAACTGGTATTCTATTAGTGTGGATCCTCTTAAAAGATTAGTTTTTTTCTCTTCTTCTTTCTTTCTTGGTTACATGGTTATTGCTTTAAGGATCTTAGTGTCTCACTGAGACCTTTCTGACATATCCACTTTTGGTGCTGTCAACCGAGCAGTGGTAAGTGATGACTGATGATGAGCCTTTAAGAGCTATTAATAAAAGGGTAGCATTTTTAGAATTCTACGTCATTTCAAAAGGAGAGAAAATATTGGTAGTAGCACATGTTCCTTCATTCACTCAATGAATGAACTTGGAAATTTGGAGGATTATTTTATCCTCAGAAACGATTAAATTTCTAAACCCATCTAGTGGCTTCTTGAGAATGATAATGGGGTAAACCGTAAACATATGAGAGCAAGTCATGTACCTATATTATTTGTGAGTGGCTTTATCCAATCCTTGCTATCTTACATGGATTATTTTTGTGCGCAACATGTATGTGCACCCTAGGATTTGTCATCCACATTTTCTTCTATAGGGATTGCCTTCTTTGGTCTTTATGTAAAGGTTTTATAATGCTTGTGAATATTGTTGATATTAGATTGGTGTTAAAGAACTGCTAGTACAAGTGAAGGGGTTAAATGGAAGACAGTGTTATATCTACTTTCTTTAGGTTTTGTACAGTACAAGTCGAATCAAGTGAACAGTTTGTGAAACTAAATTATTCCATCTCCCTATATCCTAACCCATCAAAAAACAAAATTTCCAACCAGCAGGACATCTTTCCATGTCATTTTTCATCATCTATGCATCCAGATTTAGATAATAGCATATCAGGCTTACGTCTATCATCTTTTTCTGTACTCCTTCCAGTAGTGAGAAAGAGAAAGTCTTGCATGGCACCCTCTCTTACCCGGTAGAGAGCAAGTAGGAATAAAAAAGGAGTAGGGGGATAAGAATGCTAAGATTCAGCAAATGCTAGAAGCCTAGAACAAGTTGCACCACCATGATTTCTCAGTGCAATTGAAACAGAATAGGTTCTTTTTTTTTTAATGAAGGGAATTGAAATAGATGATCACATCCTTTTTGTTTCATTTCCCAGAACGGTTCTAAAATGTCAAACTAACTTATTATGCTAATAAGTACTATTTTACTAACATTACACTATGTTCTTTTAAGCATGAATTGTTTTATCATAGAACCTCATTTTGGTTTGTTATGTCGGATCTCTTATCAATGAATACTCAATAACACATCCAAAGTTCTGCATCCTTCTCCAGAGTCCAGAATCAGTATAGCTTCATGTGTCAAAAACATGACCACAGCCAAAGTAAAGACCTAAAGAAGGACGCACCAATCAAAAATTTCATGAACCCGAGGAATAAACTCACGTAGGGAGTGCAGTGTCCATAGGCAGCCAGTAATAAGAGAGACATGAATAGGATTACATGAACAAATATAACGAACCCACACCTGCATATGAAAATGGAGTGTTCATAGATTGTGAGTAATGAGCATCTTCCATAAGCTTTGACAAAATCAAAGATATTGCCCGCATTTGCTCCTCTAGAGTCCCCGTCACTGTCACTAGCCTATCGTTCAAACCAATATAAGTATGATCCTGAGGAGATATTTTGATGCCAGCTTGGGATTCTTCAATGAAAGACCTGCCCAAAGAGATAACATGGATATAAGTAGTCATCAAGGAATTCTTCCATGCTGTTAAAAAAGGTTTTAGGTAAAGAAAGATTAGCAATTAGTCTATCTCAAGCACACAACACACAGCACACACAAAGGAAAAGAAATCACGCTTCATCTCTGGCCAAGTGCTGCAAGTTAATTTCCTATCAAAACTTTGACCTACAAACTCATCATGACTGGGAAACCTCATTAAACTATAGACCACTAAGCTTTGTAAATTGTCAGGAATTTTCGATCCTTCAAAATGAGAAACTTCTGCACCTTCCTGTTGCTCTTTTCTTCCCCTCACTGGGTCAATAGGTTAAAACTGCACAACGGTCTATAGATATTCCTTGTGTCCAAGTAGTGGTGCAGGGCATTAGTCTACTGCAAACTAGATCCGAGCACTGAAATAGACCTTGGGACTTGCATTAAAGTTGGAACTGAAAGGCATATTTATGGAAGGCAATATGCGTTTTCACAAAATGTCCCTCCTACATTTATTTGAAAGCTATTATGTATAATATAAGCATAGACAATATGACAATTAAACCTGAATAGTGAATTCTACATGAACATGTCATTTGTCAACAACTGTCAGAAAAACTTTAAAAGATGTGTGAAACATGCTCCAAAACTTCTGGGACAAGAAAACTCAAGTAGGCAAACCATTGCTTATCAGTAATTCAAAATATTAGAATGCAAAATCGTGCTATCAGTAAATGTGTTTTAAAACGAAGTGTGCATTACTTTTCAAAAAAAAAAAAAGCAAACTGTGCATTCATGCAATGAACAAGGCTTTACTTTATAGTAGCTCCACCCTTCCCAATGATGCCACCACAAGAGCTATTTGGAACAATGATCCTCACTTTTGATCTGGGGTCAACATCATCCCCATCTTCAGCATGAACCTATCAAATAAAAGAAAAAAAACAGAATTCCAATTCATTATATATGAAAAGAAGATCTCACAAATAGATAAGTATAGAAGTTACCATAAAGATTACCTCACTCAGCAATTTGGAAAGAATAAGTTCAATTGCCTTAGTTACTTCAGTAGAAGCTCCAGATATCATGATTATCCTATCAGAAGTTCCCGGAAAAAATTCATTATTGCGTGACAATTGAATTCGTGCTCCTGACTGTGATTGAAAGTCGGTGATTGTTGAGCCACCCTTTCCGATGACAGAACCCGCTGCGGCGTTCGATACAAGGAACCTAATGTATGTCGGCTTCTCCTTATCATCTGGCAGCAAGCATAACAGAACCAAGTATTTACATGTGAAAGAAATGTGTCGTTATCATGTGCATATGCATAATGTGGGGTCAAATAATATAATATAGATATGTGTGTGTGTGTGTGTGTGTGTGTGTGTGAGAGAGAGAGAGAGAGAGAGAGAGAGAGAGAGACCAAAAATGCCACTGATAGAGTTAGTAAGGGAAGTGCTGAAGAGACATGCCTAGATTGGCTTCCGATTGAGTCGAATGGCGAAATGGATCCACACTGCATAAGTTGGCAATGCAAAAAACAGCACACTTTGCTGTCGTAAGTTTACTCTTCCATTTAAAACCAGTTACCCACAAGAAACAAGGTTTGTTTCGTAAATTCAAAAATCCATGGTAGAAAACATCATAGGCCTTTTTCCCAATTTTCAGCACACAGATCCGTAACGAAACCAAACCAGGGAATGGTATTGATGTACTGAATCAATATTCCCCTCAAAAAAAAATGTACTAAATCAATAATTACATGTCCATTAGAAAAATAAGGCCATCCAGACCTTTTTAGGATAAAACAACATTTCAATAAAGATGCATTACAAAAGATTTGTAAAAGACTCATATATTGGATAGCGTAATTGAACAGCTCTTAACTCAAAGTTGCTCATGAATCATGACATAAGATGGCTCCACTCCGTTGCCTATTAGAGCACCTCAAAGTACCAAACTTCAGGATTCATCAACAGTAAAGAAGCTGAACCACCATGTACCAAATACCTCTATTCTGCTTATAATGTATTCTCAACAGAGGCACCTTTTAAAATAGACTTTGCACTTCACAACCATCTGAATTTTACAAAACCCTGCGACTTGCCAGCTTAGAATTTAATACTGGTACGCACTTCAATTTTGTTTTCATAACCTTATGACTGTACATGTTGATGATTCAAGTTCAGCTCACGCTGGTCACATTGAAACTCCTAGATCCGTAAGATTAAATGCTATAAACCCTGCACCTGAATGTAAATCTGCATGAAACATAGCTCCATAATGATGCAGAGTCCCTTTTCGACACTACAGAAAAAAGCAAGGCGGAATTCCACATTTCCAGTCCAAGTTCACAGTGTCGATTTGAAAAAATGTACGATTAAAGCGTACATTCCAACAAATTCAGCAATATCAGAACAATAAGAAACTGCATGTGTTCAAATAATCAAATTCCACGCAGTATTCGATCAACTAACAAACCACATAGTGATCTCTGATCGAAATGTAGGGTTTCAGTTTAAAGAAAAACTAAACGGCATTTTAGTCTCGTAACTTTTAACTTAGGTTTTAAAGTTAGTAGAAACAATCACAAATGAAAATCTGAATTCTACTAGGAGATCCATGGCCAATGCAAAAGAAAGAAAACAGATCAGGCGGCACAGATCTCAATAACAGAGATGCGAATAATGAGAAGATGTCTCACCTGAAGTTGGAGATTTAATGGCTACTGATCGCTTCTGTGGGGCCTCAGGAGATGAAATGTACGACGTCTCTGGCGATTCCATTCTTTCTCTCTGCGACTTCTCAATATGTGCGGATAGAGAGAGGGAGAGGGAGAGAGTAGAGAGAGAAAGTAGAGAGAGAGAATTCAGTTTGTGCGGATGGCTAATAAAGATGTACAGATATATATATATATAGAGAGAGAGAGAGAGAGAGAGAGAGAGAGAGAGAGAAAGATAAAGTCTTTTAGAGAGAGAGAGAGGGGGAAGAGAGAGAAAGAAGCGTTCACAAGTAGCAGCGTCGTCTGCGAAGGCTGTGCTGTGTGTGTGTGTCTTGTTTTGGTTTGATTTTTTGTTCTCTTTTTTTAACTTGTTTATCTTAAGATGGTTTGTTTGGGTTCACGACTTCACGGCGTGTGTGTGATTGTGCTGGCCGTGGAAACCGCTTCTCGTATTTATTTCTTGTTTTTACCTGTAACCACCAGTTGCCAACCAAACAAGCAACATATATTATATTATATTCAAGAAAAATTAAAAAAAATTAAAAAACAAAACAAAACAAAACAATGGCCTATAAAAATTAGGTATTATTAGAGTTTTTTTTGCCATAATTCACTTATTATTAGCTTTTAATTAAATAGATCAAATTGGGTGTAAATTGTCTATATGATACGCAATGCCGAAGGCGTCCTTGGGGTGATTTCGTAGTTCCTACGAGGTGGAGCCCTATTGAGTAAGTGGGGATCGATTCATGAATTTTCCTTCCTTTTGCAGATGAGATCCAATTTGATGCAACAGTCAAGAGTTCCTTGTCTACCCACCTTTAATGATTGATCAAATGGTTAAGATCATCCACTCAATTACTTTCAAATCATTTCTTATTTTGCTTTTTCTTATTTTCCTCCATCACCCTTCATAGTCTTATTTCTATCATATAGCCAATGATCTTATTGTTGGACACTAATGATTAATTACCTTCAAATCATTTATTATGAAAAATGATTCAATTAATGATGACTAACCAATAATTTACAACCAATCACATATCATGAAATTATGATACATAGATTATTTGTTTATAGATGAATTGAAAAATGGATTACTCTTTACACAGAACAATGGATGACATTGGGATTTCTAGTGATAATTTCTTAAAGCATTAAAAAAAAAATTGTGTTGTAAGTGGATGATTACTCCAATTGGAATGATTTTAGTGCACAAACTTCACAGGTGCCCGAACAATGTCCTTCATCGATCGTCATGGGGTGTGCAATCAATAGATGGTGGAATTGATCCTATAACATCCAACAGCTCAATGATGGTTTTTTTTTGCAGTATATGTAAAGTGGGTGTACAAAATAGCACTCATGGCAAGGTTTAGATGTTGACTTAGTTATTACAATTGAGGTTGGATCAGCTACCAAATAGCTATTTTTTAACTTCTATAGAGTGATTGGTTGTTTGATATTTAATTAAAAAAAAAGTGCAAATTGGTTTTTGCAACTGTAAATGCTTTGACCTTGAAGAAACAAAGCACTTGCTATTATTCTATCCTATATTATTGTTAAACTGTCTAATAGTAAATGGAAGTGCTTTTAATGGATCACAACTCACACGTTCAAGTACATGTGATTGGAGAGTGATCGTAACGTGTGTTGGAACTTTGTATGTTTTTTTAAGGATTGATAATGTATTGTTTATACAAGCTTTTATATGTGGTGACTGGTGAGTTTATTGGCACATGAGTACTAGTGGATTGTATTGATGCACTTTTGTGGGGTCGCGCAGTGAGAGGTACCAGTCGAACTTTTTTGGAGATTCCTTGCAGATTTGACCTATTTTAACCATCGAATTGGGCTGGTGCTCGGCCCAATACCCAAGGTCTGTAAACTTTTCAAGGCAACCCAACCCAAACGAATTATATTGGCCTGAGTTACTTCCGGTTAACACAAAATTGTAGGAAATTTTTAAAGGCACTTTCCCAAATGTTATCGAAAGACTCGCTAGGTTGGACTTGACAATTGGTTTGATCCCATGGGTAATGCTACGTAAACACTAGATCGGGTGTTTTTATTTTAAACACCGACCTGTGGGGCTCACATAAATACACTTCAAGAGCTGAAATTTTGTGAGGTTGTTCTACTCACCATGTGCAACATCTTCACAAAAAATCAGCCAATTTTAAAATTTCTAACCCCATCAAAATCCAAACTTTTTTACTCACCGTTCATTTCTCACCGTTAATTTTCAATTAGTTTCAGATTAACTTTTGATAGGGTTAGAAGTTTTAGAATGAGCTGATTTCTTGTGAAGATGTTGTACATGGTTAGGTGAACGACCTCACAAAATTTTAGATCTTGAAGTGTATATATGTGGGCCCTACATGCCGGTGTTTAAAATAAAAACACCCGATCGAGTGTTTACGTAGCATTACCCTGATCCCATAATTACTAGTGGCAATCCCATTTTTGTTAAAAACTTCACCATGTAAAACTTTATCCTTCATTTAACGGAAGAGGCTACTGGGCCTTCCAATCCTTTAAAAGACCGTCAATCAAGTATTATTTTTTTAAGTATTCCCACATGTTTTATAAAATATTTAGTAGTTTTGAAACTAAAAAATTCAATTTCGAGGGGTGCCTATCTTATTGGCACCTGCCAACAACAAGAAGTGCAAATTCGAGGGGTGACTATAATCAAGGGCTGCTAATAAGATTTGGAGGGTGCCTATAACTGGGGACTACCAATAAGATTTTGGAGGGTGCCTATACAAATTTGTATTAACTATTGGATTTAGGTTGAATCAGATTGGGCAAGTCCTCCGATAAAAATAAACCAATAAATTATTAGATTGGATCTTCTCTGACCAAGCCCATGCCTGAGCCCAAACATTTTTTCCAAGCCCAACCCTAAGTTTGGTTGGTCATGGGTCAGTCTAGTTTAACCTAATCAACTTTCACCTTTGGTTATGAGCAATGTTTAAAAAATAGACCGTTATCACTGTAACGGCCCTAAGTCGATATGTTATATCACTATAATGTCGTTATATGTTGATGATTATTTTTTACCGTTATAGAGGTTATATTTGCCATTGTTTTATTAAAAAAATATAAAAATAAGATTAAAAAATCATTTTCAACTCGTTAACCTTATTCTAAAAATTAAAGCACCGTTGTTTTTCGTTATAACGGCCGTTATTTTCTGTTATAACAACCGTTATTTTTCGTTATTACGATGCTTTTTTTTATTAAACACAAATGTCAGTTTGAGCCTCAAAACTATTATAACGGTAATAGTCCCCTATCGTTACACTGTTTACACCGTTATAACGATTGCTTTAAAGCATTGTTAATAGTAGGTCGATTAACTTGTAAAAGGATGGCACCTCACTTCATCTAGTCTATTTCATCAAGAGTTTTGAGAGAAATCTGAAGTGAGATATTTTCTAAAGAAGAATATGTGTAACTTAAGACAACTGTGACGTTGGATTGGTTTAGTGAAAATGATAAGAGACTTCATGCGAGCGATTTTTTAATTACAAGCAATGTGGTCATTTTAATTAGATGGGGTTTTGAGCGAAAAATAAATGGGTCTAGTTCGGTAAATAGCCTCAATCAGTTTGTTGGCCGGGTGCAATGGCAAAGTGTTGACTGAGAAGTTTTGAAATTGTAGGTTAAGAAAGACAGTGCAATTCATATTAAGACGTTTGATGACAAAGTTAGAACACTCCAAATAATGTATTGTGCATTGTGATTGATATTAGAATCTAATTAGCATTTCTGAATTAGATTTATAGGGTTTGAAGTAATTTAATCAATGTGTGGTTATGAAAGTTTACAAAAAGAGAGCTATTTGTGACCATGAAATAAGCTTCAGCAGGGCATTTGTACATACTGGTGGACAATTAGAGAGTATCAATATGAATTGATCAGCCTAAGTCATTTGTTGGGGCTGTGAAGTCTCATGGGCAAAGTTTCGAAACCCAGTTGATTAGGAAGTGGGTCCTACAATTGGTGAGTCCAAGTGTGACAATGAATTGGCATATTTATCATCGTTGAGTGCGATAAAGGCACAACGACTTGATTGGTGTCCATAAAGTGAGAAGTTCACCAAGGTGAAGATTTGTTTGAAATTATGCACAATTCTAGGTAAGCACTAGTTATTACAAAAAATCACACAATTCTTAAACTTATGAAAACAATAATGCAAATTATAGTTGTGCTAGATATTTGGCATTGTTTGCAAAAAATTACAGGTTGAACTTATATTACATGTACTTTGGTTATAAACCCCGTGGCTGTAGTGGTCATAGGAATGCAATCATTAAACTAATTTGCAGTGCATCCCTACAAAAATTTGATGAAATACGGTGTGAATATTTGGTTTAGGGTTATATAAACTACTAATAGCTCGTCCATAAACTACGATTACTCCTAACTCACTGGAAACCTTGGTTCTGTATATTTGGGCGTACCCCCTTATTATGTATTGTAACGACCCAAAATAATTAAGTCTAGCATTTAATAATGAGTTTTTATTCGGAGCATAATTTGAAGAATCGAACCATACAATTGGGTAGATCTCGAAAAGTTATGCAATTTTGACTATTCATGCGCGAAAATTGGACACTAATTGATCCCAAATCGAGGCCCGGAACACGATGTGGATCGGTACCGAAGGTACCCGCGATTTTGACTTTGATTTTGACCATTAAATATTATTTAA
>MVGT01000437.1:2255746-2306457 GCA_002174775.1 Macleaya cordata | reverse complement strand
CCTAGTCATATTTTGAGGTGATTAGTGATATGGATAGCTGCATTAGTTTAACTCTGATTAGGTTTGTAAACCTTGTTTAGGTTTGTTTAGTACTAATTAGTCACCTTGTATAATTAGCCTAACGCCTCGAGATGCGACTCAATTCTTAGAGATTGTGAGTTTCAAATTGGGGCGTTACATGTATATTTGCTTTGTTTTTTTTTTAAAGGGTGTGAATATTTGCAGTCGCTTTAATTGCACTCTAACAATCACAACCAGTGTAATAAAAATTTGGCATGTGGATTTTTACACAAATTCAACGGATATCAACCATATCCTACATGATTTGTGAATCGTCAATTTTACCGTTAATTTTCGCCTAATTCTCGATGAAGTTAAAAATTTTAGAACATAAAGATGATTTTCACACAATTTTACTGGCAAGTGTAAATGAAATGTAAAAAATAAATTGGGTGTAACAAAGCAAAAGTTACCCTAAGCCAAAACGACAGCCATTTGTACACAAGAAAACATTTCAATTTCGATACGTGGCGCCCAGCTGAGTTATACAGATGGCTGTCCTTGATTGGCTTTGACGACCCTCGTAAGATTGCCATCCAAATCCTCAACAGTCGCGCCAAAGATGAAAAAGGGCAAAAGCGAGGGACGAGATTCCATTTAAATTTCGTACCATTAAAGTTTCACCCACCGCAATCCCGCTAAAACCAAACTAATCCGTACCGTCCATTTTCGTTTCGAAAAATCGACGGTTCATAACACGATCCGCGTCAAAAGTAACTAACCAATCAAAGTTCACGCCCCAACCTTATAAATACATTCCCTTCCTCTCAATCACTCCATCAAACTCCTGCAAACTATTTCAAAGTCCTCTCTCTCTTAAAATCCCCGTCTTTCTCCGTTTTCCAATCAATCAATCCTCCTAAAGGTCAGTAATGGCACCAAAGGCGGAGAAGAAACCCGCCGAGAAGAAACCAGCCGCTGCTGCTGCAGAGGAGAAGAAGGCTGAGAAGGCTCCAGTTGCAGAAAAGAAGCCCAAGGCTGAGAAGAAGCTCCCTAGCAAGGAAGCTTCTACAGACAAGAAGAAGAAGAGATCGAAGAAGAGCGTAGAAACCTACAAGATCTACATCTTCAAGGTCTTGAAGCAGGTTCATCCTGACATCGGTATTTCCAGCAAAGCCATGGGGATCATGAACAGCTTTATCAACGACATCTTCGAGAAGCTTGCTCAGGAGGCTTCTAGGTTAGCAAGGTACAACAAGAAACCAACCATCACCTCTCGGGAGATTCAAACTGCTGTTCGTCTTGTGCTTCCTGGAGAACTTGCAAAGCACGCTGTATCCGAAGGGACTAAAGCCGTTACAAAGTTCACAAGTTCTTAGATCATGAGAAATTAGGGTTTCTGTTTTTAGGGTTTCTTTTGGTGGTTTCTTGATGTTACTTATGTTCTGAATTTTTGTTATCTCGGAAGAATCGCTGCCCGACAGAACTCAATTAGGGTTAGGGTTTTCATGAATGTAAAGATTGGCCGTCTTTTATTTTGCTTACTTCCTGTAATTTTTATGCACGTCTAATATGAATCATCTTCCATTTTCAGTACTAATATTCGTCGTCTTTATTTTTTGAGCATTTTTATGATCACTCTACACCAATGGCGCATGTTAGTAGAGTCTCGTATTTAAAAATTTAAAGAAGTAAATTGAAGAATAAAATTTGTTCGCATGTGAGTGTGGATAATTTGGACTGGTAGGCCAGCTGCGTTTTCTAGTAAAAACATTTGAAAACAAATCCTGTGTGCGCCTAGTTCAACTTTATCTGGAGTTGTTCGCGGTTTGAGGTTAATCACCATGATGGGCCCACAGTTTTACTCCGGGGCTTTGTAATTCATTCTAACTTGCGCCTCCCCTGGGTGTAGAACACTAAAAGGGCTTATCTTTAATCCAGAGCAATATCAGTCACTGGTACACTCTTCTGTTCCATTCAAGGGTTTCACAGATGGCTCTAAATTCATCATCTCTGCATTTCAGCTCCATATCCATTCCTCCAAGAACTCTTAGATCTCTTTGTTTTAAAAATGTTATTCTGAACTGCACTAAATCTGCAACTAGTCTTCCTAAATTTTCATTTCGTATTTCTGCTGATTCTACCCCGAAAGCTCGTTTAGTTGCGAAGCGCTCAGAAACACTTCCTGTTCAACAACTTGGACGCCCTCTAAGTAAGGAATAGCTTCAACAGATCAACATCTTTCTGTTCTTGACTTGTTTTCTTCTTGAATTCTGCGTTTTTAATTTTTCTTGGTTTTTGCAGTTGATTATATGAGCTTGCCTGCAAGTCAGTACTCTGTGTTGGACGCAGAGCGAATTGAGCGGGTCGATGAGAACACCTTCCGGTGTTATGTTTACAGGTTCAAGTTTTTTGCTTTTGAAGTTTGCCCAGTTTTGCTAGTTAGAGTGGAGGAACAACCTAATGGGTGCTGCATTAGGCTCCTGTCCTGCAAGGTATACCATGGGTCCATGGCCTTCCTTGTTCCAGCTTTTTTTTTTCCTTCCGTTGAGGAGTTCTAAGTTTGATGATAAGTTTTTTTTTTTCTTTTTTCTTCTTCGTACTGGATTGGTTGTAGCTGGAGGGTTCACCCATTGTGGTTGCCCAGAATGAGAAGTTCTCGGGTATGGATTCATTGTTTCTTTAAAAAACCAGCATGTACATCAGTAGAAGTTTTAAAAAGTAATAAAATTCAAGTCCAACTCTAAATTGTACAATGTAATGCCTTTTCAGGAGTCCTTTGACACTGATTTGGTATGGGAAATGCAGCTTCTATGGTGAATCAAATATCCTGCGGGAATGGGCAGAGCAACTCATCAGTGCAGCAGCTCACTTCAGATACACAAATAGAGGTAAAAACTTCCAATTGATTTTATTGGTTATGTTTAGGCTTAATAATGTGGCATCATTTCTAGCAAAATGAAGTTTCCACAATCTGGTCTTAACATCATTATATATGGGATTCAGGTTACTATCCATATCCCTTTCGCTTTTCAAGCCATTCCTGTGGAAGCTATTGAATCCAGTGGAGCACAAGTCCTGGACCAAATATTAAGAATAATGCTTCCTCGATTTATGGCCCAGGTTGGTGTTGCGTAAAAAATTAATTCTTTGAATCTGTTGAAGTTTCTTTTGCACGTCGTTGATAAGTTCAGGAAAAAAAACCCTGATTTTTAGCTTTTGGATATCAAAGCCATCACATACTATTTTTTTCATGATCAGTAGAGCCATCTCATACTACCACTCTAATGTGGTCTAGTGACCACTTGAGTATGTGTATGGGTTTTGGCTGTCCGTACAAGTTCCGGACTTGTTTGATCACCAGAACTTGGGTGCTAAGACCTGATTATGTGGTCAATATTGTAGTATTTTCTTATGGAAAATGCTACTCAGCCTACCAAATTAAGCGCCATATGCTTTCGGCCCTGAAGTGGCAGCTGAAGACTTCAGCTCCTTTAAGACTTTGCATGATATGAATGTAATGTGGCAAATCCTTTTGGTGGCTGAGAAGTTTTACTCTTTCTTTTATTGGATTCTTTAGTCTTTTATTTATCTTTTATTATACACCCTGCTTTTGTAGCATTTTATTTTATTTTTATCAGTTTTACACAGTATTTTAAGTTATGTATGGCTGAGCAATGTCCTACATGAATCCCGTACTGAATAACCATCTTGTTCAACAACCTTGGTGGATTTTGATGGGTCTAGGTTACATGATAATTCTCCTCATTTGGTACATGGTGTAACTCCAGTGAAACATTGACTAATTTCACGTGTACAAGACTCAATGTCTCAACTGTTTACTTTTGACATCTAAAACAAATGACCCCTCTTTATATGGGGAGAGGAATGGTGTCAGGATAACTCATAAAAGAATGGCAAGATATTTAGAAATGTTTAGTTTATTCTCTATAAAACTTCAGAATTGTATCAGAATATTTGGTTTAAGCTCTTCATGAGGAGCTATTGCCAAGGCACCGGGTTTGGTCCAGGTGCTTAGATGCCTGATTATGAAAATTCCTGGCAAAGTGGTGTTCAGTTAAGTTAGCAAGTCATACTAGTCGATTGTTTGACATACAGTGACTATATTGGTAGGGCTTCTTTCTTGCGAACTAGCGGGTGAGGATGAGAAGAGTGCCTCTGAAAGCTCTAACTCGTTAAATTACTGTTTTGGATTGTAATGGAATATTATGCCTGCTAATTGTGTGCTTACTTTAAGTTAGTGATGGAACATGTACCCCAACACTATGGGCATGTGATGTCAATCATAGTAGCAGAAAAATACATGGTGTTTGCACTGGTGGTTATTACTGCCTTGCTGGTATGAAGTGACATAAGTAAAGTATTAGATCTCTTCATAGTTTCAGAAATATTGAGAAGAAATTCTAGAATTCACTTACTTAATAGTGAAAACAATAGAATTGCACTCTATTTCTTGTCAAAAAGTTTTATTCTATTGCATTATAGAGTTTGTAACTGATGGGGTGCCAATGGTGGATTTCTAGCTTGCACTTTAACCACCAAGTTCAAATGTGTAAGGAGTGAGGGCCCGAGGGGAATGTTCAGTAGTGGCACCTATAATAATGGTTAAAGTTTTGGTATTTGAGAATGGAGTCTTCTGATACTGCGTGAAAAGTGTTGAACTATAAAAAAGGCGTAGGCTGTTAAAATTATTTTTATGTGGAAGTAGGAAATATGCACTTGCAGAGTTCTAACTTTGGTTTTTTGCTTGAAATAGAGGAACCAAATACATCTCCGGTTAAAATTCGAAAAATATAGTTAGCAGACCTTTTGTAGGGTTATGACATATTTTAGGTGACATTTCACTCAGGGATTTATGTTTAGTGTGAAAGAATTTATTTAAATGCAAATGACCAGAATGGAGATATTGATTGTGAACTCCAGTGGATAAAATGAATCAAACATGCTTTTCTTTATGCAAGACTTGCAAGTTTAGATAGAAAATTCCGATACAATTCTTTCTTTCTCTGATGCCTTACTTGAAAGTTATTATCCTAATATATTTCTAATCATTAATGGTTATACATACAGCTTGTGAAGGATTATCAAGCATGGGCTTCTGGTGACACCTCCAGGCAGCCTCTTGGAAGTGGTAAAATTTGAAAGTGCATGGATGAAAGCTTCTTTACCGTACGGGGACTAACGCCGAGTTGCGTCTTAATTAGATGATTGTATTTATTATTTGTGGTGAATCTCGGCGATGCCGTTTCTTTCTTCTCTTTTTATCCTTGTCCTTCTTTCATGATCATTATTAAAAAAGAGTTTGCATGCAATTTGTGTGATACTTTGTCGAGGAAGCTCTTTCTGGTCTCTGAATTCAGATACGAATAAATGCTTTAAAAAATTGTTGATTTTATTGCTTCAAAAGTAGGAATCGGCTGCAGATGTTCAACAAAAATATCAGCCGACTTACAATAAGGTTAGAAGTTTTAGAATATATTGATTTTTGGTGAGGCTGATCTAAATGCTCATGAGAACATGTTTAAAAAGACCAGCCCTTGGATTATCACAATGTAGGCGCAAGGAACATTGTACTAGGGGTCTAGGTCTGAAAAATGGAAGTTCAGAATTGACTGCAAAGGGCACGATCCAAGATCCAACACATGCTGCTCGTGCCACCTACCGTTCTCGACTCTTGGACTTGGAGGGGTCTAATTCTTTTCATGATCCTAATGAATATGATTCTATCTGGATGTGTTTCAAGAGAGTTTCTCGATGTTCTTCGAAAATATGATGCCACTCATACTGATTCATTTAAAAAGATCGAGGATATCTAATGGTCAAACCTTTGACTGCTAAGGCAAAACTGTTGCATCCGCCTGTGACCATTCTTGACGTTTCCTAATATTAAAATAGAAAAGCCCATGAAAATGTGGGATCGGAGCCCACATATGGCACTGACGGTGACGATTTTGCAACGTGGTTTACAATCGGCGTATTATAGCGTGATGAACACGCGGCGTATTGTAGCTTGATGAACACGCGGCGTAGTATAGCTTTTTGAATACGCGGTATATTATTACCGTTAAACACTTCAGTGTTGCTCTTAATTCTGTTATTGGATTTCGACACGTGTTTGTATCCAGCGTGATGAACACGCAGTGTAAATACCTGAACAACATCTAAGAATTACTCTATAAATTCAAGACATCTGGGCAAGCAAACAATTTCTCTTTGTCCTCGCTGTCACCACCAACCTCTTCTTTTCCTTTCTTTTTCTTCTTCGTCAATCCTCTATCAACTTCTTCCTGTATTCCCTTCTTCATCGATGGCGTCTTCAAGTTCTGGAAACTCTCTACCCGCACCGGGTAAACCCTAATTCTCATTTACGAACTTTTGATCCTTTTTGTTCCTTATTTTCTCTTCTAGTAATCCAATTCTTCGCTGTTTCAGAGGCCGTACAGGTGCTCGTTTCTTCGCTTGCAGATGAATCCTCCATGGTTAGAAAATCTTCAATGGCCACTCTCAAAGATATTGCTTCTCTGTAATAATCCTCTCTCTCTCTCTCTACCAGAAGATCCTTTTCATTGTATTTTATTTTTTTAACCGTTTGGATCTCAATGAATTCTCTATTGCAGGAACCCACTTTTGGTTCTCGACTGTTGCTCCACTGTTTCTCGAGGAGGGCGTCGGGTAATTTTCTTTTCCTTGTTCGCTTCTTTGCGTTCTAAATTAGGCATTCTTTTCGGTGTCTATTTATTTCTGTGATTTGAGAGTGTAAAATGTTGCAGGGTTTTGGCAACATGGCTGGTATTTTTCAAGTGATGGCATTTGCAGTAAGTTCCTTGGATAAGAGAGATGTGGATGGTCCTTTCATGTCAAAGCTTGCTAAGATCGCCACTACGGAGATAATCTCGTCCAAGGTACTTCTTTCTTCAATTTAATTTCTGTCTCAATCTGTTAGTAGCTTCTATCACATTTCTCTTGTTGAACTTAATTTCATCTTTAAGTGCCTGCAAGAAGCGGCATCCAACCAACTTTTTTTTTTTAAAATCTTTTTGATGATAGTAATTTCAAGAATCCGCAAAATACAAAGGAATGATTGGGCGAATGGAAAATTAAAAGGCAATAAAGGAAAAATGAGAAAAGAGGGAAAAAGAACCAGAAAAAAGTTCCTGGGGAAAGTCTAGAACTGAAAGCAAAAGTTGAATCAATGCCAAAATAAACTCCCTTGTTTTATTTTCTTGTCATAATAAATTTTATAGGCTTAGTTGAAGTATTATAGTTTTAGCATTCATGTTTTGCTATTCATTTTTGTGTAGGAACTTAATGCTGATTGGCAAAGGGCTGCAGCAGGTCTACTAGTTTCAATAGGCTCCCATTTACCGGATCTGGTAAGTTTTGTTGCTGTGATTATAAAATGGTGTTAACTGAAGAAATGGATCTTTCTTCAAGATTCCAAGCTTTTATTCCATTAGCAAGATGATTTTTTCCATTTCACTACCTTCGTCTCTAGCTTGTATGCCACCTTCATGAGAATCTCAAAGACAGGCAGTTAGGAATTTCAAAGATTAAAAGCACTGCACTTGATTAGAGTAACTTGTGATTTGTATGATGTATTATTCTTCAGTCATGAGCCCTTCCTTTTCTTTCTGATAGGTGAATAATAATTTTCTAGAGAAAGTAGTGGGGTAAACCTTGTTGTACAAAGGAGCTAGAATGATTAAGAGAGCTAGTGGGAAATTCTTGCTAACATAGCAAAAGGAAATTAAGGAATAAATTTTTCCCTAATCTCCAAGGTTCCAACTATCGGGTCCAAAAAATTCAATTGATTCAGAACTGATCCATGGAGATGACCAAGGTACTTCATAGGCCACTTTGCTTCTTGTAGACCAAACTGTAGAACTTATCATCCTCTCTTGATTTGTACATCTGTTGACTTGTCTCTTGGCATTACTTTTGGTCCTTGGAGTAAGGTTATGAATCTTTTTTTAAACATATCTTTCTTATTTTTACATTGATAGTGAGAACCTACTTATACTAAGTAATACCGTGTGTTTTTTGGGCCACTTTTTGCCGTTCGGCCTTTCTTGGTAATCATACTAAAAGCTATAATTTTTAGATGATGGAGGAAATATTTCTGCACCTGTCGGGGCCTAATTCAGCTCTACCAGCCATGGTTCAAATCCTAGCTGACTTTGCTTCAGCTGAAGGTTGGGTCTCTTCTCTCTCTCTCTCTCTCTCTCATGACGTGCTTGAGATACTTTTGGCTTTTTGGGACATGTCAGCTTAAACAAAAGTGCGTGTTGTACTTGGTTAATTGAAGCTTTGCTGTTCAGTCCACGACTAAAAGATGTCCTTTCCCGGGTTTTACCAATTCTCGGAAGTGTGAAGGATGCTCACCGGCCAATTTTCGCAAATGGTACAATGTTATGCCATCATCATATTACTACAAGCATATTATTTACTTGACTGCCAGTGGAGCATTGTGGGTGTTTTAGTATCTTTTTAATCTGGTAAAATGCTGTATATAAATATCATTTTATAGCATTTGAAAAAGATACTGCCTGGTGCTCTGCTTTAGTTAATCATGTCATTGTTGTGCTTCTATTTTTTTTTTGTCATTTTTTCAAAATGAATATGTACACTTCACTTGTTTCGTTCCAGCATTCAAATGCTGGTGTCAGGCTGTTTGGCATTATGGTGTGGATTTTCCATCTCATGCACTTCTTGATAGTGACATCATGTGAGTTCCATTTATGATCTGTTTTGAGTTTCAGTGTTAATAATACAGCTTTCTTTCTTTATGAAATAATGCTCTATCTTCTAGTTCAGGTCATTTCTGAATTCTGCTTTCGAACTTCTATTGAGAGTTTGGGCAAGTTCTCGGGATCTGAAGGTTGGTGATATAGACTTGTTCCTCTGTTATTCACTCTCATATACTTGCATACTATGCTTATAGCATCTAAATCATGTGCATATGTGTGCATATTTGTGCTGAGGACATTTGAGAAATGAAACTACCCAAACACACAAGAAGATAGTGCAAAGATGGACTTAGTCATATGGATCCTCCCTATCTGAATTCATATAGTTTATCAATCTGTGCATTTAATGAATGTATAAGGAGCAGTGGCCTTGTCCTCCATGTAGGCTAACTGACTAAAGAACTTGCAAAAAACCATGTATGGATGTCCCAACCAACTGTATATAGAAGTTCGAATTGCCATTTTAGTCAAAGTTTCTTTTTAATTTATGTTGCTCATAGTTCCTCTTTTTATCTTTATAGTTGAAATCCAAATGCAGAAGATGCCTCCGCTGTGGCTAGTAATTATGTTGTTCTACCCTGGTCATGCAGTCGAGTCTGAATATATTGTAATAAGATAGTATATCTATTATCTTTCTAACTGATTCCGTGTTTCTGACTATGAGTTTTGATTAAAAGGAGGGTTAAAGATAAAAAGATATAGCTTTTTGCATATTAGAGAAGAAAGTTCTTCTCTTTTTGCTGTAAGGTTAATATGTTCCTGCTCTATCCTGTTTATGCACTCAGTTGATGTGATATGTTCTTGCAACTAGTGTTGTCATTATTCTTTTAATTGTCAGTGTTAATCTCCCTCCAAGTATGAAGTAATAAAGGATATCCCCCTGTTATGTGTAAATTAAAATGCTAAAACAACCGCTAAGCCCCTTTCCGTCCTTTTTTTATTGGCATTTTTCTTACTATTTTCCCTTCTCTCACCTCTTTATTTTTGATCTCATCTCCTTCCTTCTCTTTCCTCCCTCCTATCTTTTTCTTCCTTCGTTGTACCTCTTTCCTTCTTGCTTTCTCTTTTTTTGTCGTTTAGCTTGTAGGTCCATCACTGGATGGACCAGGCACCAATACAAAGCCGAACTATCACAACATGGATTTAGTGCTAAATACACTCTATCTACTAAATCAAAAATTTTGGTAGGAACCACCTCCTGTGTTAGATAATTCGTGCTACCACCTTCTGTTCATTTATAAGTTATAACAGAATGGAGCATGAAATGATGTTTTGAAAATAAGCTTATTGAAATTCCCAATTGCCATACCTGGCACAAATAATATTTTCTAAAAATTCTACAGAAGTCTTTGGAGTTGGATGAATGGGTGGAAGGTCTGCTGTAAAAGGAGATGAAGGAAGAAGACTTGGGGGTTTAAAGGGTATTTGGTTCTTTTTCATTAGCCCATAATATGCGTGGACAGCATCTATTATCTTTCGCAGTGACTTTAAACTTTAAAGGGAGTGTTTCTAAAATACTCTACTTTTAATTGTATATATTCTTTTAATGATCAAAGAATGTATAATAACAATCTGGACGGATTACTTTTTTGTTTCTTTTCATTCTGACTTTGTCCAAAAGTAACTACACTTTTAATTGATTCTTGTTTATAGATAACTCTTTATTGATTCTCGGGGCTCTGAAATATTTTCCTGATTATCTTATGAGTGTATTATATGGTTCTGCCCTGATGTGTCTTTGGCTTATTATCTCTTGTTTTACGTAATAGGTGCGTGTCTCTTCTGTGGAGGCATTGGGCCAAATGGTTGGTCTCATTACTAGAACTCAACTAAAGGCAGCTTTACCAAGACTCGTCCCAACCATATTGGAACTGTAAGATTACTGTTAAGTAATGAGACCTGCTCCTTGACATTCATATTATGGTACTAGGTGCAGATGTTAAGTTGGCATCTCCATTCATCATCAAGGACCATCTATTGAAATTTCTCTGTTGTATTCATTTTGCAGGTATAAGAAAGATCAAGATATTGCCTTTTTAGCAACTTGTACTCTACATAATCTTCTCAATGCTGCTTTACTGTCAGAAAATGGCCATCCTTTGCTTGATTTTGAGGTAGGCTGCTTCTTTTTCCACCTTTAATCTGCTATTGTGCATTCAAGGTGCACCTATTCTGCTTTTTTTTTTTTGTTTCGTCATAAATCATAAGTCTCAAGAGGCACCTATTTGCTTCAGTAATCATGCTTTTATGCATTTAGTATATGTTCACATTTCTTTCTCGGGGGAAGAAATTGGAGGATTTTTGAATATACCATTTCCAAATCTCCTATTAGTGAGAAAGTATCGTTATTTGTTTGTGTCATCATTGGCCCTCCTGGTAAGTTTTCAAGTTACAACCCTTGTAATGATGGAGTCTCTGAAAATCCTTTTGTTTGTGTTATGTCATTGGCTTTTCTCTCCTGTCCGCAATCATTAACAAATGGCGAAGAGGAAGAACTCTAGCACTAAGCTAAAAGGAGGATCTTGAGTATTTTTCTAGTGCCAAATTTCACTTCGCCTCCAGAAATTAAGTTTGAACAACTTTAGGAAGGAATGAGTCATGGGATGCCTAAAAATTATAAGGAAAACCAACTTCAGAAGCCAACTTAAAATAAAGAGATAATTGACATGAATAAGAAAATCTTATGATCCCTACATATGTTTCAAACATTAGAAGATGAGAGTTGTTATATAACGTCTTTGAATGGTGGATGGATTTGGTTTACCAACTGGTTGATGCACGCAATATTGCTAAGCTTATCGAATGCAAGGGTGGTTCGTTACAAGAACTCTTAACAATACCTATGAATTATACGAGCTACTGCATGAATTTGGCTTCTGTAACTAGATTTAGTAAAAAACATTCATGTGTAGATAGGTCTTTTCAAGAGAATAAATACAATATATTGGTTCTTAGGAGGATACAAGATCTATGTTGAATTTTGGAGGTTTTCAGTGGTAATTATTCTGCTTCTTTTATTTTAATAGGTAGTTTGGTTTACCAATAAAATACAAAATTGAATATTGTGAAAACGTGATAATTTGAGTGAGGTCATTAGAAGGGCTATGCTGATTAGAGGGCTGTGATCCATATTTCCCCCCCTCCCTTTTGTGGGAAAAACATTATATTGCTTTCATAGACAGATTTGTATCTTGTTCATGGAAAATATATGCTACAGTTGGTTTACTTTTCAAGCAATTGGACTTGATTACATCTGATGGTGAGTTATGTGATGCCTGCTCTCTCTTTTGGTTCTTCACAGGAAGTCACTATTATTTTGTCCACACTTCTTCCTGTGGTATCCATTCATAATGAAAACAATGAGCATACGGATTTTCCAGTGGGACGGAAGGTATAACTGCTAATTTCTATGCATTTCTCTTTTTTGTTTATTTATTAAAATCTAGGTTCTTTTTTTTGCTTATGCATTTTTTTGAACGGATCTTTGCTTTTGCTTTATTTTACCCTACTCATGTTTTCCATATTTCGAAGGACTTTGCCTTCCATTCTCGTGGCCCCTTGTATCACTGAATATGAGGTAGCCAATCAGTTTAATCAAATTCTCGACTTTAATTTGAATATTGTAACATTCAAATTAAAGCTGGTCTTCCTTCTTTTTGATATGCATTGTGTATTACTAACCTTTTCATCAATCCATTAATCCATATGATAGACAGTAATATCATTGATGGCTTTGTTTCTTCCTTCTTTGTTTAACATCATTGTTGTTGATGTGGCAGACCTATAATGAAGTTCAGCACTGCTTCCTAACAGTTGGTACTGTTTACCCCGAGGATCTTTTTGTGTTCCTTTTGAATGTAAGTAGCAGCCACTTTGGCTTTTGGAGCATCATTACTTGTATAATTTTCTGACTAAATATATTACTTGTATAATTTTATCAGCATTATTGTGTAAAGTGTAAACTGGTAGGGTTTATTCTTTGTTTTTGATCTGTACATGCTACATTTTACTTATTAATGAAAGAACTGAAAATTCTATCTTATTCGATATGTAACATCTAAGGAAGCTTAAATTCTCTTCTCTCTTCTGTTCTTGAATTTTTCTGTTATTGTTATCAGAGGTGCAGGTTAAAGGAAGAAGTTCTAACATTTGGTGCACTTTGTGTAATAAAGCATCTATTGCCCAGGTACCTTTTCTTATTTATTAAGGTTGACCTCAATTTTAGTCGTCTTATAGGACCTGACTTTCTTCTTGTTTCTCCCTTGGAGGTTGTCGGAAGCTTGGTTTTCTAAAAGGCCTTTACTTGTTGAAGCTGTAAGGCTGCTTCTGGATGAACAGAGCTTTGGTATCCGCAAGGCAGTTGCAGAGGTCAGCCAAGTTTCTGAATATTGTTTAGCAAAGTCTGCAGTTGTGCATTCTCCTGAGGTTTTGTTGCACACAGATACGGGTTTGAACAAGTTTAAATGTTTGAAGTTGATCTGGGCTGTAGATTTTTATGAACTCCAAAATAGGATTATGCTTTCAGTTGTATATTTTACTGTTACTGATAGACCGATATAAACAAGTGCTGATATATATATGTTGATTGGGTAAAAGTGCAATTTATTCATAAAGAATCAAACGCTCTAAAGAGCAAGCAACAAGAAAAACTCAGCGAAGAATACAGGGATTGAACAATTGTTACCCAATTAAAGACAAAGTCTTCAAACTTTAAATGTCTATCCCAATCCATCCCCCAGCTCCAAAAGAAAATGACTCCTTTTAGATGAAGGATGATCTTACGGAGAGAAACTGTTTGATCGTTGAAGATTGCATTGTTCCTGGCCTTCCAAAGCGTCCACACAATTGCATGTGGAATTGAAACAAGTGCTGATATCATAACACAACTACTTCCTTACTACCTGTGATGCAGGAGCATCCTTCACATGTACGCAGCACATGACCTCTTCTTTTATTTTCTTTTATTGTATTTTGCACGTGTTGCACGTGCCAAGTAGGGTTAGTATAAAATAAGGGATGCTCCCCATTCTTAGACTGGTAATGATTTATTTCTTTGTTTTTGGTTAGAGAACAATGCTTAGTTGAAGAAGAAAATGTTATTTGAATGAATAAAGAGATTGATTCGCTTCCACTCAGTTGTTTACACTAACTTGGTTGTGTTTCCTTCTTATTATTTTTTTTTGGTTGATATGTTTCCTTCTTATTATAGTTTCTATCTTTAGCTGTTATTACACCATTTATGATAGGATATGTTTGTGTAGTCATTATTATTTACTGATGTGATAGTTTCCTGTGTCAGTTGATTGTGGTTATGGCTTCGCACTGTTACTTCGTCGGTCCTTCAGGAGAATTGTTTGTTGAATATCTTGTACGCCACTGTGCTATATCTGAGGAGGAGATAAAAGAATTTGAGAGCTCCAAGGAATCACTTCGGGCAAGTGGCACTTTTCCACTTGTTTTTAATTCCTCCTCCTCTTTGTTGTTCTTCTTCTTCTTTTGATGAACTGTACAGTACTTGGCCAATGTTATCCACAGATGAAGATTGGCAGTATTTGTCCAAGTCCGACAGAGCTAAGAGCTATATGTGAAAAGGGTCTTCTTTTAATAACCATTACCATTCCTGAGATGGAGGTATACTTGATCTTAATGTGTATCATATTTATTCTCAGACAGAAGTCTCATGTCTGAGTAGCAACTTTAGCTACATCCTCAGTTCTGAATGGTATTTTTAATCCAAAAATTCTACAGCATGTCCTTTGGCCTTTTCTGTTGAAGATGATTGTTCCACAGAAGTACACTGGTGCAGCTGCAACGGTAGGTTTTTTTTAAAATTTATTTCTTCTTGTAGTTTCCAGAAAATCAGAGTTCTCTGTTTTTATTTTTTATTTTTTTATTTTGGACGTGCGTCACGTGTTCGTAATGTCCATATTTGCAAGTTGTAAGTCCATTTGAACATTGGATGTGCTGGTGGTTGAGAGGGAGGGGTTTGGAGATTTGCATGTGTGCAGGTGCATGGTGGAAGGGGTGAGAGGTGTGGTTTGCTGTTCTGACTACTTTGATGAGCAATCTTACCTGATCTTGTGCTGTTTTCACAGGTTTGTAGATGCATCTCAGAATTATGCAGGCATAGATCATCTTATACTGGTTCCCTAGTTACTGATTGTGGAGCTCGTGCTGATATTCCCGACCCAGTGGTAGAAGCTCTTGAACTGTTCTATTTTCTTTTTCCTCTTCTTTAGTATGATTTAAAATAAGTTACAATCGTTGTGCTCTGTAAATTCCAGGAGCTTTTTGCACGGCTTATGGTGCTTTTGCACGATCCTCTGGCTAGGGAGCAACTGGCAACCCAGATTTTGACGGTTTTCTTCTTTATCCTTGATCAACTTTGTTTCTTTTGGCATCATGTTGACAACTGACAAGTTAACATGAACCGAACTGTCATATAATTAAAGGGACGCATCCTGATCCAGATGAATTTATAATCTTATTGCAATGGACATAAATTACTGTTTAAGGAACAGTAACCTTGGATTTATGTTATTGTTTCATCTTTTCATACCAAGGTATCATTATAATAAAAGTAAAAGAATAAAAAAGAAAACTGGGAGATTCTTAACATATCTTGGAGGGAAGAATTGAGCTTTTAAGTTTTAGGTATGAAATGCAATTTTGGCAGAATGTAGTTTCAAAAATGTTACCTGGGTATTTGTCTATGTTATTTCACTAGTTAAGTGGCATCTCTGTTCTATGCAGATCATTTAATTAATTATTCAAGAAACATTGCCATCTCTGAATTTGTTTCTTTTTGTTTTTTGCAGGTCTTGTGTTACTTGGCACCCCTCTTTCCAAAGAATATTAGTTTATTTTGGCAAGATGAGGTATGTAGCTTTAGGTCATGTTTTTTTTTTTGAAGGTTTGAAAGAATATATAAAAAGAAGGAAAGGAATATACAAAGTAGGAATGATTGAGGATCCTTACAATTTAAAGAGATCCGACAATCAAATCCCACCGAAAAACGAAGTCTTTAGGTCATGTTACGTAGGAAACCTCGAATTAGATTATGGAATTGTCTAAAAGGTGCTGGAGGTGGTTTTCTTTTTCCTTCTTCCGTTGTCTAGTTGGTTAGGAACTTAGAGTATGAGGCTGTTTCCCAAATGGAAAAAAGGATAGATTATCTTTTTAAGGTGTAAGACGCGTACGTGGTGATAAATAAACTATTTACGGAAACTAATGATACCTCGTGCTTAAACACCAAGTTTTTTTATCCATTGAGAGCTCAGTAACTATAATGAAATGTTGAAGTCAAGGCATTATTGGAACTTTTACTTTGAAAACTGAGAGATTCTCCACCAATGTTATGATTTTAAAAAGAAAAAAGAAAAGAAAATCTCCAGTTGATTGCCTATTGATCAAGTACAAGTTTGAGCTGAAGTCCGCCTTGATGAATTTCTACAGTCTGGTTTTAGTACTTGATTTTACAAAGGAAATAGGTTTTTTTCCCCTCTTTTATTTATTTATTTATTTTTATTCTATTCTTTCTTGAAGGAAAAAGATCGTAATCTTTATAGTTATAAAAAGTGTACTCTCATATTTCTTGTGGAGATAGTGGATGGTGTCATTTATTGGTACATGCATGTATCATATATAAGAAGATGGATGTAGTGTTCTTTTTATGAAAGAGAGGATTGACAACCCTTTACCTGGATGGATGATGTTCGCGCTGATTGTGCTGTGGTGAAAACTCGTTAATTCCTACTTATAAGACTTGAACGGAAAATTCAATTTCATGTATAAATGATAATGGATAATGATCTATCAGCTCATTTAAAAAGTATTGAATGGTCATACTTAGTGTGCTCTTTTTTTTTTTCTTTCTATTGTTGAATCATTACTGGGGGTTTCAGAGAGGCCTTTTATCTAAAAATCAATAAAAAAGGCATTTTTTTGTTTGTAGCAACCTAACTTCATCAAAAAAAATTCTTGTCAAGATTCTCTTCTTTGTTTTGTTCAAATTACATATGCTTATTGATTGTTAAATTTCATTGTACTACTCATTGTTTTAAGTGGAATTTACTTCCATTAAATAGAAGATGCTGCAAAAGGCTCTTTTTAGAAAAGCTTATTCAATTTTTGTTCTGGTAAGCTCTAGATTCCGAAAATGAAGGCTTATGTCAGTGACACAGAAGATTTAAAGCAGGACCGTTCATACCAAGAGACTTGGGACGACATGATTATAAATGTAAGATTCTCTCCGTTGAATCATTTGATATTAGTCATGAGAATTTGGGAAATTATGACTGTTTAGAGTTTCTGATGTAGTTCAATATATCCTGTCACAGTTGTCCTGTACTTCATCCCGAGAAAACTCCTCAAATGTTGCATCTTCGGCATGCAATGGGGTTATTGCCCAAGTCTAAGCTCTTCTACTTGATCCAAAAATTATTGAGTTTTATTGGGGTAATGAGAACCAGCCAAAACCTGGTTCACATTGCTTTGTGTTACTCGCTTTTAACCTTAGTCAGGGATCTCTAAGAACGATCCGGGTTTAGTGGTAATTGGGCTGATAAATAATCGGGTTCTAGCAACTCAACTTGAACCTGACCAGAAACTCGTAAAAACTTGTTTTGTCAGGTTTGTTTTGAGGGTTGCCCACTCATTACAAACCCTGCAGCCCTGCCTTTATTAAAAAAAAAAAACCCCCTACAGCCCTACTTTTTTAGCTTGGTTTAGTGATAATTCGAGTTTGTAACTGAGATACTGTTACTTGTCTTGTTATAATGTTTTTTCGTTTTCCTTCTTCTAATCACTAGTCTCTTGGAAGAAGGGTTTGGAAAATATGTAACCTAGAAGGCTAGAACTACCTCACATTGTAAATATGGGTTTATTTAAATTTATCTAGTAAACCTTTGTACAATCATTGATGTGTATTCTTTGGTTGACAGTTTCTTGCTGAATCTTTGGATGTGATTGAGGACACTGAGTGGGTAATTTCTTTAGGAAATACCTTTAGCAAACAGTATGAACTTTATACGTCCAATGATGAACACTCAGCTCTACTTCACAGGTAAATGCTACTGATATTACTTATGCAATATTGTGCCTGATATTTGGAGCACTTTGTAAATTATCACGCATTTGTGTTAACCACTGTTAGCTCATTTTTTCATTCTTTATTTATTTTTTGTTTTGTTTTTCTCTCTTTTTACAGATTTGGTTGTTTTGTTGCTGGATGACTTTTCCTTTGTTCAGTTGTGAAATCCTTTTTTTTTTTTCCATTTCTTTTTCACTTTATCGTACGACATATTGATTATCTAGTTTTTGTAGTGTTTTATTTTATTCTATTTGGAGCTTAATATAGTTCGTCATCCACTCTCACATATTGGCAGTATCCACTGCTGCTTCAGTGTGTACATATGGTACGAGGCATTTGTAAATTTTTATCTTTTATCTTTTTGGTGTAGATGCCTTGGAATGCTTCTTAAGAAAGTTGATGACAGGGCTTATGTTCGTGAGAAGATTGATTGGATGTATAAACAAGCTAATATTGCAGTTCCAACTAATAGGCTTGGTCTAGCAAAAGGCATGGGGTTGGTATGTAGGTGCAAAAGTTTTAATCTCTTTTTTGCAATACTTACCATTGGTATGATTCATTGTTAGACTTTTTACAGGTTGCAGCATCACATTTGGATACTGTCTTGGAAAAGCTGAAAGACATTCTTGACAGGGTTGGACAGAATATTTTTCAAAGGTTTATGCCAGACTCAAAAGTTCGAAATTAGTTTTGATATACAAGTTTGCACTCTTAAAAAGAAACTGAAGAGAGGAAAATATGCACTTATAACAAAAAGTGTACTCTGTTATCCATTAGAGCTAAGATCTTAAGGGGAATCAAGGAAAATCATGTTCCAATTACTAATCCAAGCATCTGAAGTTTGAAGATAGAACAGATTCATTCAACAGAATCCTCTGTAAACTTATTGTTTTATTCATGATGCACTCTTCATTCATTTAAAAGCTTCTTATTAACTACCCTAATAATGGCTATGACTTGGAAACAACAAGAAAGCCTTCAACACTGGCCAGCCTAGAAGGGTCATCATTCGCTGTTGAAGATTGTGCACTTGAAGCTTTCACAAGCTTTGGTGCTTTCCAAAAAAGCAGTCTGTACGGTGACACTGATGCAACATTTATTGATGCAGATCAGAAATCAGACAGTGCAGATTGCGTTTTGTGCGGAAGTACACCAATATTTTCTTATTAGATAACTTATAAAACTGTAGATTTTTCTTTATATATCTATTATGATATGTCTTAGATATACTGTTATCTCGCTCGATTCCTTGTCCAGCTAGATTCTTTGATCTTTTTGTTGTTGGCCGAGGTTTTATTTTACCTAAAATTGTATGGTAGTTTGATTAGACACACTGCAACGCTTCATGGTAAACAGCTTGATTAGGTGATAGCATGTGCACAACTTCTGGCTCTTGATTGGGTAAATCACATGCTACATATCTATTATTATATCTTACATATACTATTATCTTGTCCCATTACTTGTCTTCTACCTAGAAGCTCTTTATCTTCTTGTTGTCGGCTCTATGGTAGCTTGGTTAGACATGAAAATCTCATGGAAAACAGCTTGATTAGGTGGCAGCATGTGACAAGTTGTGGTTCATTGATCGAGTAAACTGCATGCTTTTTTGTGAGGAATAGTCAGTCTGGCAGTGTTTAGCTTTGATGAGGAATGGTACACTGGAGTATTTATGGAGAAATTGTCAACCTGATTTGTCAGTGGAGTCAAAATTTTGAGCTTTCCTCGGTATCTGTTACATTTAAGTGAGTGCATTGTCTTGGTTTTGTGATGCAGTATGGTATGACTTTAGAATTGGATGATAATTATGGTGTATGCTTTCATAGAAAAAGGATTTAGCATCTCTGCACTGGTTTAATGGGTTGTTTCACAAGTTTATTGTGCTATCAACTCCTGTTTTTCCTTTTAGCATGCACAGGCTATTTCTGGTTCTTAAATGCTTTCTGCATCTCTACATGGGTTTAATGGTTTGTCGCACTAGTTTATTGTGCTATCTTGGAGCAGAGTTTATCATTTAGGTGCTGACACTTGGGATTCATTTGTTGCAGATTTCTTGCTTTGTTTTCTGATAGAGTTAAGGTAGAAGATTCTGATGATATTCATGCGGCTTTAGCTTTAATGTATGGATATGCAGCCAGATATGCCCCATCAACAATTATTGAAGCCAGAATAGATGCCCTCGTGGTATGGTATTATATTTCAGACTTGCTAACATTTCTTATGCACATGTTGCATGTTTTATGTCTGCCACTGCCACTTCCATGATCTTCTGTGTTTTTGGAATAATTTGAAGATATATTAATCACTGCTGCCGTAGACAAATACAAAGGCCACAAAGGAAAAGGGTTAAAGAAGGTTAGAAGTTGAGAAGGTCCTTAATGACCAGACCAATTAACCTTACCTGAAACTACCTTAATCTCCCAAAAACAAAATCTTCAAAATGAACTTCATGTAGCTCTCAGCTAAGGGAAGACCAAAGAAATAAATTTGCCTTCATCTCTAAAATTGAAGGGTTGATTTCAGACTCTACATATTTGGAGGTGTGTTCATTCAATTCCTTCTATAGATCCTAAAGAGTAGAAACTATAAAGCCCACCTTGGATGTTATCTTGCAGAGAATGAGCTTTGTAAACAATCCAATGGATCAAACTTGGCTAATGAATCCTAAAAGAGCAGAGAACCCTTATCAACCGATTAAAGACAAAAAGTGAACAAATGAAAATAATATAATTAATCACCTGGCTGGGAAAGAGCAAGTAATCCACCAAATCCTCTACTGCCTTTACACAATTATATGGCATTGACAAATGGTCTAAGTTTGCTAGGAAGGAACTGATTTGCATTCCCTCTGGTCTAAGATTGTTTACCGCCTTGTAAGGCTCCACAGACCATTTTCCTCTACTTTTTATTTTTTTTATGGCAGTGAAGAAAACATGAGTCATAGGTTATCCAATTTGCGTGCAAAAGAAAATTTCGTTTATCTTTGTTTGGGTATCAATTCTGGTTCTGTTGGTTTGGCTCGTTGCTGCATGTACCTAGTGTTGCTTTTATTGCATGGCCGAGTTCATGCATCTTTTCATTTCTTGTAAGTCAGTTTTTTTAGTTAATTATGCTAGTTACTTGATTATAATTTGTGTTTACAGGGGACTAACATGCTTTCACGGCTTCTTCATGTACGCCACCCTACAGCGAAGCAAGCTGTTATCACTGCAATTGATTTACTAGGTTCGTAAGCACTTATTTATTTCCTCATATTTCACCTTTGTTTACTAAAAGTACAATATGTTGGATCCTTTTCTCTTTCTTCTTATCATGAAAAAGTGTTCTAGCATATACTCATCAGCCATATGGAATGCACGAGTGCTATGATGACAAGTAAAATGTTTCTATTGATGCTTCTGATGACTTGAGTAATAGAATTAGTTGATTCTAGTCGGGTTCAATTTCTGAACCTAATGTCGTGGGACCGAATGAGGTGGTTCACTTCTCATTCAGCTAATAAGCCTTTGTGGATCTTTGGAGCCTTAAAGGTTAGAAGACAGATTTTGCTTTAATGGTTGGAATACAGATTTTCTTGATACTCACTTTGATCTGCTTACATAGTTCATTGAGTTGGTCAAAACTGTAGATGAGAATTTCATCTCATGGAGCTCAAATAGAAAACACCTGAATACTGTTGCTGATGGAGATCTTGTTGATGGATATGATCTCCATCATTTGCAACAGAGTTCCATGCACGCACCTGCTTTAGCTATGGGATTCCATCCTACTTAAGGTATTATGTGTTTCACTGCAGCATTCATGTGCCACAAACCTTACTTGGGGTGGTGAAACCATTCTCATGTTTTTGAATCTAGTAATAGCCAAATCTTCATCTTTTTAAGGAGTTCAATGTTGCTAAATTTACTTGATGATCTCTTTTGATGGTTGAGTTGCCGTTCTATAGAATAATTCTCATGAATGAGATTTTCAGGCATGGGCATGTAAAAAGTAGCCAAATTCTTATTGTTGATCTACCAAACCAAGTAGTCATTTGACTATCGGGGAAAAAAAGAGGAAAAGAAAAGCTAGTTATTTGGCTTCAGTTGGAAAGTGTTGAAAATCACCTATTGTACAAGCATGAGCTGTTAGAAGGAGGCTTAACAATGTATATGTAAAAAGAGGGTCGTTGGGTCTAAAAGGGAGTGGGTACACACCCAATAACACCTCTATTTATCTCTACTGCTAGAGATTCGAACCAACGATCTCCTGGGACCTCTTTCCCAGATACCATGTTGGACCTCAATTAAAAGCTTGAGCTGTTTGATGGAAGGTGTAACAATGCATATCACAAGGGCCCTTGGGTCTAACAGGAGCAGGTACACACCTAACAAGTTATGTACATTTGCAACATAAAAGTGGAAATTTCTTTTATTATCTTTCCCATTGTTGTTATCTTACTGTCAAGAAGGCTCTCCATGTTTCTTTAAACCCCCAATGAAATCCATAATTTATGTATTTTCTGAAATAATTGATGTTGCATACAATTCTTACCTCTGATTTGAGATTTCTTAGCTCTTAATGTTGTATACCTAGAAGGGTCAACAACCCTCTCTGCAAATATGTCATTATTACATAAATGAGAAGATCATGTCTATGTTTATCATCTTCTGAATGCAGGTCGCGCTGTAATCAGTGCTTCTGAAAGCGGTGCGTCATTCCCATTAAAAAGAAGAGACATTATGCTTGATTATATATTGACTTTGATGGGTCGAGATGATAATGATGGATTAGGCAGTTCTAGTCTTGAACTTCTCCGTACTCAGGTTTGTCTGCTGTTATGACTACACTTGAATTAGCAAATCTTAGACCATTTGTCAATAATTGAAATATATTTCAGATTTCAGATACGGTGGTGTTTTACTTTCAATTAAGTAGTGTAAATTTATACTGCAAAAAAAATAAACATGAGGGAGCCGAGCTAATCTTGTCTAGTGTATTAGTCAGAGTTTTGATAAAAACATTAGCAACTTTAAGGATAATGGGAAATCAGTGTCTATTCCTTGACCACCCTCCTATTGTGGCAAATTTCGGTTTGGAACTTCTCTAGGACAGGAGGATACTGGAGTATAGGTCCGGAGACATTGGTATGGAAGTGGGGAGACAATTTGTTTTTGAAATCCATGACAAGGGTACAAATATGGGTATCTCATCCAGTATTCATGAAACCGTGCTTTCCTTTTCTTTGATACTACCTAACGAGAAATTGGCTGATCCAAAAAAGAAAAAAAAGCATATTATAAGAGAAATGAGAAATTTAAATGAAGATTCAATAGTTTTCGTCTTCAATCATGTCAATATGGGTATGCTTGGCATAATCAAGTATGTGGTTGTAAGAGGAACTTCTTGCTTATGTTCTGTTGATTATGGGTGTTGCTGCAGACCCTTGCGTTAAGTGCCTGTACTACTCTGGTTTCTGTGGAGCCAAAGCTAACAGTGGATACAAGAAATCATGTTATGAAGGTATAAGTTTCAATAGTAATTGTGATTTTGACTAGTTTTAGAGTTTTTTTTTCCCAGTCATTTTAATTCCTAACTAGTAATGGATAACACGTGATCATCTTGGCAGGCAACCTTAGGTTTCTTTGCTTTACCAAATGATCCAGCGGACATTGTTGATCCCCTTATAAACAACCTTATTACATTATTATGTGCAATTCTTCTGACAAGGTAATATTGGATATTATTAAATATTAAGTCATTTGTGATATTTCCTGAAATTTCTCGATACATTGTCATTGTTTTATTTTGTGAGTTTAGTTAGTTATCTTGTAATCACCATGTTATATTATTTCCGTTTGTGACACTTAACAAAAAATGCCGACCTTGATGTCATAAGATCTTATGAACTTCTCAGTGTGTTTTGGAGGAAAAATTAACCAAGACATTCTAGGACTAGAAAAACTTGTGAAAGTAAAGGAAAAACGTGAAATTGGAAAGCGAAACAGGGAAAAAAAAAGAGGAAAAGCAAAAGGGTTTTAGGTAAGAAAAAGTCATTGATTTGCAGAATGAATGAATTAATCATGAGTAGGATACAATTGATTTAAGTTCCATATAGTAGGTCATCCTAATACCTATCACGGATGTCACTTGTCCTACTTGATGGTACGGAAGATTTATGATAAGAAAAAAATTAGCATAACTAGTTCCTACGTGAACTCTGCTAATAAAATATGAGAAGTATGGATACTGATTGTAGAGTCCTCTCAAACTGATGTGCAGATACTGTTCAGGGTGTTGTAGAGAGTTAAAAGTAGAACAGTAAAGAAGAGAGAAGAAGAAGAAGAAGAAGAAGAAGAAGAAGAAGAAGAAGAAGACGTGGGGGAGAGAGTATTATTTCACTAAAAAATCTCTCCCCCTTATATTTATTATTATATATATTCTAATACAAGATAAACTAAAAAATAGAAAGTAGTTTAGGAAAACTAAACTACTATTCACGTGTTACTGTTCACGTGAATAGTAACCCTATAAATAAAAACTACTAAATCTATTAAATCTAACATAGAGTTCCTTTTTTCCATGATCACTCTTTAGAATTATTATTTCAGTTATGACAGGATCTGATTAAGTGGTCAACTAGGGTTAGCCCAAGCATTAAACTACATTGACAATTTTTGGTTGGATAAATGGTCCAGGTTTAGAAATATTGCAACTAAAGAGATATAGAACTTGATATCATGGTGAAGCTTCATTTGCGATTTCACCAATGAATTTAGTCAATACCCAAACTCAAATCTAGATGTTGCCCAGAATATTTGCTTGTCACTTCCTTGTGATGAGGAACAATTTCTTAAGGGCCTTAACTAATGTACAATACGCAGATGTATGTGAAGTTAAACGGCCATCATGGTTAGTAAGATGGTTTTTTTTTTGATGAAGAGTAAGATGGTTTTTCTATCCAACTAAAAGATTGAACACCATCTTCATGGTAGTAAGCTGTGTTTGGAGGAGTCTAGGCATGTCCCTATAGCTAACTTTAGAGTATCACAAGCTCTATATATGTGATTAAGATCATTTTCCTCGTTCCCAGCCTTAGTGCCATGGGAGTAAACTTTGTTTTGAGGGGTCTAGGCATTCCCTTCAGGTCTTTATTAAGGGAAGGTCCATTGAGGGTGTTTCAAGTTTCAAGGTGTGAATAAAAATACCTGGTCTAGGGCTAAGATCTCTACTACCGAGGTGTTAAAGGTGTACACCTCACGGTTTTACACCTTTGTAACTCTTTTTATTGAAAACATGCATTTATGTGCACGCCGTTAGTGGAAATAACTTGTAAGGTTATTCAACATACATTCCCCTCCCCCCTCTTTCTAAATAATCCATTAGTAACCTTTTATTCAACACCAGCAACTAGTTTCTCCCCTTCTGAAGTAACTATTTGCTCCTCCTAGAAAACATATCGAGAAAAGTACATCAATGGTTTAGATGGTCTTTGACATCTAATACTGCCCAAAAAGTATATCATTTCTTGGTTAATCCAATGGTTCAGCTGCAACCAATATTTGCATTTTCATTTTGTTTTATTCCTCAATTAACTAGAGTATCTGCTTAATTAGTGGAGAAGACGGCAGAAGTCGAGCAGAGCAGCTATTACATATTCTGAGACAACTTGATAAATTTGTTTCCTCTTCCGTGGAGCATCAAAGAAGAAGAGGTTGTCTAGCAGTCTATGAGATGCTTCTCAAGTTCAGAACACTTTGTTCTAGTGGATATTGTACCCTTGGTTGCCATGGAAGTTGCATACACAGTAATCAAATGGATCGAATGCTGCACAGGAATTTCTCCAATCTACCATGTAATCATGTTTCTTAGATCAACTTGCTGCATTTTTTACCCATAGGCTTTCTGTCTGTTCATAATTAACATTTCACTCTTTTTGGTTCCACTACCAGCTGTATTTGTATTGCCAAGTCGGACCTCCTTATCAATAGGGGAAAGGGTTATAGTTTATCTTCCACGTTGTGCAGATACCAGTTCTGAAGTTAGAAAGGTTTCAGCTCAGGTTTGTAATTAATGGCCAGTCGGCATATTTAAGTTTAAATCTATTTCAAAATTAATAGTTCTGGGAAATAGAGGTTCTTCCTGTTTATCATATATTTGTCACTTTGGTTGTGGTATACTGATTTCAGTCTTCTTGGATTATTGTAGATTCTTGATCTGTTCTTCAGCATAGCTCTTTCGCTTCCAAGAACAATAGGATCGAATGTTGGAGAAGATATCGAAATTTCATACGGTGCTTTGTCTTCTCTTGAAGATGTCATTGCCATTTTGAGAAGTGTGAGCCTATCAACAATTTTCACTGTTCTTTTCTTTGGCTTTCATTATGCTTGTTTTCTTGAATATGATATTTGAAGCAGGCGAGTAGCTAGTTTGATGAAATTTCATTATCTTTCTTCAGGATGCTTCTATCGATCAATCAGAGGTTTTTAATAGGGTTGTTTCCTCTGTTTGTATTTTACTTTCAAGGGATGAGGTAAGGGTATCTTATCGTACTGTCGATTGAGTTTTTATGCCTCCACCAGACTCATATAATTCTTGGATTTTTGAGCAGCTTGTGGCCACGTTGCTTGGTTGTACTGCTTCTGTATGTGATAAGATCAAGCAGTCGGCAGAAGGTGCTATTCAAGCAGTAATGGAGTTCGTTACAAAGAGGGGACACGAGCTGAATGAAACTG
The DNA here is from genome assembly GCA_002174775.1 of Macleaya cordata. Classification (NCBI taxonomy): domain Eukaryota; kingdom Viridiplantae; phylum Streptophyta; class Magnoliopsida; order Ranunculales; family Papaveraceae; genus Macleaya; species Macleaya cordata. The sequence goes on along the minus strand of MVGT01000437.1, from coordinate 2,279,884 downwards.
ATGTTTCGAGGTCTGATTACTAATTGAACAAATATTGAGTTTAATTGCAGTAAGTTCTTCCATAGGATCTCATACCAATCATGTTTATATCCACAGGACAACCCAATCTTTGTTATCTGCGACAATGCTCGTGGCTGAGAAACATTTACGTCAGGAAATTCTTGGTGCTGTATCCTTTGTAGTCAAATATATTTTCTAATTGGGCTCTCTAATATATCAGTGGGTGGTATCTGTACGTGCATTTGCACGGGGATGAAGCTGTCTACGTGAGCCTATAATGTGAGGTGCACCTAAGTTGGTGCACATTCCAGTCTCCAGATGTAAGGATGCTATCATTCAAGCAACATAGTATCATATGGGCTTACATTGATAAGTTTGTCAGCCATGCAATCGAGGGATGATATAACTGTCATGTGGGGAAGATTTTGAAGTTCAGAGTTTCACTTTATAATAGCGTAGATGACTTGCTTGCTTTTGTCAATACTGCTGCGTTATCTCCTGTATCTCTATCAAGGATTTCCTTCACCTTACAAAGATATCTTGTCTAGCTGAAAACACCAGTTCGAAAATTGTCTTCAATGAAGTGCTGGCTGCTGCAGGAAAGGACATACTCACAAAGGATATATCCAGATTACGAGGTGGCTGGCCAATGCAGGATGTGTTCTATGTGAGCCTCACTATTGAGATTCTTGATTTTATTGTTATCCAAGATTTTGTACATGCTTACGCCTCCTATTTTCTTTAGTAAATCTATTTATTTGTGTTCTGGTATCAGGCATTTTCTCAGCATGCAGTACTATCAGTTTTATTCCTTGAGCATCTGGTAGCGGTCCTTAACCAGATGCCATTCCTTAAAGGTGATTCAGATGGAGTAGACAGCAGTAGTCATTCCTTTGACAGTCCTGTAGAGGAAAATGTTCTCCAAGCAGCTGTTCTTGCTCTTACTGCCTTATTTAGGTATCAATTGTTACTGAACAGTGTCAAATTCAAGATTCTGGTGGTTCTCATTTCAATTATGGTCCATGACAATCTTCTCGTTATCTTATCTGAGTTACAGAGGTGGTGGTAAGGTTGGGAAGAAAGCTGTTGAACAAAGTTATGCTGTTGTTCTTTCTGCACTTACACTGCAATTAGGAAGTTGCCATGGTCTTGTTGGATCTGGCCAGCAGGAACCTCTACGGTACACTTATTTGTATAGTTGCTATTCCAGACAACATGTATGGTTATCATCTACTTTGTACTTAATCCCGATGAATGATCTCTATTCCTCTTACCTTGTAGGACTCTGTTAACTGCATTCCAGGCATTCTGTGAATGTGTTGGAGATCTTGAAATGGGAAAGGTGCAACACTCTGTTGGCATACCCCTAGTAATTTTGTGCATCAATGAAGATTTCAGTTCGAAGCTTTTGTAATATGAGCTAAAGTATATAAACCTAATGTTTTATGTAGATTTTGGCTAGAGATGGAGAACAAAATAAAAATGAGAAGTGGATCAATCTTATTGGAGATCTGGCTGGTTGCATCTCTATAAAGAGACCTAAAGAGGTAACATAATGGATTTGGGTGCTCTCTAAATCGAAAAAGAACAACTTGCTGTGCTCTTCTAGTTTGATATGTCTTCTTGTCTCCATTTATCCATGCTAAATTTTATTGACTTAAAGATATAAATAAGGTATATAACATATAAGAGAAAATCCCCAATGGTTCTATCTATAAAATATTCTTCATTGTTCTTTTTTCTTCATGAGAACCAAATGATCCATGGTTTGAGCCTGTTCCCCAATTGCATGACATGCTAGACTAAAAATGAAGTTCTGGTTTCACTACCAGCTTTACCTTCGTAAAGATGTATTCTGTGGTACCTGGAGATCTTATCAATGGTATCGTGGCCTAAGATTTATATTATAATTTTCCATTTTGTTTGTGACTTTTTGTTCATTCTTTTCAATTGGTTCTCTCATCTCTAATGATTTTCTATCCAGGTCCCTACTATATGTGTACTTCTTAGTAAAGCTTTGAATGGAGACCACAAGTTTCAAAGGGAAGCTGCTGCTGCAGCATTGTCGGAGTTTGTCCGCTTTAGGTATTTTCTGCCATTCTGGCTGTTAGAAGTTTATATTTTTACTGTTACTGTTTACATGAATAGTGTTTCTAGTTTTAGTAACTTCTCTAAGATTAGCTACTAGTTAGTTTCCTATTTTGTTTAAGTTTTCTAGTTTCATTCTAATTAGGTTTCCTAGTTGTTTCTATTTAGGGTTCCCTAGTTATTTTGGGTTTCTTATGTTTGTCTATAAATAGATTGTATTAGGGACTTTTGATTATTGAATTGGGAATAAGATTTTCTTAGTTTTAGTTTTTAACTTGGTATCAGAGCTCTTTGTTCTTGGGAGTTTTGTTGTCGGCGGCGGTGACATTATTGTCGTCCGCCGGACCATCACTATTCTTTATTTCCATCTTTTCTTATACTGTTTTTTGGTTTTAGTATGGTTGCGAACAGTACGAAATAGTATTGTGAACAACACCAGTGAATAGTGCCGTGAATAGTACTTGAACGAATAGTATCATAGTGAACAGTATTCGTGAACAGTATCTAAGCATGTTTTTTGTGCATCTCTTGCTTCCTTCTTGGTAGTTGGCTGATTTCTACCATCTTTTTGGAGTGAATCAGCAGTTAAGGTGTGTTTTGTGGCGTGGAATGTATGGTGGATGCACGAAGATTGTTGGGTTACATGTGGTGGAAGTTTTGTATTGCTGATTTTTTAGAAAGTGTTGGATTTCGGGTTTTTGAAGATTGTTTCCAAGTGTTTTCTCTCAGATTCGTGTCTCCCTTCTCTAAAAGTGGACTTCCTCTTTGTGTGGTATTAGTTTGCTGATCTGAAAGTGTTTTCGTTGTGGTTTTCTGAACCCCTAATTATTTGGTTTTTGAGTTTTCGCCAAGAAAGGGGGACGTCCCCTACAGATTATGTTGTTATCAGTCTAGTCTCATGCAATACCATCAATCTTGTGCCCTGTTTGTGTGCTCTCTCAAGTTGAGGAGTAAGTATTTATGCCAAAGTAAGTGATACTATTGGCTATTGGTTGTGTGTTTTGCCCTAGTAAGTGATACTAGTTGGCTTTGCCAGAGGCAAGTATTCCCGTGGCTGTTTGTATTTTATGTGTTTGGGTACGAGATTCCATGGTTGTTGCTTGAAGCTTGAAGGTTATAAGTTTTATTGTAAGGGGGAGTATTGGAGAATGTGCTGGAAGTGTGTGATGTGTTAGTGTTGATCAATTGAAGATCTAAAGGTTTCTCAAGGCAGCTCAAGTTTTTTGCTCCAGTTTAAGGATTTGTGAAGATCAGTTTGAAGATGTTTGACGAAGTTTTTGCCGTGCTCGGTTTCTACTCATTGTGGCAAGCTGGGCATGTTTAACCTCTATGCTCCAGCTTGAGGGGGAGTGTTAGAAGTTTATATTTTTACTGTTACTGTTTACGTGAATAGTGTTTCTAGTTTTAGTAACTTTCTAAGATTAGCTACTAGTTAGTTTCCTATTTTGTTTAAGTTTTCTAGTTTCATTCTAATTAGGTTTCCTAGTTGTTTCTATTTAGGGTTCCCTAGTTATTTTGGGTTTCTTATGTTTGTCTATAAATAGATTGTATTAGGGACTTTTGATTATTGAATTGGGAATAAGATTTTCTTAGTTTTAGTTTTTAACTCTGGCTATTTAAACTTCTTTTGCATCTGTATGTTCCAATGATCAATGTCATAATTCTTTAACAGACTCTTCATTTACTTTTTTATTGATAGATACATTTGTCAAGAAAAAAGAAACTCTAAATTGGTAACAATAGGTTCCCCCCTATTCAAAGGAAGTCAATGTGCATTAGGAAATTAGGTTGAACAGATTATATACGTCATATCTTTCATAAGCTGAGGCCCAGGCCTGGCAGGGCTTTTGTTTTGGTTTCAGGACCCCCAGAAAATGGTCTCCCAAAGATAATCCTTAAAAATTGAAGCTGTTCTATTTGCGCAGACTTCCAGTTTTGAGGATTTCTAGGGGTTCCCTTCTGATCATTTTTCCCAACATGGGAAGTAGTGGTAAGATTGCCATATTAGTCCTTTTCCGTTGTCATATCTTTACTCGAAGAGCTTTGTTGGCATCAATTAATGAATTGAAATTGATGAAGAGGAATCAGGAATTGAATGGGAACACGAACTGAAGCCCTTTTACCAATACGGTATTTTCCAACTTGAAGACCAAGTCTTCAAATTGTCACCCTTCAAACTCCGATAGAACGATGCCGGTGGGAAGGTGGTGGACTTTGGATCCACACCACCTTATCTACAAAATGCTCAACTTCTTCACAGCTTCTGGGCTTCTGCTCAAGCCATAGATACCAAATATGGCAGCAGGAAGCATATCAAATAGGATGTACCCCTGTCGGAGAAATCTGAAGCAGGCCAGCTTTCGAGAAACATGAGCAAGCTATTGGGTGGAACCATTGAATGCCGTCGTGCTGTAAAAACAGACTGTTTAGACCTACTGAACAAACAGACTGTTTAATTTAATACACATTTATCTTATGCAGAAAAGAGTTAAATAATTAGCAAATCAATGAGTTTGAACATTTCGTTTGTATTAATTTGTGTGATCATGATTTACCAGATTTCTAATGCTCGTCCTATGTTGTTGGCGGTCTCTGTGTTTACCTTTCGGCTCAGTATTACTTTTACGCTTTACTCTTAGTTTCTAGTTTCAACTTTCACTGGCTAATGATAGTTTGTGATGCAGTGATGGGGTTAGTTCCTTACTGGAGCAGATGGTCGAAGCATTGTGCCAACATGTTTCGGATGAGTCACCTTCTGTTAGACGCCTTTGTCTAAGAGGGCTGGTGCAGGTCTTAGCCTCAACATCCCTAACATATATGTGTTCAAACTGAAAAATCTTTATCATTTCTACGGAATAAATCTTTGAATTGTTTCTCCATAGCCAAGTGCATAAGGTCATTTTGATTTATATTTTTTCCTTATTCTCTCAATCTTGAACAAGGTTTTTACATAACCATCTTATTTTCTTTGTTCATCTCGCTTGACGCATTAGACAATCTGCTGACTACATTTTTTCGGGGTACTCCGGCACAATCCGCACAACAATATATTCATACTAGTATAAATGCCTTGGCATGTATGGCGCACAACAAAAACATAGGTCGTATTACTTTGGCATTGGATCTTTCCATAGAACTGAGCAAAATCTACAATATGACAGTAGAAGAAGCATTTCTAGATGAAGATTCACAAATGCATCAAATAGTAAATGCATAATTTTCATAATCCCCACCCTGAAAAACTTGAAATTAATACTTGGTATGAAGTGGATCTCCAATCAAAGGTTGGTCCTTGCCTGCTCACCTTTTCCTGTTATGCTCTATTCATTTGTTTGGAGTAGATCTAGTAGCAATGGACCTTAGGTAGGGAACTCCTTGTACACTAATGTCAACTATGTAGACCATTTTTTTGGAGTTCTTTTTCAGTACTAAGGTTCTTGGGACCCCCTTTTAAGAATTGTCACCTTCATAATGAGTTTTAAGCTGAATCCATCTTCATCATTTTTTTTTTAATCTTTGCATTTCAAAACTTGCTGATTTTCTAGTGTCTTAATTGCTTTTTCGTGTCTTTGATCTTGCAGATACCTTCTATTCATATGCTTCAACATGTTACTCAAGTTCTTGGTGTAGTAGTAGCTCTACTTGAGGATCCAGATGAATCTGTTCAATTGACCGCAGTATTATGCTTGCTGAGAGTGAGATTCTCTCATTCCTTTTTAAGTTCTTATTTATTTATTCTTAACTTTAAACTGTAACTTGTATTTTGTCTGGTCCTTGTTCATCTTCATTGTGTACTCCTTTTACCTGTGAATAAAGGTCCTTGAATCATCGCCTAAAGAGGCTGTGGAACGCGTTTTACTCAATCTATCCGTACGGCTACGCAATCTTCAAGTAAGCGCTTTTACTTGGCATTTTCTTGGGACCAACACTATTACTGACGTAGTATTGTCATCAATTCAATCTATTTGATGTCAATGTATATATGATGATCTGATGCTGTTAGGATGCCGGCAGTGCAAATAAAGGACACCAATTGACTGATACTACTGGAGTATAGAAACAAGTAGTCAAGATGTTTCCCTTCCGTAAAATAAGCTTGCATACCTTCTTTTAAGCATGTTTTTGTTTCAAGCATTGACAAGTAAATGACCTTGCAACCTTTTTCACCTACAACCGAATGAACAAGAAACTCAAGAAACTAAACAAACTTCGCCTAAACCATGTGCTCCCTGGGAGGTACGATGCATTCAAAGCCTACCCAATACGCACCAATGTTAAGATTCAGGACACCTTTCCTTGCTATATGAATAAAAGTGGAAAGAACCTTTCCTTGCTATATGAATAAAAGTGGAAAGATTTTGGATCGAGCGTCGTGTCTTAACTATACCAATGTTAAGACGGTGTCCTGAAAAGGACACTGTCCCTTGCTATATGAAGAAAAATGGAAACTTACTATCTTATAAATTCATGTATATCTAGTTTCCTTTTTTTAAGTAACTGTTGTTACTGTAATTTTTCTATAAACCAGTTGCTGTCTATGGATTTTCTAAAGACCAAGGTTTTAAATTTCTGTTTCACTGTAAATTTCGGTCTTCATGGAAGCCGAAATATTTCCACGAAATATTTCGGCCAGTGTGAAAATAATTACAATTTTATGAAAATATTTCGGTATAAATTTTTTATATTATATTTTATTTAAACAAAACACTTCAACAAATATAATTATAACATTAGAAAAAGCATTATATAAACCTTTATATCTAACATTAATATAATAATTAGACAATTAACTACTAATAAACCTTTATATATAATTTTGTTTAAATAAAAATTAGAGTAAATACAAACACTATGTTATATACCTTAAGACCCACTACCGTGTAAACTTGTAAACCCAAACACCTTTCTAACATAACATATAATTTTGTTTACAATCTCAAAACATCAGTATGTTCATTCACTGCATAACACCATAATAATACCCACCTGCTCATAAACCCATCACAATTAGACAACTGTCTAGTATCTCTGTTAATTAGAAGACAGTAACAACAACATCATTCAAAGGGGTAGTTTCTTCATCTGGAGAGAAAATTAGAGATAAGACTTAGACGTCGGCGGAAGGTCTGTGCAAGGAGAGGTCTGCGGAAGTTGCAGGGCGGACAGCCCTCTCTTTCTCTTTATCTCCCTTTCTCTGTTTTCGTCTTTTAGGGTTTGTTAGGGCAGATCGGCAGATCCTTGATTTTCATGGTGGAAGCTTTGGCTTCTGTAAAAAGTAACAAAAAACCCTTGATTGAAACTGTTTTTGTTTTTTCAGAAAGAGGTACAAAAAATAGTGGTTAATTTTTTTTAAAATCGACAAAATCACCGAAACATTCAAAATTTTAAGCTATTTTTCTCAGATTTTAGGCTGTTCACCGAAATAGGTCGAAATTTATACAAACCGACAGTGTAAGCTCAATTTCCTGTCGGTTATTGTCGAAACCGAAATATTTCGATTATTTCGGTCGAAATAAGTCGATTTTTAATACCTTGCTAAAGACTATGTAAAGGTAAAGTGAATGCTCTAAAGTATCCAAAGAAAATTCAAAGAATACTGATGGGATTTCAAGTGAATTCAAATCAAGTCATCCTAATGCCAAATGAGTCTTTACCAGCTGATAAGAGAAATTTCTTATGTTGCGATGCATCTGTATACATATCAGTTGTGTTTACCTGTACACGTAATATGATTGAGGGAGCAGTATGAATTCCGACCTTGGGTTGCCCAAATGCTCTAACAACTTGTGATTGACATTAGTTTCAGCATGATTCATTCTTCTCATTCACTGCACAAGTATGATTTTAACAGAGTGAGGACTAGTTTACGAAAACTACAGTATCACTTCATTTTCACTGACTAAGATGGCTACTAGAGTTCATTGCATTCTAAAGAATTGCATGCTCTTAATAGTGTCTGACCGGTCCACTGAATGGATGGTCCAGTTCTGAATCGTATCTATTTTACTTAGTAGATCCATAAATTGCTATGCACCTGTACTAGGGATTCTCAAACTCTGTACTAACCTAACAGTCGTAATACTTTGTTCAGACCTAGGAGGTTAAGCTTCACATGAATCAATAGTTTTATGAAGATTATTATTGTGTTTTTAACTCCTGGAGTAACTCCTATATTCCAAGACTTGTTTCAATTCATGTTGTATATCATGAAAGAGAACAATGCTTGTAAGCGTGAGAAGCTGATGAACCTGTTTGGAAACAGATATCCATGGATTGGAAAATGAGAGCCAATGCCTTTGCAGCTTTTGGAATGCTGTGCACCAATGAAGTTGGCACACAGCGTGAAGCTTTTCTTGAGCAGGTGCGTCATACTGATTGTAATTTTAGCACTGCTAACTATCATACTTTTGATTAACAGTTAAAGCAATTAGGACTATGTCCTATCTGTTGACATTTCTTCGATACTGCCTGACCTATCTGTTTCGGTCCATCATAACCAACAAGTATACAAAGGGCTGCATGAAAGATTTGTCTTTTAGGTTGAATATGTCCTTTTTTGACATTATCGTTAATTCATTATGTAGCATTGCAGAGGTTACAAGTAATATGCACAAAGAAAGGATCTGAAATTTAGTAAAATAATATTATATATAAAGAGATCATTGTTGTCCTTTTTGCTTACATCCTCATTTGCTTGATATCTGTTGTTCCTGGCTTTCAACACCATGAGAAGATTCTCCAATAAGCTAACTTAAAGTTATTACAATTCTCAGGTGCATGCTACCCTCCCACGCTTGATTCTCCATGTTCATGATGACGAACTCACTGTCCGACAAGCTTGCCGGGTAATTTGTTTTTTCATTGATTCTTGTTGGGTAATCAATATCAATCTCCCATCCATTCTTTTATATACATGAATTTTGTTTTGGAACCTCCTTAACAATCCCATTTGTTGTTTCAATAGAACACCCTTCGACAAATTGCAACCTTAATGGACATGGACAGCATGACTGCCCTCTTCAACATGCATTGTTTTAATTCTGACCACCGGTATGTATAAATGGTACCACAAATTCAAGGAACCAAAACTAGTATTTGGGTGATCATTTTCTTTCTTCAATCTGGGATAAAAATTACGTCTGATTTTTCCGATTTTATGTTTATCAGGAGTGACTATGAGGACTTTATAAGGGATCTTACAAGACAACTCTGTCAGAACTTTGCCTCCAGAGCTGGCACTTACATGGCATCAGTAATCCAGGTATGCATCTTGGTGATGCCTTTCCGGAGCACATTATGAGACGAGCCCTATTTGGTATATTATGAGCCATCGCATCCATGGTCTCATGGCTTGCGACTTCCAGAACTGTTGATCCTGTTCAAGCAACTGATTTCCATCTATTTATGTTCTTTGAAACTGTTGATCCCATGCCATTAGGTTGTTCTTGAGCTCATAGCTCAATTGGTATCACTCTGTACCTCAATCATAAGGTTGTGGGTTTGATGCCACCATATCGACCAAAATTAAAGATGACGCTGTTGACAATATGCCAATCTTATGCAGAGTACCTATATAGATATAAAATAACAAAGTGGAATTTGAGTTACGTGCTCTTGATGCAGGCTATCGATGCTCCTTGGGCAACGATCCAGGCAAATGCCATTTATTTCTCTAGTAGCATGCTGTCTCATTCAGATGATCAACGCATCTTGGTTCCTTACTATGCACAGGTGATGGTCACTACCTAAAGAACTACCTACTAAATTAAACACATTAATGACTAAATGCATTCTCGCTCCAGGTGTTCGGGATACTGGTAGGCAAATTGAGTCGATCACCAGATGCAGTCGTTCGAGCTACCTGCTCTTCAGCTCTAGGTTTGTTACTGAAGTCTACCAACGCACTCTTGTGGAGGGCATCGCGGCTTGATTCCGGACGGAGGAGCCATGAAGTCATGTAACTTGTAATATCCAGCAAGAGTGGAAGGAAACAAGTAGTAATATGAAGCGGTCAAGTGGTGAGAATTCCCTTCGTTGACCCTTGGATTGTAACAGTCACCCTAAATTGTACATTAATTTGTATAGCTGCATATGGATGTAATGTGTAGTCATGTATCTTTATTTGTATGAGTTTATGATTACTTTGTTGTAATATGGGTGTAATATGTAGTCATGTATCTTTATTTGTATGAGTTTATGATTACTCTGTTGTAAATTGCAGTTAAACATGAAACAATAATGTAACACAGAAATTGAGTGTATCCAATAAATGAAAATTGCTTCTGAATAGATTTTATCCAAACCGAAAGAATCAGCTGAAGCCTAGTACAAAGGTCTTGTTTTGATTTCCCTTTCGTCAAACCATGGTAGGACGACATGCAGACGATCAAACTGAAGCTCTCACGTCAATCAGCCTCAGCTTTTTGTACAGCTTCCCTTGTCATATTTCTCCTTCCCTATCGCTGAAAGTTCACTTTCATGTAGAAAGCCAATGTCGGCTTAGAGACCCAAGTTGGACCGATTCAACTAACCAATGACCATGGCGGCTGAGAGACCCAAGTAGGACTGATTCAACCAACCAATGACCAAGGCACCGCAGTGAATTGTGACCCTACAAGCCGGATTAATCATCAATCAAACAATAATATAGGATGACCACATATCACATGGACTTCTGTGCCTAACAGACCTTACTAGATCACTGTTTAAGTTCAACTGGTGGGGTTGTGAAAGGTTAATATTTGTACTTCATGACTTCAATGCTGGATCAACTTTCGTCCCACTTGTCCCATATAAAACAAGAGTGTTGAATAAAGTAGTAGTGTATTACCATTCCAGATTGCAAGTTTTGGCTTCATTCTTGTCCAGACTCCAGAAGCATTCCAAGTCTCTCTTATTAGACAAGAAAGAGTGACCAATTTTTCTGAAAGAACCTATCTATCTAACTTTCGTTTGAGCTTACATCACTCAAACCAACCTGTCTTCCTTTCTTTATATATATATATATATATATACCTAACAGGCAACTAAATCTTTTATGAACATCTGGTGTTTTAAGTTTAGCAGTTACAATCTTAATTTCCATGGCTTTACAACAGCACCAGCTCCACTTTGTTTTACTTCCTCTCATGGCACAAGGTCATCTGATCCCCATGATAGATATGGCAAGGCTCTTTGCAGAGCGTGGCGTTATTGTCACTGTAATCACTACACCCCTCAACGCCTTAAGGTTCAAAACCATCATTGATCGGGCTGTAGAATCTGGCCTTCCAATTCGACTTCTTCAACTTCGGTTACCATCTGTAGAAGCAGGATTACCAGAAGGATGTGAGAACGTTGACTGTCTCCCTTCGCGAGAAATGATGACTAATTTCTTCACTGCGACGGCTATGTTACAAGAACCTCTAGAACAATTGCTTGGAGAACTGCAACCTGTCCCGAGCTGCATAATTTCGGCCATGGCTTTCCCATGGGCGGCAGAGACTGCTCGAAAGTTTCAAATACCAAGACTTGTTTTCCATGGCACATGTTGTTTTTCTCTCTTGTGCTGCCACAACATACTCCAATACAAGGTTGCTGAGAGCATCACAAGCGAGTCAGAGGCCTTTGTCGTGCCAGGCTTGCCTGATCGAATTGAGATTACAAAATCAATGCTACCAGGAAACTTGCCCCAAAGCTCAGGTGACCTAAAAAATATTCGTGATCAGGTCAATGAGGCTGAGCTGACGGCATACGGTGTAGTGGTAAATAGTTTTGAGGAGTTAGAGCCTAAATATGTGGAAGAGTACCTGAAAGCGAAATCTGGAAAAGTGTGGTGTATTGGTCCAGTTTCTCAATGTAACAAGGAAATTTTGGACAAGGCTGAGAGAGGTAAGAAGGCCTCAATTGATGAAAAGCAATGTTTGAATTGGCTTGATGCCAAAGAGCCAGCCTCTGTTGTTTATGTTTGTTTAGGCAGCTTATGTCGCCTAACAAATTCAGAGATGATTGAGCTTGGGTTGGGCTTAGAAGCATCGGGACATCCTTTCGTTTGGGTGATAAGAGGTGGAGAGAGATATCCAGAGGTAGAGAAATGGTTAGCTGATGAGGAATTTGAAGAGAGGACCAAAGACAGAGGACTTGTAATTAAGGGTTGGGCACCACAAGTACTAATTTTGTCACACAGAGCGATAGGAGGATTCTTAACGCATTGCGGTTGGAATTCGGTACTGGAAGGGGTGTGTGCAGGTGTTCCAATGATAACTTGGCCTATGGGTGCAGAGCAATTCTTCAATGAGAAACTGGTTGCACAAGTTTTGGGAATTGGAGTCGGCTGGATTGGATGATGTTCCTGGTTCTAAGTTGGAGGGGGGAGAAAATATTGGAAGGGTGGAGAAGGCAGTGAACAGAGTAATGGATGGAGGTGATGTGGGAGAAGAGACAAGGAGAAGAGTAAGAGAGCTTGGGGAGAGAGCAAGAAAGGCAATGGAAGAGGGGGGATCTTCTTACTTCAACATGACACTCTTCATCCAAGACATCATGCAACACCAAGCCAGCAAGGAACTTCCCATCTATGTCACGACGACTAAGGATGAAATTTTTTTCTGAGTTCAGGACATGTTCTTCTCGAAAAAAAAACACTGTTTAGGACATGTTCCATGTCCCAGCTTTTGTTTTCCCTGCTAGTACTCCTCGAGGTATCAAGCTGAATTATTCACCAATGACAGTTTTGATGATTCTCTTTGATGAAACCTTGTAACTGAAATAACTCAAAAGTGATGCTTCATGTCTCAAGTAGCATGAGCTCATCCACTTCTCCTAATCTCCTAGTCTTCTTTACCCTGGCATTAGAAGCCAAACCTGGAAAAAAAAAAAAAGAAAGAAGAAGAAGAAAAGTTACCATGACAAAGTTTAATGAATCTCAGTAAGGCAACACTGGATCCAGTTTCATTAAAAATACAACTTAACTACCTTTAGCTGTTTTCTTCTATATTAATTACAATATAGCTTTCTGGCCACATCAACTACTACTTTACGTGGTTTATTGCTAATGTGATCCATAAGTTAGGATTTGAGAGGTTTGTTAGGCCCCTCTTTGGATGAATAGAATTTGAGAAAATCGTTTTCTGTTTGATAGAAATGTTACCCAACCTGGTAAGGACCTTTTGATTAAGTAATAATAATATAGTTTGACTAGAAAAAAAGAAAGAAAAGTTTAGTATATATACTTATGTCGACATTTATGTTGATACAAGTTGCCTTCTACTAGTATCTCTTATTGTAATCTCCCTCTCTCTCAAAATTAGTGAATTTTGAGACTGACTTCTTCCTCCGGTGCAGGACTCTGTTGAAGAGTCCAAACACATACAACAAGATTTCCAAGATAGAGTTCACAACAAATATCATCACAATTTGTAAATCTGTTAACATCCTTCAAACTAGTGTTGAACAAATTACTAGTTATACATTATTAATTAGTTAAAGATAATTCCGTTCTTCAATTTGCAACATTTGACTGAAAACACGCATTCCATCTCACTTCATAAAAGATCGCAGAATTTTCTGAAAGAATCATCGATGCTATATTACGCCACTCAAATCTACCCATCTTCCCTCCTATATACATACTACCAAGTAAGAGTTATCTATAGACAATGCAACAGCGTTTATATAATTAAACATCTAAAAGATTTGGAAGGAAGATTAGAAGCCCAAACTTTTGATTTGTTTCCATGGCTTCACGAGATCAACAGCTCACTTTGTGTTAGTTCCTCAAATGGCCCAAGGTCACATTATCCCAATGATAGACATGGCAAGACCCTTTGCCGAGCGTGGCGTAATTGGCACCATTGTCACAACAACTCTCAACACCTTCAGGTTCAAAACGACCATTGATTGTGCTGTAGTATCCGGCCTTCAAATTTGACTTCTTCAACTTTGGTTTCCATGTGCAGAAGCAGGATTACCAGAAGGATGCGAGAACGTAGACTCTGTCCCTTCACAAGAATTGATAAACAAATTCTTTAATGCGACGGCTATGTTACAAGAACCACTAGAACAATCTTTTAGAGAATTGCAACCTGCCCCAAGCTGCATGATTTCCAATATGGCTTTCCCATGAACGGCCGAGACTGCTAAGAAGTTCCAAATACCAAGAATTGTGTTCCATGGCACATGTTGCTTCTCCCTATTGTGCTCCCACAACTTACGGGCATACAAATTTCATGGAACATCACAAGTGAGTCAGAGTCCTTTGTCGTGCCAGGCTTGCCTGATCGAATCGAAATTACAAAAGCAATGCTACCAGAAAACATATATCAGACCTCAGGTGACCTGAAAGATCTTTGTGATCAAATCAACGCGGCTGAGCTGACGGATTACGGTGTCGAGGTAAATAGCTTTCAGTAGTTGGAGCCTGAATATGTGGAGGGGTACATGAAAGCCAAATCAGATAAGGTGTGGTGTATGGGTCCAGTGTCCCTACGTAACAAGAAGACATTAGACAAGGCTGAGAGAGGTAACAAGGCCTCAATTAATGAGAATCAATGTTTGAAGTGGCTCGATTCAAGAGAGACATTCTCTGTTGTTTATGCTTGTTTCGGCAGCTTATGTCGCTTAACATCTTCGGAGATGATGGAGGTCGGGTTGGGTCTAGAAGCATCGGGACGTCCTTTTGTTTGGGTAATTAGAGGTGGAGAGAGATATTCAGAGTTAGAGAAATGGCTATCTGAAGAGGAATTTGAGGAGATAACCAAAGACAGAGGTCTTGTAATTAAAGGTTGGGCACCTCAAGTACTAATTTTGTCGCACAAAGCAATAGGAGGGTTCTTAACACATTGCGTTTGGAATTCGACACTGGAAGGGGTGTGTGCAGGTGTTCCATTGATAACTTGGCCTATGTTTGCAGAGCAATTCTTTAATGAGAAACTGGTTCTGCAAGTTTTGGGAATTGGAGTCAGGGAGGGTTGGAGTAGATGATACTAAGTTGGAGGAGGGAGAGAAGAAAATTGGAGGGGTGGGAAAGAAGAAGGAAGAGGTAAAGAAGGCAGTGGACAGAGTAATGGATGAAGGTGAAGAAGGAGAAGAGAGGAGAAGAGTAAAAGAGCTTGGGGAGAGGGCAAGGAAGGCAATGGAAGAGGGGGGATCTTCTTACTTCAACATGACACTCTTCATCCAAGACATCATGCAACACCAAGCCTGCAAGGAACTACTACCCATCCAAGTCATGAAGACTACAGAGGAAAAATGTTTATGAAAAGGGATGAATTGTTTGATGTTCTTATGTTTAGTACTTTACCAATGACGATGGTGGAATTGCGGGTTCTTCTTCTTCTTGGATTTGATTTCTGTTTGTTTGTTTGGTTGGCTTTTTATTTTTATTTTTTTTTATTTTTTTTATTTTTTATTTTTTATTTTTTATTTTTATTTTTTATTTTTATTTTTTTTTGTAATCTCTATGTTAGTGTTTGGTTTGAAGATGGACTTTTTCTTTCAACTTACTTTCCTTACTATTTTAGAATGTGCTGTTACTATAGGAACAAGATTGGATGGGAGGAAAACTTGGTTAAATGGGCTTTAAGCACAAAATCTTCTTATTCAACTTGAAGCTCATTTTTACAAGAGAGGGAGCTCTCTTCTTTAAATATTACACACCACCAAAATATAAAAATACATCCCACCATCAAGGTCACCATTCACCACCACTACCGTTCCACAGCCAACATCACCATCTCCAACAAAAAAAAACCTTACCATCTCCACCACCCTACCTCCTCCACCATTACCATCATCTTCACACAGCCTAACAAACTCAATATATAATGATCTTGGGCCACTTCACTCTTCTTTATTTTTATTTTTATTTTTATTTTTTGTAGGGGCAGCTTCACTTTGTTTTGTTTACTCTCATGAAGTAATCCACATATGACATTATCATGGACTTTTGTCCATTTCTTGTGACGTTTGAGCTTACGCCACTATAATCAATGACCAATCAAAGCAAAATGGGTAGAAAAACAGAAGAAGATGACTCCCCTACATATCTACCTTCGATGCAATGACCTTTTATCAAAATCTGAGGTTTAGCAGTTCGAATTAACTTCCAACCTTAATCATCAGTTTCCATGGCTTCACAAGACCACAAACAGCTTCACTTTGTTTTGTTTCCTCTAATGGCCCAAGGTCACATACTCCCCATGATAGACATGGCCAGACTCTTCGCGGAGCGTGGCGTTATCATCACCATAGTCACCACACCCCTCAACGCCTTAAGGTTCAAACCGATCATTGATCGTTCCATACAATCTGGCCTTCCAATTCGACTTCTTAACCTTCGATTCCCATCTGTAGAAGCAGGATTACCAGAAGGATGTGAGACCGCCGACTCTATCCCTTCACAAGAATTGATAACTAATTTCTTCGTAGCGACCACCATGTTACAAGAACCACTAGAACAAGCATTCGGAGAACTGCAACCTGTCCCGAGCTGCATAATCTCCGACATGGGTTTCCCGTGGACTGCCGAGACTGCTAAAAAGTTTCAAATACCAAGAATCGTGTTCCATGGTACGTGTTGCTTCTCCCTGTTGTGTAACCACAACATACTCAAACACAAACTTCATGAGAGCATCACAAGTGATTCAGAGCCCTTCGTTGTGCCAGGCTTACCGGATCGAATTGAGATTACAAAAGCAACAATTCCGGGAAACATATATCATAACTGTGCTGACCAGAAAGAGTTTCGTGATCAAATCAGAGAGGCAGAGCTGACGGCTTACGGTGTGGTGGTAAATAGTTTTGAGGAGTTGGAGCCTAAATATGTGGAGGAGTACCTTAAAGCCAAAACGAATAAGGTGTGGTGTATCGGTCCGGTGTCTCTATGTAACAAAGAGACATTAGACAAGGTTGAGAGAGGTAACAAGGCTTCAATTGATGAGAATCAATGTTTGAAGTGGCTTGATTCAAGAGAGCC
The DNA here is from genome assembly GCA_002174775.1 of Macleaya cordata. Classification (NCBI taxonomy): domain Eukaryota; kingdom Viridiplantae; phylum Streptophyta; class Magnoliopsida; order Ranunculales; family Papaveraceae; genus Macleaya; species Macleaya cordata. The sequence continues at coordinate 2,262,846 of MVGT01000437.1, read as the reverse complement.
ATGCTCTGTAGTTTATGTTTGTTTTGGCAGCTTATGTCGACTAACAGATTCAGAGATGATGGAGCTCGCGTTGGGGCTAGAAGCGTCGGGACGTCCATTTGTTTGGGTAATCAGAGGTGGAGAGAGATATTCAGAGCTAGAGAAATGGTTATTTGAAGAGAAATTTGAAGAGAGGACCAAAGATAGAGGTCTTGTAATTAAAGGTTGGGCACCACAAGTACTAATTTTGTCGCACAGAGCAATAGGAGGGTTCTTAACGCATTGCGGTTGGAATTCGACACTGGAAGGGGTGTGTGCAGGTATTCCAATGATAACTTGGCCTATGTTTGCAGAGCAATTCTTTAATGAGAAACTGGTTGTACAAGTTTTGCGAATTGGAGTGCGGGTTGGTGAGGATGATGTTCCTGCTTCTAAATTGGAGGGAGAGAAGAAGGTTGAAGGAATGGGGAAGAAGAAGAAGGAAGAGGTGGAGAAGGCTGTGAACAGGGCAATGGATGGAGGTGAAGAAGGAGAAGAGAGAAGAAGAAGAGTAAGAGAGTATGCGGAGAAGGCAAGGAAGGCAATGGAAGAGGGGGGATCTTCTCACTTCAACATGACACTCTTCATCCAAAATATCATGCGGTACCAAGCCAGCAAGGAACTTCCCATCCCAGTCGAGAATACTACAGAGTAAAAAATGTTTCAAAGAGAGATGATTTTTTAAATGTTTTATGTTCAGGACGTACATAATGTCCATGTCCAAAGCTTTTGTTTTCACTCACTTGTATTACGCCTCCCACGTTCCAAGCTTTGAAGTAGTCACCATTGCCACAATTCTTTTCTTCCTGACAAGCACCAGTATGATGCCATTGTTGATGATTTCTCCATTTGATGAAACCTTGTTGTAACTGAAATAACTCAATTTGATGCTTCATTGATAACTCAACTTACTGGCAATTATTTCTTCTTTTCACACTGATAAGGGGGTTTGTTCACATAGAACATAGATTGCTAGGAAATGTGTTTTTCAAAATAAAAATTAACTAGATCTTTGGGTAAGTCCTGTTGAGGTCCCCTAACAGGAGGCTACCAGTACTCTTTCATTATTGAAGTTTCCACTTCCAGTGGTGGGTGAGTCTTATTTCAATACTTTTCTCTGATACCACAAGTAGTGGATCAAGTACTTGGCTACGCTGTGCACACGTTCCCCCCTTAATGCTCTGATTCGTTTTGGTTGATCAACAACATAAATCTGATAGGAAAGCATAATTTAATGTGATGAAAAAAAAAAAAATCACCAAAACTTATGATTAACCTTACGTCACAAAACACAAACAGTCAATGAATAAAACATTTATATACAGATCCAAAAAAAATAAAGGCTAGCTGCAACCTTTCATCAACTTCTGAGGCTTGAAGTTAAGCAGTTTAAAGCTCAATCAGTTTCCATGGCATTACAGGACCAGCAGCAACAGAAGCTCCACTATTTGTTAGTTAGACATGGCTCAACTCTTCGCCGAGCGTGGCATTATCATCACCATAGTCAATACACCCCTCAACACCTTAAGGTTCAAAACGATCACTGATCGTGCTGTAGAACCTGGCCTTCCAATTCGATTTCTTCAACTTCAGTTGCCATCCATAGAAGCAGGTTTACAGAAGGATGTGAGAGCGCCGACTCTATCCCTTCAAGAGACTTAATAATTAATTTCTTTGCTGTGACTGCTATGTTACAAGAACCACTTGAACAATTGTTTGGAGAACTGCAACCTGTCCCGAGCTGCATAATCTCAGACATGACTCTCCCATGGACGGCTGAGACTGCTAAAAAGTTCCAAATACCAAGAATTGTGTTCCATGGCTCATGTTGCTTCTACCTCTTGTGCTCCCACATAATAACCCAATACAAACTTCATGAGAGCATCTCAAGCGAGACAGAGCCCTTCGTAGTGCCAGGTTTGCCTGATCGAATTGAGATTACAAAAGCAATGTTACCAGGAAACATAGGTCAAAACTCAGATTCCCTGAAAGATTTTCAAGATAAAGTGAACAAGGCCGAGCTGACGGCATATGGTGTGGTGGTTAATAGTTTTAAGGAGTTGGAGCCTAAATATGCAGAGGAGTACCTGAAAGCCAGATCCAATAATAAGGTGTGGTGTCTGGGTCCGGTGTCTCTATGTAACAAGGAGACACTAGACAAGGCTGAGAGAGGTATAACTGGACCTCCATTGATGGCAACCATGGTCTTAAGTGGCTTGATTCGGGAGAGCAATGCTCTGTTGTCTATGTTTGTTTTGGTAGCTTATGTGTACGAACAAATTCAGAGATGATCGAACTCGGTCTAGGTCTTGAAGCATTCGGACGTCCTTTTGTTTGGGTGATCAGAGGTGGAGACAGATATCCAGAGGTGGAGAAATGGTTGGCTGATGAAGAATTTAAGGAGAGGACCAAAGATAGAGGTCTTGTGATTAAAGGTTGGGCACCACAGGTGCTTATTTTGTCGCACAGAGTGATCGGGGCATTCTTAACACATTGTGGTTGGAATTCTGTACTGGAAGGGGTATGTGCAGGTGTCCCAATGATAACTTGGCCAATGTTTGGAGATCAATTCTTGAATGAGAAACTGGTTGTACAAGTTTTGGAGATTGGAGTTAGGGTTGGAGTGGATGATGTTTCAGGTACTAAATTGATGGAGGAAGAGAAGACGACTGGAGGGGTGGGGAAGAAAAAGGAAGAGGTGGAGAAGGCTGTGAATAGAGTAATGGATGGAAGCAACGAGGGAGGAGAGAAGAAGAAGAAGAGTAGGAGAACTTGGGGACAGGGCAAGGAAAGCCATGGAAGAGGGAGGATCTTCTCACTTCAACTTGACAATCTTCATCCAAGATATCATGCAGTACCAAGCCAGTAAGGAACTACCTATCTTAGTCAAGAAGACTACAGTGGAAAAAGGTTTCTGACAGATATGAATTGTTTGAGGTTCTATGTTCACGACAAGTCCCATTTCCAAATGTTTTGTTTATTTTTATTCTATTTCTATTACTCCTCGACGTACCAAGCTGAATTATTCACTACTGCCTCAGTTCTTCTTCTTATTATTCTTTTGAAGATGTCATTGTTGATGATTCTCCATTTACTAAAACTTTGGAACTGAAAACACAGTGTGATACTTCATTTTAAAGTAGCATTGAGCTCATCTTCATCTAGTCTTCTTTTCCCTAGCATTACAAGCAAAACCACCAAAAAAAAGACCTACTATGCTATTGAGGCAAATTTAATGAATGAATCTCATCAGGCAACAGGAATTGAGTTTCATATAAATAAAACTGAACTTGCATTCAGTTTTTTCTTCTTTTTACACTGATAATACTAATGAGATGTTCACATAAACAGTTGATTGGTAGGAAAACTTCGAAATACAAATTACATCTTGGGGTAAGTCCTGCTGTCAGGTCCAATGTCGCGTGAACCTGTGTTTATGTAAGGTCCTCGGAAAGTTGCCTGAGGTGGCAGCGGCTTTGATGAGTCAATTACAGGCTTTGCCCTTGATGTCCTGCATAACCATGACAGTTTAAGTGAGGGGTGAAGACAAAAGGTCAGCACACTCAGAAATGATAGAAAAATCTCCTTTACTCACGCCATGTAGAAAGGAAATGCCAATCCAGCAGCTGCAAAAGCTACTAAACCTGTGGCAAGGACGGCATTGCGCAACCGGGGCATTGAGATTGCAACCTGGTCAAGAAAGATCCACCAAGCAACAAATAGTAAAACATTGATAACATCCATAAGATCATAATTTTTGAATAATTTCACAAAATAAAAGCAATTAATTACTCTAATGAAACTAGCAAAGTTGTACCAAAATTGTGCCATTCGTAGTTTTATAGGGGAAATTTACAGTTTATATTATACAATCACAACTATAATTACTATTGCACGTACGCAGGACCAGTTTACAGTCTCCATACAATCGCAGGAGCAAATTGCTGAGCTATGGGTCTAATTGAGGAGATCTAGTTAAAAATTATTCCAATTTATAAAACAAAAATTACATTAAAAGCGATGAAATCAGAGATACAAACATATTAGCAATAGGTAAGGATCAAGTAGGATATGCTGCATCCCAACCATCTCTCCTCCCCGAATGCCAAGAAAACTAATGAGAACTTGGATTCTTTAGTTTAGTAGCCACAAATCTATTTAACGGGAAATTTCGCCTGAGTGAAAAAACACCAATCCCAGAAATGTTGCTCGTTGAAAAAGCAGTAGTAGTCTTGCAGTTAAGGGTAAACCTCAATTTGTGGTAATATCCAAACAGTGTTCCTAACCAATGTACTTACTGAATATGCTCGTATATAAATGAATCGACTAAGTATACACCAAAGGAAGATACCCAAGTATAAATATCAGAATTGGTGTTATATTTCAGATCCAGCCTTGCAGGTAAAACTGCTTACAACAATGGCTCCAGTAATATGTAACAACATTCCTTCTAGCTACACAGCCCTAACAAGAAAAAAATATTGTAACACCATAGATCATGCAAATATATGATACGAAAAATATCTAAATGAAGCCTAATAGTATTCCTTATTCTCAGCAACACAAGCAAGTGTCGTCTACGTATCTATTGGGCATCTTTCAGATGTCATCTAATGAAAAAAAAGAAAAAAAAAAAAAAAAAAACATTGTTTTGGTCTCAATTCTAATATGGGGAACCACTGTTGAGTACAATCTTTCACAGAAACTCCTTTAGTTATTCCGGAGACAAGATAAAGACCATTATTGCAATATAGGGTTCCTTGGTAGTAATATGCTCTACCTGAAACTAGATATTGTAGCATAACCTAGTGTCAATTGGGTGTGCTTTTATTTATTTTTTGAGGTTTGGTTTTGGGTTCATTCAACTGATCATCCAATTGACGAACACTGTCCTCCACTTTCAGCTAGAATCACTCAGATGATATACATTATCCAACTCATTTGTAGAAGACTCTTACGATTCAAAAATTGATAAGGCCAGCACAAAACCCTAATCAACAATTTCCCAGAGAAAGGATGATACAATTTTTAAGTATAAAGATCAGAGACAAAAGATCAGAATTCAAAAAAATGAACAATTCCTTTAAAATAACATGAGATAAACGTTTCAGAGAGGATCTAAGTGACAAACCCTAGATCAAAAGAAAACGTCTGGAATATGATAGAATGAAGAATAGATAGAGCGACCTGAAATTCCAAACTTCTCTCCTCTTGCAAAAACTTCAAAGGTAACTAGTTCGAGTATCGCCAACTTCTCCAATTGGTGAATATTTCAGGTTGAGCTCTTCAGGTTTTTGCTTCTAATAAATAAGTTTCTCAAGTAATTTATCGAGGGATCCATGGTCCTCAGACACACCGATACACAAATTCAATGTCCCACCGGTTAATAAGAAGATATAGAGATTGTTCTACTTTAGATCCGACGGACAGGATTTTATTTCTTTGAGAAACATCGCTACATCTTGTACCATAGTTCTGGTACGACTCCTGAATCCTGGTTCACCGACTCGGACTCGGCCGCCAACTCAATGGTGACCGAGACCAGGTTAGACCGACCAAGTCGGAGACTTGTCAGGCTGAATCGAAAAAATAATTTTAGATATAAAAAAATATTAATAATGACTTGGACCAATCGAACCAAAAAAGTAATTTAAAAAACGAATTGAACCGGCCAAGTTTGGCCGAGTTAGCCAAATCAGGGCAGAGTCGACTGAATCCAACCAAGACGCAAATAGCTCGATCAGTAAAGACCAAGGTCTATCTTAGTCGACACAACCATGCCAAGTCTCTCCACAAAGGATTGTTAGAGGTCACGTTTTTACATAGAAAATACTTTTTGGATCAACCATTAGCTCAATTTATGGCCCGATGTAGAAGTGGTCATGACATCAGGTAAGATGTATTCGACATTTTTAGACTAAAGTGATTTTGATCTTCTTCATAAATTAAAACTGGACCATCGCGAGCTAACGGTTGATCCAAAAAGACGCATTCTTCTACATAACAATGCAGCTTTTGAATTAAAATCTGCTAGTAAAGGATACTTTAACATGTCTTAAACAAAGGGACCATAAGTGTTAATTTGATCTTACTAAACGCGTTAGTGTATGAGTGAAACTCCTTGGTGGACTCACAGACCCTTTTTTCCTCCTACCGGTCAGAGGTTTTAGAAACAACTAGCTGTTAATATAGCTTTTGATGGCCTTTGCATTAGCATTTCACCTTTAGTAACCAAAATTGTTGTAATGAATCGATGCTCCCACTCTCCTCCTTCTATGTGCTTCAAAAGGAGCTTGGTCACTTTTTTAATTGGACGCTCTGATGTTCACTCTCGCACTCGCTTATGCTTAGTTCTGAAGGGAGCACTGGTGAATATTCGTCCACGCCTCAAGAATCTCTTTACCATGTATATAACTGACACACCTTAATTAGACCAACCTTAACCCCACTCTTATTAAGGAGCATGTTCACAGATTCAGATTTGAATNGAGCTCTTCAGGTTTTTGCTTCTAATAAATAAGTTTCTCAAGTAATTTATCGAGGGATCCATGGTCCTCAGACACACCGATACACAAATTCAATGCCCCAACGGTTGATAAGAAGATATAGAGATTGTTCTACTTTAGATCCGACGGACAGGATTTTTTTCATTGAGAAACATCGCTACATCTTGTACCATAGATCTGGTACGACTCCTGAATCCATGGTTGAGCGACTCGGATTCGGCCGCCAACTCAATGGTGACCGAGACCAGGTTAGACCTTAGTAACCAGAGCGCGGAGCGGGAGTGGGAGCGGGAGCGTCGGAGCGCCAAATTTAAAAATGCTTAAGGCTCAGAGCGCCTTCGGAGCGCCTAACTTACTCATACATAGTTGAAGTTTAGTTGAAGTTTTAATTGACTACCATTAACTAGACTATGATTAACTAGATTATTAAATAAATTTTTATTAACAGAATTATTGAATAGTTAGTAAAACAATTTTTAAATTTTATTAAGTATTTTTTGTAATAATATTCTATTTTTAAAAAATTATTATTTTTTCTTATTTGTTAACTATAAAGTATAGTATACTATATATATA
>MVGT01000437.1:2225665-2255708 GCA_002174775.1 Macleaya cordata | reverse complement strand
AAAAAGTAAGTGAGAAACACAACCATATAACGTGTGCTTTAAGGGCACTTAATAAGGTTATTTTTGAACAAATTTTTTTTACAAGTTAGACGTCTTCAAATCATCTGATTTTTTTTATATAATATTATCATTATTTATAAGATGTCCACCAAAAATCAGCTCAATCAGAGATATCTAACCCTCCAAACAAATCACTTTAAATGCCAGCCGTTCATTCACACTATAAAGTCTAAATTAAGTGTTTGTAGTGATATAAGTCTCCGATTGAGCTGTTTTTTTAAAAATATGATCCAAATAGTATAAATAACATACATGCAAAAAATTAGTCCATTTGGACAAACTTAACCCAAAAAAAAATAGACATTTGAAAATATTTTGTTGATTAGGCGCTCTTAAAAATAGAACCGCGCTCCGAAAATTCACGATCCACGCTCCGATAATTCTCGAACCACGCTCCGAAAAGTCTCGAACCGCGGATCGAAGGCGCTCCCGCTACCAAAATGCGAAAACGCGGTTTGGGAGCTGGAGCGCCAGCATGTTTGGGCGTTTTTGGTTACTATGGGTTAGACCGACCAAGTCGGAGACTAGTCAGGCTGAATCGAAAAAATAATTTTAAATATAAAAAAATAATAATAATGACTTGGACCAATCGAACCAAAAAAGTAATTTAAAAAACGAATTGAACCGGCCAAGTTTGGCTGAGTTAGCCAAATCAGGGCAGAGTCGACTGAATCCAACCAAGACGCAAATAGCTCGCTCAGTAAAGACCAAGGTCTATCTTAGTCGACAACCATGCCAAGTCTCTCGACAAAGGATCGTTAGAGGTCACGTTTTTACATAGAAAATACTTTTTGGATCAACCATTAGCTCAATTTATGGCCTGATGTAGAAGTGGTCATGACATCAGGTAAGATGTATTTGACCTTTTTAGATTAAAATGATTTTGATCTTCTTCATAAATTAAAACTGGACCATCGTGAGCTTATAGTTGATCCAAAAAGACACATTCTTTTACATAACTATGCAGCTTTTGAATTAAAATCTGCTAGTAAAGGATACTTAACATGTCTTAAACAAAGGGACCATAAGTGTTAATTTGATCTTACTAAACTCCTTAGCGTATGAGTGAAACTCCTTGGTGGACTCACAGACCCTTTTTTCCTCCTACCTCAGAGGGTTTTAGAAACAACTAGCTGTTAATATAGCTTTTGATGGCCTTTGCATTAGCATTTCACCTTTAGTAACCAAAATTGTTGTAATGAAATGATGCTCCCACTTTGAAACCTAGCTCCCGGTCTCCTCTTCTATGTGCTTCAAAAGGAGCTTAGTCACTTTTGTAATTGGACGCTCTGATGTTCACTCTCGCACTCTTATGCTTCGTTCTGAAGGGAGCATTGGTGAATATTCGTCCACGCCTCAAGAATCTCTTTACCATCATGTATGTATAAACTATAACTGACACACCTTAATTAGACCAACGTAACCCCACTCTTATTAAGGAGCATGTTCACAGATTCAGATTTGAATAGATCGAATTTATAGATCCTAACCCAATTCCATTCGACTTATAAGATCCAATCTTCTTCTTCTTCCCCACGCTAAATTATGTTACAATCGACTGAGTAAATCGATTCAAATTAACAAGCTGCGTAAAAGTCAAATGTGAATCAAACTGATTCCTTGTAACCATGATTCGCTAATAACAATTTAAATTGGGAAAATATCATAAATAAATAAATAAAATTGGGGCAAGAAAAGATGTTTCCACCGATTTACTTTTTCACTACACTTATTTCTACACTCGGATTACACCTGCCTAGTGATCAATAGAATCATTCCACAGGTGTTGTTCTTGTCTGAAGAACACCAAAAACAATATTCAAGATACACAGATCCACAAACCAACTCCAGATTTAGTGGAAATGATTATTTAGAAATCTGGATAAGAATTAACCAAAATAAACAACACGAAACCCTAATTTTTTTTTTTATCTACATCCAGCACCACGAAACACAAAATAACAAAACAAATCCATCTTTTCCACACAAACATAAACCACAACTAATAAATCCCCTCAAATCGGGGGAAAAAGATACCCATAATCGAAGTTTTACAGTACCAAGCAAACAACAATCCAACATTATGATCATCATCTACACCATTTTTCTCAGAACTATAAACTGTAATTAGAGATGTTTTCTTCTTTTCTAGATGAAAAGACAGAGAGAAACTAAAATGATAGTCATCAGAAACATATTGAAGTTCTAAAAAGAGTAAAAATTTTCACTTTCATTTCGCGAGGATTTGCTGTGCCTGGGCTTCCTGCTGTTGCTGGTAGTTCAGAGGCCTCCTGAAGAGCATGATGTGTGGCTCAGGGCGATGGATCGCGTAGTGGACCCAACCACGACTCTGTTGAACCCCGATTGCTCTCCATTCGTTCTTGAAAACAAAGCAAAAACAAAATCATCAGAATCCACTTGGATTTCTCTCTCTAAATTCAAATCTTTCGTACATTTTCATTAAAATTGCAAGAAAATCTGGAAATCCAAGAAGAGATAACTTAGAAAGTTTCCGAAACCCTAGTTAGATCATATTTCACTTACCTCGGAGAGAAGACGATTCTTGGGAAGTAGTTTCGCAACTTCAGGAGGAAGAACGACGTGCCTGTAAATGAAAAGGAAAAAAATTGAAAGAATTTCAGTAGGGTTTCATTGCAAATACAAGAGATTAGTCCCTGAATCTCTCCTGATCCTTTTTTATATGTAGAAGATTCTGATACCTGTATTCGTAAGTGTCGTCAAAATACTTCTCAGAGTACTGGATCTGACCCATTTCTTTTTCTTGATTTCGATTCGAATTCGATTGATTGCAGAGAAGATACTACGAGAAAGAAATTACTAGGGTTTTCTTGGCTTTTAGGCTAAATCTGCAAAACAGAATCGAACGAAATTAGGAAGAACGAACGAAAACCCTAAAAAACCCTAATCAAATAGAGAGGAAAGAAGCAGAGTACCTAAAGAAGGGAGGAATGGACGGAACTTTGTCTTTTGGCGAACAACTGGCGAGATTTAAAGGGTAATTTTGAATTTCGTAGAAAATTAATTAATTGTACTTAACATATATAAATAAAAACTTTTAAATGTCCGTTGGTAGAATTCCACGTGGCATATTCTTAGTCGTTGAACAAGAAACCTTTCTGAAAAGGATCCTAACGTTCGGTTTTTCAAATTTTAAATTTCCCACATTTTCAATTTTGATGATGGTATATAAGATTTCGTCTTTAGTTGACCTGATTAACGGTAAAGCAATTTTGTGGTAGGTATTAACGGGTCGGATCCAGTTCGAAATTTATTTACCCAGAACCGCAACCTATTGTTTAGAAACGGTTCCTATGTGATCCCGGTTCCATACTGAACTGCTTTATGTCCCTGTTCCAATATGGCTCTCTCAGAAGAACAAAATGTAGATCAATCAGTTCCAATTCGAACAGTTTTGGTTCCTAACGTCCTATCGGTTCCAGCCATGCTTTCCAAATTTCCTACATTCAAGATTGATAGGAGAATTGGTGTAATAACCTGAAAGTCGATTAACCCTCCATGTACATCCTTATAAACATCACTTTAGCGTATTTATCATCTTAAATATAACGTGCAAAATACATATGTTGCTCGAGATCGACAGCAGCCAACACCTGGTCGAGTACATTTTCATAATCTATGATTAGAAACCATTGTTCAGTTTTCGTTTACTCAAACAATGCTCAATATAGTACATATATATAATACACAAATACTACTACTACCACTTGATATTGTATCCTTTGCGCTCATAAACGACACCTCCCTTTGTTGCCCGAGATCGATAAATCAATGTTGATTTGATCAGTTTGGAGGAGGAAGAAGCCATTTGTTTCCTTCTATGTACGAAATATCCATGTATTGAGTTGCTTCAGAAGGTCTCAGTTGTTTGCTGTATGAGGCTCTAAATGTGTAATTCGATCCTGGTCCTACGCATTCATATTCACCAAAGAAAACAGTCCTGTAGAACATGGATGCAAAGAACAATGACAACCTTAATATAAAGGTAAAAATAGGATCAAATTCAAAGAAAAGCAAGGTGAAGAAGAAGAAAAATTGATTGTAAAATTAGGATCAACCACAGACTGGTCTCTAGAAGGATCATTCCAATCATTCCATCCATCGGAAGCTATGATATCAGGCATATATGTTTTTGCGAAGACGACGGTGGCATAAGCTCGCCAAGCTCGCCCAAGCCATACCCTCCCTGATCCACCTATCTTACAATTCACAAATGAAAACCCTGATCTCTCGTTCATCGACTGCCTTCCTTGAGCTGTAATAACCCCACTTATCCCCTTCGAAACTTGTTTCGCTATAGAGTTTATCTTGCACTCCTGTGGGTAACATAGTCATCAATTGATATAAGTTCTCTAACCATTTAATCTGTATCACACATGACATGTTTGCCTGGTTGTGTATTTCATGAATAGAATATAGCCTATTTGAAAATTTGAATTGATTGGAATATCCGAATATCTAATACGGGAAGATTTTTCTTTCTAGGTACCTCGTAAAATGATCTAGCGTTACCGAAAATGAAATCAATGGACCCTTGGATGAAACATTCTTTAAAATAATGCCTTCCTTGATCATCATGAAGCGTATCTTGGGCACCATAAAACCCGCAACCATAAAATGCAGCTTGATCACCCGCAATCCTAAGTGCCACCGCTTGAGCTCCAACTCTACCAGGTGATGGAGGAGGAGCTGTATTCTTCTCCAAACCCCCACAAATATTTTGAAGGAAAAAGAAAAAACCAAGTAAGTTATGAACTTATGATCCAAAAACCAAATTGAGGTAATTAACTAAGAGATCCAGTCATAAAGAGCAACAAAGTAGAGATCATCCTCTATAAAATCAAGTTCAGTACCTGAAAGCTAATGTTGTAGGCTCTGAAGTTGGGAGCGAAAATCGCAACTGAAGAGCTGTAGAATGTCCCTCCTGTGGAATTTGCGGTATCATTCCAAGCGATAGATGTTTTAAGATAACCCTGACCTTGGAATATCACATTTGTTTTGTTGGCATTCACAACCACCTTCTCCCTACCACCATATGTAAATTACTAACACTTGATTATGTGCGGTTAATCAATCGATGTGTAAACGTACAAAACCATATTTAAGAACCTTTCAGAAAGGTGAGCAGCATATCTAGTCGTTGTGAAAAATTGAATTGATTGGAGTGATGCACTTTGAATGAGCTAGAGTAGGCCTATTTGGCTCACTTGATTGATATTGACCAAAATAGCATAATGTTCAGCTGGTGAACCTTTGCCCTACCTAACTGTTGTATAGGGGGATTCATGATCTTATTCTATTTTCTGTTTGTAAAGTTAGAGAGCAGAAGAGAAGAAGAAATCCCTATTATTCGTCATAACCTCTCTGTTTTACCCGATAGATTCAAGTTCGCTTTCATGTGTATGTTCATGACCATATTTTCTAGTGATAGATTAAAGTATTCCATCCAACTACATAGATAAGGTCCAATACACTGTTTTAAGCACATTGATTCATTTATTTGCACCATAGGCTATATCTTCTTCCTTCAATTGATCAAGTTTAGGCATAGATATAGTAGGACCTCATAAACTGTTATAGTACAAAAATTGAATAATAACGCATGTAACTAGTATGAAACAACGTATAAAATGACGAAAAACATAACTAGGATTAGAGTTTACTGACCTGTAAACGCCTGAGTCAATTAAAATTAAGATCCTAGTAGAGCTATGCTCAGGAACAGCATCAACAGCAGTCTGTACACTACTGAAGTTTGCACATCCCTTCAAGTCAACAGTCAAGACGGTAAACACTTTGTATTCGGATATGAGCTTAGATTTCCATTTGGTGTCATCGCATCCGATCTTACGCTTCTTACGGTGATGACGGTGGTGATGACCTATGGAGGGTCTCTGGGCAATGTCCCATGGAAGAGAAAAGAAGTCCTTTACTGTGTTAATCTGTTTCACCACTCTATTGATTATAGCTCCTTGCAGAGTACTACTAATGCTAGTAGTAGGAGGAGGGAATTTAGTAGTGAGAGAAAGTGAAATTGAAATGAGAACAACAGAAAAGGCTGAAAACCAAAAGAAGAAGTTGGTTTTTGTTCTCCTAATGGAGGTGTTAGTATTATTGTTGTTCATATTATTAGTAATTACAAGTGGTGGAGAGAGATATTGCTAGTGCTAGGGTTAAGGGATTGGATTGTATTTATTTGGGAAGGTCATGTAGGTGGTGATTGGCGTGGGAGGTAAGAAATCTGTGTTTGTGTGTGTATGCATGTGTTTATAGTTGATTGCAACTTTTGTTTAAAAAGTAAGTGGGGGGAAGTGATGGACAGAATAAGTAGAGTACAGATTGGAGGAAACAACACGCTAAGGCAATAGAGATAGAGAGGGAGATTTAAAGATAGAAAGTTTGAAGATTTTCGGTATGATAGAAGTAGTGATGGTGTGACAGGGGAGAGATTAGTGTTTAGGTTGGTGATTCTTGAATTTTCCATGAGAGGGTGGTGGGACTTGGGAGTTAATCTTGTCGATACGTTCGCGGCGTTTTATTCGTAAATTGTATCCGAATCTCATAAGCTATTTTTTCTTTTTATATATGTACCAAAATATAAATTGTATGAGGTTGTAACTTAAAAGTTTTAAAAGATATAGTTTTAGTTATCTACATGAGGAAGAGATCATTTTACACACTATCCCTCGCATCATCTCCATGCAAGACAGTGGGTCACACACTTGGGTGTACGTAGAGTGTAATTATTTGGTGTAACAAGTAAAATTTCTGGTAGAGATATTTTCTCTTCTAAGTACCAGTCCAGAGTCTCCAGACCAAATTATACCTTTATCCAAAATCAACTACATGGTGTAAGACTGTAAGAGTAAGAGTCAAGACAGCTATGATGGACTAGCTTGCTTGGTGTGAGAAGAAATGCCAGAACAAGATTGATCCATGAGATTTTATAAAAATAGCAAATATATGATGTGAAAAACAGCTTAGCCAATAATCATAGATGAGCCAACCTTATCGATCTTCAACACGAATAATCAACCAATTGAATGATTTTGGTTGTAGGAAGGAGACTTTAACATATATTTGTTTTGCTTCTCCTGGTAAGAGAAATGATCAGTATTTCCAATTCACATCTCTCTTTTTTTACTGAAGTATGAAAAAGTTCGATGTTGAATCGGGCATCACTATCCACACATGAAAAATCAATGACGAATTCTGTAATCCAGATATGGCTGTCAAATTCAAAGTTATCCATGGCAACAAGTAACACCTCTGCATTATTCAATTGGCAATTACCGATTTCTGTCTCACTCTAAACAGTCAACATGTAAGTCAGATCAACGCAATTGCTTGAACAGTATGGAGAAAATGTGATGCAATATGACAGGAGCAAAAAATTAAGGACAGTTCAAAAGTCAAAAAAAATTTAAATGCTTAGATTCAATTTCTACTCCCATTAAGATTCCTATCAATAAAACTGAAAAACAACTTCATAACTGATTACTAGGGAACCCTAAGTACCTGTATAAGACCCCCAAAAAGGGAGCCATAAATTACAAGAAATAANATGTGATTGTACAAAATCTCTTCTATGTTTCAAATTTTATGACCTATATCTCTCAATTTTTCCTTTCTGTTGCTACAAAAATATCACGCTTGATGGACCAAGGGAAGTATCTCTTTTCTCTGTACACCAATTCGAAACCCCTAACCTGTACATCCAAGTAAAAGGCACTGCAAAAAAGTGCTACTGCATTCCATCAGACTTGCTGAAAAGCACCATATCAGCTGACCACTGTAGAATTCCCAACAATTGGACATCTGGGAACAGGCTTCTCCAGCATAGACGTCCCTTGAAAGGTCATCATCTGGCAATCTCTTCTGTACACACTCAACTGCAGTACAAAATACATGTTGAGATTATCTGCAATCTACAGTACACAAAGAATACAGTGCATAGACACTCAAAAGTATTCCTCACCTGGTCTTGGGTCATCTTCTTAAAACTGAATTTATTTGTCCATATGGATTCTGCTTCTTCAGCAGCTGGAAGAGCTAGGTTCTTTACATTCAAGGACCCCAGCAGCTGCTCGACGCAAGAAAACAACGACTGGAAGTATCCCTATCAATTGCAACAAAAGATGGTTTTATGACCTCAAGATAAGCCTAGATGAAGTTGAACCCACAAGAAAAGAAAAAGCAGACGCTAGAAAGAAATGGAAGCAAATGAATATTATGATGAAACCTCAGCTTGATAGCCTCACCCGTCCTTGGTTTTCACTACTTGTAGCAACCAAAGGAAGTTCAGCAACTTCCCGTCCAAAAATTCTAAGAATTCCAGCAGATACAACAGTTGAACTGCCAATACCAATAGAACTTAAGATGAGACAATATTACAGTAAAATAATGCCTAATACAGTAATGCATAATTTAGAGATTAATCGTACTTTGCTGTCAATACTGCACAATACATTCCTCCAAATTCTTGGTCCCTTATATTCCTTCTGCAGAATATTGAACATAGAATATCAAACTAAAAGTTAGCTCCAGGGCACACTGCAAAAACAAAACGAAAAAAGGAGGCGACTAAACAAACTAGGTGGAGATGATGAATTGGAAAGATTTTTGCTCACCCATAAACCATGGACGGGATGAGGTCACGACCTGTTTTTGAATCAACTATCGGGTCGAAGCGATCCTGAGGAACAAAGATTTAAGATAAATAATCAGCAACTGAAATGACTGATTTCTTCCAACTTACATCAAAGATTTAAGATAAACAATCAGCAACTGCAATGACTGATTCTTCCAATTTCAACACCAAGCTATATGATGAAAAGAATAAAGGTCTGAGAAATAAAAATATAAAATAAAGTAACCCGGACAATCAGCCCCGCAGCTGGGAGACTTTCAGGACAAGAATAAAGCTCTGAGCACGGACAACTACTTACATGGAAAATTGCAACGGCCTTAGAAAGCAACAATCGACACTCAGGAGTAGCGAGCTTCCCACTAAGAAGAGTCCATCTTACATCAAGATCATCATTGTCATCTGAACTTCCCTCCACATGCTTTGCCTTTATAACATGTGAAACAGAGTCCGGGAGCTTCTCTGGTCCACGAACAAGCAACTCCTGCAGAGCTGAATGAATCCTGTTGCAGTCTGTGCAACAAAACCACTCCCCTTCTGGCAATTCCTGTTATATAGGCAGAATTAACATTTTAATCCAGAAAAACAGTTCCAGGAATACTGGAAATCAAAGAAAATGTAGAACAAAGGTTAAAATGAAAATAAAATTATATAAGTTGGGTGCAAACCCTTAGATCCGCCATTTTGTGATCCTTCAAACAGCCAACGTGATATTCTTTTTCACACTGAGAAAAGATGAACAAAACAATTAAGTGTAACCTTAAGTGTGCCAAATTTCAAATTCAAGGACATCAATTTTATGTGCTGCGCTTCAAAAACTAGTATAGAAAATGGAGATATGAAATGAACCTTAATATACCTGATCACAAAGTAGAACAGTGCGTGGACCAAATCCTGATTTGCTAAAACCATGGGATCTACACAAAATCAGAACATAACTCATTATCGAATATACCATAGGAAATGCATGGAGGAAGTGTTCATGTGGTGCTACACAATAAATATGGGGGAAAAAGTAACAGCAAAACCTGCAGATCTATATAATGAACTTAACAAAATATAAGGTATCAAACTTCTGCTCAATGACAAGCACACCGCACACGGTTGCCCACCTGCATAACACACATCCGCCAACTTCAGTGTCTTGTATTTTGACAGTTCGAATGCATCGCTGAGTAATCTGTTCTATAGGATCTTCTCCTGAAACTCTCCCAGCTGCCTTTGCATTTTCATTATGCTCGCAAAATTTTTCTCTTTGGTACAAGAGTTGGCAATATGAACAGTACCATTTACCATGGGGAACAGTTGATAGACCCACACAATCTGCAATAAGCAAATGGCAGATCAGTACCACAAAGCAACCATTAGAACAGGATAAAAACCAACATAATCGTCCAGACATGTGAATTCACTGACCAAAAAAGGGAAGTGGATAAAATGTGTAACACCAAGCTGTCATTTTCCAATATTAAGATAATCAATTATGAACGACAATATCATGGAAAGACCTACACTGGGAGGAAAGGAATAGAACAAAGTGATTTATGAGATACAAACTCTAAAGGCACTAAAAAAAAAAAAGGCCCCGACACACCAAGAAGATCATAGAAACTTTACACAGAAGAATTTAATAGTCAATTGAGGATTCTAAGGGTTCAGAGGAGCTTAAAACTAAAGAGTGGACTTCCTTTATGTAGACTAGGGAAAGTTGCATATACAGATGGGATCAAGCCAAGAGACAAAATGCACAAGTTTCTCTAGTCTCTAGAAGATTCTGCAGAAGGATAAGCCTACTGTATTAACTTGAACAGTCTGTGATGACAAGCTACAAAATTTCATATGGAGTAACTTAACAAATATGAAGAAACCTCTTGTAACTAGGGCAACCAAGAAAATTGTTACTGAACAAAAAACAACTAATCACTAGAGAGTAAACTCACCTCTGTGAAAGGCCCTAGGGCATCCATCACAAAGCAAAAGATCCCCAAAGTCTGCACATATGCTGCAAAGGTCATCATTGTCTTTGGCAGAAAATTTTCGACCTTTTGACAGAGATACTGATAATTCATGAAGTGATACCCCATTAGATGTGTAAATGTTTAGGTAACTGGAAAATCACAAAAAAAACAAAAAAAAAAAAACAAAGAAACAGAGGTTAGATAAAATAGAAGAGTTGGGCCTAATACAGTAACTGTCATACAATTCAAAATTTTAAAATTTTAACTCACGGTTTGCGGCGAGAAGCCCAACCAGCATGAGCTTCAAATTGCGAAGGGCTGACCTGCTCATCAAAGGTATACAACATCAGTATCGTTATCACATAATCAGTTTCTCACAAAGCCAAGTTGTGAATTCCAATAGCACATAGTATGGGCAACATGGATATGACTCCTCATTTCCCAAAATCCAAGACGCGACTGACACTAGTAGCCCAGTCATTACTAGATACCATCATTGTGCACACTCTGAAATAGACCCACAGGCCCTTGTTACATACATTTTGCGCCTCCCTCTAAAAATCGATCATTTAGAACAAGTGGTTTTTAACATAGCGTCAGAGCTAGAAGTCTACGATGCTTGTGGGTTCACGTATCCAGCACATTGTTAGGGGAAAAGAGGTAGTGTTCTTGGACAGGTGCCATTCCCAGTTAGACCCATAAACCTTTGTTATATGCGTTGTTATGCGTCCCTCTAACAGTTCGAGCTTTGAGAGTAAATGGCTGTTAGCACTCATTCTATTAGCTTTTTAAACTAAGCACCATTTTATTTTAACAATTTACCCATGAAAAATATAGTTAGAATTGCAACAAAGGAAGGTTGGACCAATTCCGAGCCTTCCAACCCTATTCCAGGCCTGATTTGTGCAATCAGAGTAGCAAACCGAAATACTCCAGGGTTGAGTCCATTGGTCCAAGTTTGCTTTTCCAGTTATTTAGCCCAAACCACCCCAAGGCTCTAATATCCTAGGATCCTAGCTGAAGCCCGGCCTAACTCGACTTACGTCTGCAGGACTCGAGTTAAGCCTGCCCAAGTTGCAACCCCAAATATAATAAACTTCCAATTAGCAAGTTTTCTACAGTTACACTCATTGTCTTAGTCTCAGAGTCGGAGTACAGATTGTCCGGTTCCTAGATCAATCTGATGATTCGAGCCTGCGACAAAGTGAAAAGCCACCATAGTAAGGCCGTTAGGATCCACATCTTGAGTCTGAGCCTGAGTAAGCTTACCGAAGAGAACAAGTCAGGCAAGTTAAATGGGAAACGTCCTAGTTTCTAAACCAAGGTAACAATTGTTATAACATACCATTTAAACATTTATGTTGTTGACAAAACAAAGAAGAAAATGGTTTAGTTAAGAATGCAACTAATAGTAAATCAAAGATAAAAAAATATATAGTGTAGAGTAGTGATGCCTAAATTGGTATCTGGTAATGTTTTCACAGTGTCGATATAAGCATGATGGGCATTGTGAAGTAATAGCTGATTCAGTACTTGGGAAGTAGTCAAAGTACCTCACTGTTGCAGCAACGACAGAATATTCCAAAACCCTTTTTATAACCCTCAAGCAATTTCTGTCCAACAATGGGTAATTATTAGTTAGAAAATGGAACTAGCAAAAAACCAGTGAGAAAGAATTTTCCCTTGCATCATATTCATTGAAACAACCTGACCACGAATATAGTATGCAAGTTCAGTTCCGTCAGGTAAACCTTCTTCCTCAAATACCAACTTATGCAACCGCAAATCCCTTCAACATCCAAAAATGAAAAGGTTTAGTAATTTGTCCAAGCAGAACATTTAAGCAAGATACATGCAGCAAATGTACTGTCAGTAAATAAATTCAAACAAAAAACAGAATACCAACTTTCTTGTTAGCTTCCCTCGATTACTCTTATTTTGCCGAGAAGCACACTTTGAAGCACTCTCAGATGATTTTGGAGTTAAAACTGACTTCAATGACCTGAAGTACCAACACACAGAAGTGTATCAAGAAGGGAACAGATATAAAACAATATCAGAACACAGAAGCTGTGTATTTTATATTTGATGAAAGTACAAAACCAGATGTAAGTATCATAAACTGAAGGGAGTTTTGCCTCGAGTTGACATTTTTAAGCCACAGGCAATAGAATGGTAGCAGTTTTTATGCCTACGTGACCAGAACTAACTTGAGCTCTTATTGTGTGACTTTCTATTGGCAAGTCTGCTTCCAACATTCTCAAAGCACCACCTCCTAAGTGAAGAATGGGGTAAAAAATCCCCCTAACCAATAAATGAAGGGCTCAACCAACACATATAGCGCTTCCGTATGTACTGCTGGTTGTCTCCCCAAACCACTTCAATGACCAAAAGAAAAAGTCTGCAAACCCATTTCCTAGGTCTCCACTGTTCGCGTTCTGAGAACCAACATGATAGCACAGATTCCCCTTCTGTTTTCTCAAGCTCTAGAGTTTATAGATTGGAATTATTAGAGTTTTTCCATTTTCTCATGCGTACTGTATTCAAAATATATTGCTTGTGCCCTTCTGTTTTCTGAAAAATTGTGACCAACGGTTTGTCAACCTACAAGTCTTCCCAGAACTTAGTTCATCCATTATGCATGCCATATTTGAAATAGCCAATATTACTCCTTAAAAGCCCCCTCTACCACTTTACAAACAGATCCCTAAAGTCAAAACTCTGCTACCGAAAAGGTTTCAGTAATGCTCCAAGCACACTGAGATGATGTCTAGTTCTCAAGTTCATTCAAAATCTTAAACCATTAATAGATTCCTTCACACATTATTATCAAACAAAGCAAGGGTACAAGCCATATAAAATACAATCTATAGCACCTAGAAGCCCAGAACAGAACCCCAAAAATATATAAAAGCACACAATAGTTACACAAGACAACTCTAGTCTCAACAAAGCATACCTAGTATTAGCACCAGACATACATGCTGGGCTTGCTTGAGATTTCTTCAATTCCAGGCATGAAGTGCATAATATCGCTGTCTTCATAATGCGAGAGGCGGGAAGAGGTCCTAAAATCATCGAAAGCCCGACATCACAATGATAAATTACTCTTATGGATCAAAAAAGAAAGACAAGGAAAATAATTCTACACTATTACATGATTCACAATGCATTAACTTCTATAGAATAAAATTGGTTATAAATCCATGGTTACAGGTGTGTGAAGCTCACGTTTGCAATTCAGACAGACAGTAGCTTTTTTTACAGGTGAAGAACATATTGCGCTTTGAATTGTTGCTTCCAATGTGTCCAAAGGAGCATCCTTGCATGCATTCAACACATCGCGAATGGTATTCCCATTCTCCAAGTAAATATAGTCAGGAGCACGTTTATTTCCACTACCCGCATGCCTCTCAAATTGCAAAGGTGTAACAACCTATGTTGATGAAAGCATCCACTCAGTCTTTCTTTCAGCTATTTAAATATAAGATGGTAAAAACATCATCAAAATAACAAATATACTCACATTGCACCCTTTGCAGGAACTGCAGAAACACAATATCCCACAGTCTTTAATCATTCCCTTAAGTCCTTCTTTCTATGGCAAAATCAGTAAGAAAACAAACAAGTATAATTAAAACTGCAATATATTGGAACCATGCAGATAAGAGGGGGGGAAATGAGGGTGTTATGAAATGTACCTTCTTACCGAAGATGTACCTGATAGGCAATCCCTCAAGCATACCGGTCTCGAGAAGCTCCTTGGTCTTGGTTGGGAACTTGGTTAAGGCAATCTTTTTCGACATTTTCATTTCGAGCTTATTCGTTGAAGGTGTTCTCAGTGGGCTAGCCATATCCGTGGTTTTCCCTTCCCCTTCTGCAGTTGCTTCATTTATGCAGACATCAGCAGTTACTACTATAGCTTCATTTTTGCAAACATCAGAAGATACTACTATAGCTTCATTTTTGCAAACATCAGAAGATACTATAGCTTCATTTTTGCTGACATCAGCAGATGCAATATCTTCATTATTGCAAACATCAGCAGATACAATAGCTTCATTTTTGCAAACATCAGCAGATACTATAGCTTCATTTTTGCAAACATCAGCAGATACTATGGCTTCAGTTTTGCAAACATCAGCTGATATTATCGCTTCATTCCTGCAAAGGTCAACCTTTACTATTGCTTCATTCTTGCAAACATCAGCTGATATTATCGCTTCATTCCTGCAAACATCAACTGTCGCTATTGCTTCATTCATCCAAATATCAGCTGATATGGTAGCTTCATTTTTGCAATCATCAACCGTTACTATTTCTTCATTGATGCAAACATCAGCTGATACTATAGCTTCATTTTTGCAATCATCAACCGTTACTATTGCTTCATTCATGCAAACATCAGCTGATATGGTAGCTTCATTTTTGCAATCATCAACCGTCACTATTCCTTCATTCTTGCAAACATCAACTGATACTATAGCTTCATTTTTGCAATCATCAACCGTTACTATTGCTTCATCCTTGCAAACATCAACCGTTACTGTAGCTTCATCCTTGCAAAGATCAATTACAATAGAACNTGCAAACATCAACCGTTACTGTAGCTTCATCCTTGCAAAGATCAATTACAATAGAACTTCCACTCGTCTTAACAGAAAAAGAGATCTCCTTTGGCTCCGTCTTACGTTTAAAAGCCGAACGAGTATAAAATTTCAGGGGCTTCTCCAATGAAGCGTTATTTCTCTCTCTATTAACATCAATCACAATTCGGGTTTCTGCTCCAGTTCCCTCTGCTTTTGGAGAACCCACCAAATTGGTGCTGGGCTCTTCGCTGGTTGGAGATTTCAAAGAATCAAAATTAGGCTCCTCACTGGTTTGGGACATAGTGAGATCGCTTTTCTGTTCTTCATCGCTAGGAGACTTCACCAAATGATTCTTGGTCACCGAATTCTTATCTAATTCATCGTTGGAAGAACTAGAACAGCTCTTGAATCTCTTATTACTTGAATTCTCTGAAACTCCATTACTAGAAGGACATTTCTGAAGTTTACTGGCTCGAGTACGACCGAGAGAACCAAACAATTCAGATTGGGCTTTCAAGGCGAAAGCAAATTCGCGTTTCAGACCAGTTCGAGGTCCCGATAACAACACGAACCCCTCTGAATCAGCGCAGTTCGCCATCCAGCACAAATCGACCGATAGATTTGTTAGGAAACAAACATTTTTGGATGGGAGAAACAAGATTTTCGATTCCGCGATGACTTACAAAAAAAGAAAAGCCTAATCGATTGACACCAAGATTCAAAGCAGATTAATAAGACAGATATTATCCTCAATCGAAACTGAAATATTAGAAATGGGTTGCAGATGAAAAAACAGAAAATTAGGGTTTCGTCTGACCTGTGGATTGAGAAATCAGAAGGAGGGCGATAGATACACGGTTTCTTCGAAACGAAAACAACAGCGGGAGAGAGAGAGAGAGAGAGATTACTGGAAATTAAGTGAATTACCAAAAACTAAAACAAACAAAAATGACGAAACAGACCAGGCTTGATATTCTCCATGGACACTAGTAACCCCACTAAAACCTCGCGAAGATACGAAAGGAGATTCTGGTCATTGTTTACTTTGTTATGACTGTTTTCGTCCATCTGAATGATATTAACTATTAAGGGAAGCTTCGGTTCAAGATAATAAGGGTTTGACGATGAGTAGCGTAGACAGACAGATAAGAGAGAGAAGAAAATGAGTATTTTTTTTTTTTGTTTTTATTTTGTGAGCAATTTTTGAACCTCGAAATGTCGGCTACTTGGGGCTCATGCGGCCAATGAGCGCTGATGACCAATAGTAGATTATTTAGAATTGTTTTGAGGCGTTGGATTTGATGATCTGGAAAATACTCGCAGACGCGCAATGCAGGGCGCGTAACGCTAAATGGTTTCTTGTATTGTGTTTTGTTATGCATTGTAATTTGTATTTATAAATGAGGACTCGCGCGTACTTGGATAAATTTTCGAGCTCTAGATGATTGAAAATAGAGCGGGAAACCAAAAAGAATTTAGATCGGAAAGAGCCAAAGACGTGTATCGTGTACAGTGTAAACATAGCTGTTGTGACTTGTGAGTTCTTTCTATTAAACGCAATTTTAAAATTAATAAATATCAAGAAAACAATAAGGAAAATAAATATAATAATATTTTGATCAATTTGTGGTACGTGAATCTATGTGTATATGTGCATGTATGTTTTTAAAGTACATGTATATTTGTTATGTATTTTTTAAAATCAACGAGGAATAAGATTAAAAATGTTCCTATATTCTTATTTTAGTGTTTAGTTCATACAAGGAAATGCAATCTAAACAAGTTTTGATGCATTATTCAAAAAGATGGGTTTGAGATTTTGGGAGAATCTAATTTTGCTAAGAACGCAATTTTGTATTCAAATTTTGAGATACACTTGTTTGAAATGTGATTTCTAACTAAGCATGATCTGAAAGTTATTTGATATTAAGTAACTTGGTTCGCCAACTTAAGATTGTTGGCGAAAATATGGTCTAGATTAAATTATGCAGCGGAAATAAATAACTATTTTTCCTTTACAAGATCACATGAAGATACATGAATTAAAACAATAACTTGAAGATCAGATACATACCGTTTAAACACTTGCATGTAATCCCAGATCTTCCTCCCACATTCTGAATCAGTCGTCGAAAACTCGAAAAGATACAACAGCTGTATTTTGGTCATAACTCTCTAACAATTGATCCTATTTGCCTATATGATACATATTTTTTGTAGGAAATCGAATTTTCTACAACTTTACGTGAAATAGCGAATCTCCAATTCTGCTCCGAAGTGCCTCAAAACTCGATTTTAAATTCTAACGGGAATATACTATGAATTTTAGGTTTCTAAAACTATAAAGGTTATAACTTGAATTCTAAATTGGATGAGAGTTTTTGATACACAAGTTAGGGTGGTCTATCTTATGAACCATATCTCTATTTATAGAGAAAGACTATCTTCCCATATCTTTAGCTCCAAGTTAGGACCATATGGATCCCACTTACTTAAGCTTTTGATTTATTACTTTGAGGTCCATATATCTCATATAATTCTCAAATAATAAATCTAATTGCAGTTAAGTCCACTAAATAACTACAACTGAATACTCTCAAGTAAATGAATATTATTCAGAAGCCCTTCACTCATTATACCAGCAAATAGTCCCTCCACTTAACTGATATTCGTAATATACACCAAGGTAACATTAACTATTAATGTCAGCACCTTTAGAGTAATTACATCTTAGTCCTTGCCAGCCATATCATACCATTATAATTATTCTAATAATCCAATAAACATTTTATAGGATCACTGCGCAGTCTAGAATAATTAATACTCTTGATTAGGCTCTCAAGTGAATATCATTTTGGTGCGGATTCCTTATTGACAAAGTAATCCTACTAAATGATTTCGACCACCCAACCTACCCAGAATATTGGATCACGTTTGCGTTGTCTGACCTCACTGTTTGGTAGATCAAAGTGGGTAGAAACTAACTTGTATGGTATACTCTGTTCTTGGAATTTAGGACATTTGCAATCAGCAAGTTTTACAGAATCTTTTTATATGCTGACAATAACATAAAAAGTACTGTGTGACCTGTTCAGTGCATTCTTAATACACCAACACACTGACTTAGAGTCGCCACTCCGGTGATGGAGATACATCACCCTATAATATAGAAGTCTAGTGTGTTATACTCTTATCAGATGAATTTTTCAGATTTATCACTGACTATAAACAATACAAGAATATGAGGAACCAGTAAATTACATCTCTCCATGTATGAACACTTCATACAAATAATTTACTTACAACATCATCTTGTGAACAACACTTAATCCATTATATGAATAAAGTAATAATATAATATCATGCTCATTAATAAATATAATTTATCAATGTTGTCAATTTAAATTATTTTATGGCATAAACCCCAATATAGATCAGTAGTCAAATCGACGATAACAGATCCCAACACAAACTCAAAAAATAAATTAAAAAAAAATTCGATCCTACCAAGTCGTCCGAAACGATCTTGTCCGATCTATGGGGCACCCTAAACCTAGGAGCATGGACACTTCTCTACCTCGGTGGGTTTTGTGTGATATTTTAAATTTTATTTGTGTCCATATCCAATCATCGTATCCGTGCTTCCTATCCTTAAACCCATCAATTAAAAGGTGGTTTCGTCCCAAACATGACATTTCATAAGAAATTGATTTTGCAAGCGGGTTTAGTAGTTAAAACTTAGCTTGGGCTGTTATAGCTAAATCTGGCAACGAGTTAGGGTTAGGGACAACCCTAGATGAGTTGGCGGATTGACAGGTTAAAATTGGTCAACCCTTACCTTGACTCGTTTTTCAAACGGGTCAGTTTTTCAAACCCTAACCCTAAGCGGGTTGACCCTAACTAAAACATAAAATTTTTAAAAATTATTAACTAGTTATTAGTTATTATTTAAACTTAAAACTCACTAATTAAAGTAAAAAATTAAAATGTATCAATTAAAAGATTAAATCATTAACTAAAATTTAAAAATTAAAATTAAAAATCTAAAATTAAAAGTTACTTATTAAAAATTTAAACTAAGTGTTGTTTAAAAAAAATATAATTCACGAGTTAGCGGGTTATCCTTTGCCAAGTCTATTTGGAGTATCAGATCTAGAGTTCTAGACTCATAAGCACATTAGATGTCGCACACTCGCACCCTTCTTATAGCCTGTTTGTTTTTCTGCCTCTAACTAGTAGCAAGCCCATATAAAATGTTCTTTATTTCTAACCACTAACTAGTGGTAGTAAGAGGAAAACCTTTAATTTTGGGCTTCAAACCCATTAAGTGGTAATAAGCTGTTTTCAATCACTTACTACCACTTAATGGGTTTAAGGTCCAAAATAAAAAATTTACCTCCAACTACCACTAACTAGTGGTTAAAAACAAAAGTTATTTTGTGTAGGTCTGCCACTAATTAGTGGCAAAAAAACAAACAGACTATTAGTCTACACTGAAGTTGCCCACTCCACCACCTATTGGTTGACTTACACATGCTGTAGGCAATCCCGCGATTTACAACCGTTGGATTCAAAAAAAATCGTGAATGAATTTTGGCCATTAGATTTGAGCATTTTTTTTTTGTGATATTTCATATTTGGATAAGGATGTCTACAAATAACTGTTGAGCCAATGAAAAGGAGGAAAATTAGGTTGCATATCTGTGCGATAGCAATGGCGATATTGGGCGTTTTTATAGTTTGGGATCTATCAAATTAAAGACGTACTCCTAAAATCTTCTCCACCATGACCCAAAGTGTAGATACTTAAAAGAAAGACCTGTACCAACAACTTCTATTAAAAACATCCAGCAGTCATAAAACTAACGCTTATAAAGGTTCATACAAGTTTTAATCAGTACATAAGAACACCAAAAGGAAAGCTGAAAATTACCCACAAAGCAGCCTTAAAATTAGATAAGGATGAGAAAGAAGATCAAAGACCCACCAGTCACCATCACCATCATCATCATCATCATCATCATCATCATCATCATCATCATCATCATCATCATCATCATCATCAATTAGCTACGAACTTACTACTACAGACCATAATAATACATGACCATAATACTTTGGTTGCTGTAGGAAATGTAGGTAAAAGTAATTAATGCCAAAGGATCCAAATTGCCCTGTAAAATTAAGATGAGAAAAATCGCTTTCACCCGCTCATAAAGCCGATCATCTCCTCACTCTCCAGTCTCGATCTTCAAACAAAAGTAAAAAACAGTGAAAACAAAATCGAACTAACAACCTCCACCATCTGTCGTCGCTAAAACAGTACGTCCACGTATGTGTGTAGAACTAGATATATGCGGTCGAGCAATCCCATCTCCTTGATTGAATCGAGCTGCCGCCACCGCAAGTGGTGGTGGCATTGGCCAGCACCAAACGACATATAGCCCACCGGTTGTGGCAAGGGCTGAGAGGGGTGAATGAATGAGTGTGGTTTGATGCGTTTTTATAAGCTAGGGTTGTGTTGAGATGTGGATCTAAAATAGTTATAGGTAGTGATTGAGGTGATGCCAATCCAAGTGAAAAGCTAAAAAAGTGTAGTGGTTTTGGTTTACTTTATTATTACAAAGAGAGCTTTCAGCTTTGGACGGACGGTCGCATCTTCCATGGGATATGCGGCGACCACCTCCACGTTGCTGACAAGCACATTCCCGTCCTTATTACATATCCCCCCGTGTTATGATGTATATATATATATATATATGGATAATACTATACTCAGAAACCTACAGAAAAATCTACATAGTTGAAATCTAACAGTAGTGGGTATCACATATCCTCGTGATTTACGTCACATACTCTCGTAATTTGCGTCAAATTTAAAATTGTTTCTTTCCGTAGATTATTCTATAGGTTTTTCGATAACCTTAGCATTACCATATATATATATATAGTCTCAATTTATTCATATTTATATGGTGTTTCTTACTATACATAGTTATTATATGAGATCTTGGTCAAATGATATTGACCAACTAATATGTCCAGCATTATTTCATTAACCTCAAATCAAACTGAACAAGCTAATTAACCTTTATTTTTTTTTTTTGTTCCAAGTTCACACCATTACAAACTCATAACAAAGAGATGTTGGACAATTTAAAAAAATTAAAAGTTAATTTGATCATTTTGATTTTAAAGTAATGCCCACGTGATTTTCGTTGACATCGAATTTTCTTTGAATGACGTTGGACCGAATTAAGTCTAATGGGTATATAATGTTCAATTTTTTTAAAACAATTCACATCTTTCTTTATATTTGACTCCAAGGACGGTGGTGTTTAGTTTTTAAAAATGCAAAGAGTAATACCAAATTAACCATAAAAATATTGAAAAACACTACTTTTTAATTAGAAAAACATGTGACTGCCCAAACTGGAACGATGGATACGACAATAATGGAGGGTTAGGTCTAAAAAAGAACCCATAAATTAACAAATAAATGAACACATACACAAAGTCTATGCACACAGAAAAGCTTACAGAATGATGAAATCAACAGCTGCTAAACACTCTGCGCTCATTTAGAACCGTTGATTTCACCATTTTGTAAGCTTTTCCGTGCAGAAACCTTTTCTCCATAGAAAATGATCAAATGGTATCTGCCCCAGGTGGCCACTACTGTATTGTCAGCCTTAAAAAAAAGCTTTGAAGATATTGGGTCCTTGAAGTTTGGTTTTATGTGAATCCGAGGACAATTTGGAAGACAGCATCAGTATAAACCATGCAGAGATGCTCCCATCGCATCATTCACGGGTGTAAGATTCAAGATCAGGTCTTCTCATGACTCAAGCAATAATATCTTTCTTCCTCTTTCTTTCTTTCTTTATTTATTTTTACAATAAAGTTTTTATATGGGTTTCAATTGGACTTTAGTCCTTTAATAAGATTCTTGTAATTAAATTTTTAATATCTTGTGTGTGAAGGGTGGTTTGAATTTTGAACTTTATCAATCTGATATCATCTTATCAGGAAGGAGTACTTAAGGGGAAAGAAAATGCTAGTTTGGTCACACATTAAAACTACCAATCCCTAATTTTAGTTAAGAATTTGCTAATAAAAACCAAAAGAGAGAGAGAGAGAAAGTGAGAATTTAATTCATTGATTTTCCAATCCATAGAACATGGGTACTATTCTGGGAGATGCTAAAGCATATTATGTGATGCTTAAACTACTGAATTAGGGATATCAATGGAGTGTAAGCTATTCAAAATGGGAATGGTTTTGCATGTGCTTAGGGTTGAAACATCCTAACCCGTCAATCCTAACCTTAATAATCCTAATCTCAAGCTATTGCTAAATTAACAACACCGACATGGCAGAGAGTAAAACAATTCCGTATTTGATTGGGGGATGATTGCTCTTATCAATTACCTATTCATTATGCTTCCAGATGACATAATTTGGAGTCGTATTGATAATACCAAAAATCAGTTTGATTAATTGGATGCTTTAACCATCGGATATCAAGCATTTTTCATGAATGAATTAGTTGCAAGAGACTAAAGAGAAATCACTGATCAAATTGATTTTTAATGTGTATATCCACCCAAATGTAAGCCAAACGTGTTGAAAGAAGGGGTGACTCTACATTGGAAAAGAAAACTCCAAGGCACGAACTAGCGCTGTCTTTTAAGAGATGTTTCTCATCTTTCGGTCAAAATCGCGATATCACAACGGAGTGATTAAGAAAATCTCTCTCAGGATACAATGTAGGTTATTTGATTCAAGATGTAACTACTTGATCAAATTAAAGAAAAAACTCTAAATACGAAACTGATGATGCCCAAAAAGAGAGAATGAAGATACGAATTTGTTATATGTTTCTGAACTGGTTGTGGGTCGAACCCTGCGAGGGTGCTCCGCCCCCTCGACCCCCGTTCATACAACATAACAAGAAAAATAATAAAATTATTAAAAATATCTAACAAAATGTACATTCATGCGTGCCAACATATATTGAACGAGTGTAGGTTATTAATCACGAACACAAACGAAATAAACTTGATTGAAGATTTTTAGTCGTTGGATAAATGTACCATAGATCCTAGCTACATGGTGAATAAATTATTTTCACAAAAAATTAACCTTTAAATCAATCTTCATATATGTGTATCCTACAAAAAATTAAAATCCTCCCACCAATTACTCATCGTAAACTTTTTCAATCAGTTTCATGGCTGTGAAAGTGTCTAGTGATTATTTGGCAAAACTCCCAACCAGCAAACCCAGCCTGCAGCAAATTTCTCTATGTTTGGTGGGCCTATAAAAGAAGGAATAATTTGGGAGCAAGGCAAGAAATATGGGAAAAATCCAATAAACAAATACACGGATAAGATCAAGAAAGGAATTGCTTCAAACCCAGTTTATTCCAAGGAAAAGTAAAGTTGTTAACACATTTCCAGATATCTAAAACTCTCTTTTTCTCTCACTCTTTAGTAATTCAAATTACACACTTCTTTTTTCCAAACTACGAGCGTCAATTCAATTGATACCTTATACCGGGCCGTCTTTGGTTCGACTAAATTCTGTTCCAGTTCCAGAGATATCCTGGTTTATTATGGAATGCAATCAGTTTCGGGCGTTCGACTAAAATCAGTTTCACACTCAAATACATAGAACTTCAAACAAGCTACTCTTTTTCTACATAACAGAATCTGAACACCCCTCAGATAGTTTGAGTTTCAATCAAGAAATCAAAAAAGTAAAAAAGCATTTGAAATCATAAAGAAAAGCAAGAAAAAAGAAAAGAAAAACTAATATAAAGAACAACAGACACAAAAGATGAACTAAATTATAATTCATGAATGGACAGAAGGAATTTTTGCAATAAGTGCAAGAAAACCTTTGAATTTCAAACGTTCCCCTGCTTTTTTTTTTTTTTTTATCTATAAAACGTCTAACTTGTTCATTATCCACTTATCCTTCAGCCTTGGATAACTAGCTAGTATTTTACCAACAATGGCTGGTCCTGGGAGTAGTACAACTCAGAGAACCCCGGCTGGACGATCAAGTATTCTTAGATGCATTGCCATTACTTTACTAGCCCTAATTGTCATCGTTGGCCTCACGGTGCTCATCACTTGGCTAGTAATCAGGCCGAAAAAGTTAGTCTATACCGTTGAAGCTGGCAAAGTTGAACAGTTCAACATACATTACAACCACCTCAACGCTACGTTCGATTTTGTCCTAAGAGCTTATAATCCTAACAAGAAGGTCTCTGTATACTATGACTCAATCGATGTTTCAGTGTCATATGATGACCAACCAATTGCATATCAAACTGTTCAGCCCTTCTTTCAACCTCGTCGAAACATAACACGGTTAGAGTTGAAGCCCACAGGTCAAGCTGTACCATTACAAGGGTCCGTCTCTAGGGACCTTAGGCTTGAAAAATCATCAGGTGAGATCCAGTTTGAGGTTCGAGTTAAGGCGAGGATTCGATTCAAGGTGGGGAGATGGAAATCATCGCACTATACGGTAAGAGTCAAATGTTCCCCTGTGGAGGTGCATTTGTCTTCGCCAAAAAAGTTCGATCGGACGGAATGCGACGTGGATATTTAAGTGTGTTTGTATAATATAGTTTGATTGGCTTGCTTAATTATTTTGATTATCTCAGGCTGATGATGGTGTGATTGTTGCTTGAATTATTTTGTCTTTGATTTGTTGGATTGTTTTGTTGCAATTTCTGTTTGGAGATACTTTTTGATGTTAATTTTTTTTTTAATTAACAATTGAGTTTGTAATTAAATTTGTATTACAAGCTAGAGTTTTTGTGAATGTGATGGAACAGTATCTAGTATATCATTTGTATTTTGAATAAGCTCAATCCCAATTGCTGCATAATAAAATTGAATTTCATGCCCAAAATCTTTTAGGGGACAGATTAGTAATACTATATGAGTTCATAACCTAGCTCTGAATCCTTCCAACGCACTTACCTGTTTAATGTACCACGTTCTAAAGGCCACTTCGAGCAAGGGTAGTGGGAATCTCTAAATCTAATCTCGTAACCTATGGATCAATGGGTTTAGAGGTGGTATTTGAATAGTGGGAAGAAAGGAAATAATCCCTTTAGGTGTCAATAGATTATTTTGGGTGATGATTTGATGATCTTTGAGATAATCTAATCATCTTGACGACCAATCTCAGCTCACAAACCAATGCTAATACATCAGAGACTTTTTATTTTATTTTATTATTATAGCGATAAATTAATGCTCACACTAAATATTTTTGAAATTTGTCGATCATTTGATGATCGGTCCGACAATCAGATGATCGTGTGCCGACTATCTATTGCTCGTGTGATCGTCTAATCATCGCTCCCTTAAGGGTTCACTAACTAGTGGAAAGTTGCTTGGATCTGATGTTTAAGGGATCCCACTAGCAAGCCATGAATCCGTAGATCCATGAGTTTAAGGATCCCACTAAACTTGCTCTTACATTAGGTGTTCATGCAATCCCGAGGCAATAACCCAATGCTATGCTACCTAATGCTTGGAAATAATTTGAATTGTAACTCATGTTGGACTCAAATCACATAAAGTTTTGGGAGGTTTAATTGGCATACCCAAAACCTTGTTGATGAGCTCGTTATGAGCAGGACCCACACGAAGATGATTTATGAGTTTATTTTTCAAGGTAGATCTCTGCCTATTTTTTCAAATTTCACCAACTTTATTCTTACATTTCACTTACAACTATCGGCCCAATAAACTAGTGCCTGTAAACCAAGGGTATAAATAAGTGGGATATTCATAAGAGTGGAGTTTAGAATTTCTTCTAAATTTTTTGGGTACCCTTATAAGTGGGGCGTTTTTAGACGGGTGCAACCAGATTTTGCCTAATGAAAATCTATTTCAACGTGACCCGGTTCCCGTCCTATATTCAAAATTTTAAAACTAGCGTCAAACTAACGCTTCAGTAAGCTTGGGAGACCATCGATTTGTGCTAATTAGCATCTGACGGTCACAAAATCGTGACCAGATAATACCGCCATTCTTAAGTACGTTAATAAACGGTACTATATTCAAAATTTAAACACTAGCGTCAAATTAACGCTTCAGTGCGCTTTGGAGACCGTCAATTATGCCAATTAGCATCTGATGGTCAGAAAACGTGCGCGGATAAAACTGCCATTCTAAGTGCCTATATAAACCCTATTTTCAGCATATTTTCTGTTGTTGATCATAACCTCTATTTTCAGGATTATTTTGATTTCAGAGCAAAAACGCAAGGAGCATATCTGGAAGAGAAATCCGAACCCTAGCTTCCTAGCTTGCTCGCCTCCTCTAACGGAAGATGTAGGGTAAGACCATAACCCTAGATGTTGAATCCTCAGACACGATCGACAATGTTTTAGGCTAAGATTCAGGAAAAGGAAGGAATCCCTCAGGATCAACAACGTCTCATCTTCGCCGGAGACAACTAGAAGATGGAAGAACTCTAGACGATGACAATATCCAGAAAGAATCGACGCTTCATCTGGTTCTTCGACACAGGGGAGGAAGGAAAGAAGAGAAAGAAGAAGACTTACGCTTCTGCAATTCTACAAGGTGGATGACTCTGGTAAAGTGCAGAGGCTGAGGAAGGAGTGCCCTAATTCTGAGTGTGGTGGTTTTTCATGGCGAATCATTTCCGTCGTCATTATTGTGGTATGTGGGCTTTGTTTTAGGGTTCAAGGAATTTTGTTTTGGTAATTTTGATCTTCCGTTTGATACATGTTTTTGTTTTCGGAGACGGAGATGTTATGTATACGCTTCGTTAATATTCTATGTAATTAGGTTTATATGTCTTTCTCTGCTTGATTAAGTTCTATTATAAGTTTTGCTGTCACTTTAATCTTAAAATCCTCTGTCTATTTGGTCTCCAATTATAGGAGTTCCAGTGAGACCAATCCAGATCTCTCGCTCTGATGATTAGTTAGGAACCTTAGGTATTCGAACTTGTTTTACGTCTATTTGATGATTGATGAGTTCTTCTTGACTAAATAATGAGTTCTGTTAGTAGAAGAAATCGACTGGTTACTAGATTACAAATCAAAGAGAAAATTGGAGAATAGTAGTTGTAAGACTTGTAGGTGTATTTCACTGTTTATCTAATTTTAGTTTTTCATGTCTGCTCTTTTTTATATTCCAGTTAGTTTGTTCTCAATTTTTTGGTTTTTTCTTCAGAGGAAATGTTGGATTGTCTTCTAGATAATGTTGATTTTGTATAGTGTCGTTGACCTTGAAAATTCCCATTCAGGTACATGAACATGAAGTTTTGCAATCAATACAAAGGAACTATTGGAGTCAATTTCGGACATAGGAAGTGCAGTTCGAAGATAGGCGCTTTGCCTTGCAGGTTAGAGATCTTGGTTAAAATTATTGACTTACAATGAATCCAAGCTTTGTTCTTCTATGGTGGCTGTTTTATTTGTAAATTGATACTTCTATTTATAGTGATATTGGTATAATCCTTTTTTAGAAATGTGCTATTCAAATATGTTTAATCTCTTTCCACTACCTTATGTCCATGATGTATGAAGATAATGTGCTACCATAACTTTTCAATCCACTCTTCTCTGACCCCACAGAAACATCCAGGATTTTCACTTGTCAATTTGAAATGTGCTCTCTCAAGATGATTACACCGCTATTTGATCTCTTGACTAGTGTTGAGCATGAGTAGATAAGTTGTAGGGTTATTATCATAGAGTTATTGTTGAGGTTTTTACAGAGATTTTGAGGTTGAACCAAGCATATTCTGTTTTCACAGAGCGATTGTTGAGTTAGTATGCATATCGAAAGTAATTGTTTAGACATAGTCCCGATGCTCGGGAATTTAAATGCTTTTAATAGAGGGTGGAGAGTCCCCAACATGTATCTTATCTAAAAAGAAAATGAGAATAACACTTATTCATGTATTTGGTTGATATAAAATAAAAATTAATGTATCTGTGTATCCACTAGGTTAGATGGTTATCTTGTACGACAGTAAGGGATTCTTTTTTTTTTGATCAGTAGTAAGGGATTCTTTTCTCCTACTGAAAGCTGATTTTGCTCTCTGATGGTTGGTGGTGCTTTTAGAATGTGGAAGAATAAAATATATCATGGCCATTCTTGCCTTTTGCTTCCTTTTTTCCATGTTTGTTGGGCAACGTAGCAATACAATATTATCATAAAGATTTGTGTGGAGTAAAAAGAAAAGAATTTAAAATGGTTTAAAGTCTCAAAAAGTGTGTTAATAAGATGAGTTTCTATAGGCTCCCAACTGATGGTTGGTTAAAACTGAAGAAATAAGGTTCTTGTTAATTGCCAGAAGAATGTTAGTGGTGGAACTGTAAAAGATGTTAGTGTTTTTTAAATTGGAATTATATTAAGTGCTTTAGTGGTGTTCTGGACATTTCATTCTACCATGCGCTGAGCTTAGAAGTGCTTACCACGTGACTTCTTCTAGAAAAGAAAATCACAGATTTGTTTGTATGCTTTGTTTTCATTATTATCCTTGTTTTTCTTTTTTATTAAACTATTTTTTGAATAATTTCTCCAATAATGGTGAAATGGGGCAGTCATTGAAGTGTAACTTTGACTTGCCAAGTTGATATTCCACAACAGTATAAAACATAACATGCTTAGGGTATCACAAGTCACAAATAGATATTACATAATATTAGCAGACTATGTAACCTACTGAAACCATTCAATGCCTGGAAGGAAATTAGAAAGCAAGAGCATACAGTTGGTGCATTTGAACTAGAGATATAGCAAACTCGGGTAATTAGTCTTTGACTGATGCGAGCCATTGATTTGTTGTACTAATTGTTTGTTCAATACCTTTTCTTTTGAATTCGTAGTACTTTACATTTAAATCTATAAGTTTATGTACTTAATTTTTTTTTTAATTCTTGTTTAATGTGGATATTTTATACAAGATAAAATGGAAGAGAGCTCTAATCAGAGACAAAGTTAGAGTTTGGGGTTCGTAAAATATTTTTAGTGGATGGATAGAGATAGACAAGTCATTAGAGAGAACATGAGAAAGCTGTAAGGGTAGTGCTCTGGTCAGAGAGAAAGGACAAATTCCCTTTATCTCTGATCAGAAAAGAGAAAATGTCACATATTAGAAGATGAAATGAAGATATCTGATCAGGGAGAAAGTAACATTGAAATTCTTTTTAGCTCTGGTAAGAGAGACATATTTGATTTGTGGTACATGTAAAATTTATGCTGGGTAAAGCTGAGAATTTTATAAGATATAAAATGGAAGAGAACGGTACAAGTGAAAATATGAAGAATAGCTCTGATTAGAGTGAAAGGGGTTACCTGATTCTCTTTTGCTCTGATCTGAGACAAATTTTGAGTTCATGGCCCGTGAAACGTTTTTAGTGGATGGATTGATATGGTCAGAGAAACGTAGTTGGTTCGGGGTACAAAGACATTTCATACGAGATAAAATGGCAGACAACTTTACTGATAAAGATATGAATTCTGATCAGAGAGCAAGGAATTACCAAATCTCTGTTGCTTTGATCCGAGAAGTAGTTCGAGTTCTGGGTCCGTGAAAAATTTGTCGTGAATGTATAGAAGTGGCCAAGTCATTAGTGAGAACATGAAAAAGCTGTAAGGGTATTGCTCTGGTAAGAGAGAAATGGCATGACAAATTCACTTTAGCTTTGATTAGAGAAGAAAAAAGGTCACATATGAGAA
>MVGT01000437.1:2159668-2224119 GCA_002174775.1 Macleaya cordata | reverse complement strand
TATGGTCAGAGAAACGTAGTTGGTTCGGGGTA
This sequence comes from Macleaya cordata, assembly GCA_002174775.1. NCBI lineage: Eukaryota > Viridiplantae > Streptophyta > Magnoliopsida > Ranunculales > Papaveraceae > Macleaya > Macleaya cordata. Next base: position 2,224,087 of record MVGT01000437.1, on the reverse strand, counting down.
CAGGGACATTTCATACGAGATAAAATGGCAGACAACTTTACTAATAAAGATATGAAGAATTCTAATCAGAGAGCAAGGAATTACCAAATCTCTGATGCTTTGATCCGAGAAGTAGTTCGAGTTCTGGGTCCGTGAAAAATTTGTAGTGAATGTATAGAGGTGGCCAAGTCATTAGTGAGAACATGAAAAAGCTGTAAGGGTATTGCTCTGGTAAGAGAGAAATGGCATGACAAATTCACTTTAGCTTTGATTAGAGAAGAAAAAAGGTCACATATGAGAAGATGAAATGAAGAGCTTTGATCAGAGTGAAAGTAACATTGAAATTCTCTTTAGCTCTGGTTAAAGAAAAAGATTTGGTTTTGGGTACAAGTAAGATTTGTGCTGGTTAATGGTGGGCATTTCATACAAGATAAAATGGAAAAGAACTGTTCCAGTGAAGATATGAAGAAGAGTTCTGATCAGAGAGAGCAGGGTTACCAACAAATTCTCTTTTGCTCTGATCAGAGACAAAGTTTGAATTCGGGTGGACAAGTCATTAGAGTGAACATGATAAAGCTGTAAGGGTAGTGCTCTGGTCAGAGATAAAGTGCTTGACAAATTCCCTTTAGCTCTGATCAGAAAAGAAAAATGGTCACATATGACAAAATGAAGAGAAAAAGTCACATATGAGAAGGTGAAATGCAGAGCTCTGATTAGAGAGAATGTGTAGTGGACAAGTCATTGGAGATAACATGGAAAAGCTGTACTTTGTAGAGCTCTAGTGAGAGAAAGGAGTTACAAATTCTTTTTAGTTCTTATCAGAGTGAAAGAACTATTTCGGGGTCTCTTCACCATTTGTGACTGATCGGAAGAACCAATTGATATTCCACAACAGTATAAAACATAACATGCTTAGGGTATCACAAGTCACAAATAGATATTACATAATATTAGCACTATGTAACCTACTGAAACCATTCAATGCCTGGAAGGAAATTAGAAAGCAAGAGCATACAGTTGGTGCATTTGAACTAGAGATATAGCAAACTCGGGTAATTAGTCTTTGACTGATGCGAGCCATTGATTTGTTGTACTAATTGTTTGTTCAATACTTTTTCCTTTGAATTCTTAGTGCTTTACATTTAAATCTATAAGTTTATGTACTTAATTTTTTTTTAATTCTTGTTTAATGTGGATATTTTATACAAGATAAAATGGAAGAGAGCTCTAATCAGAGACAAAGTTAGAGTTCGGGGTTCGTAAAACATTTTTAGTGGATGGATAGAGATAGACAAGTCATTAGAGAGAACATGAGAAAGCTGTAAGGGTAGTGCTCTGGTCGGAGAGAAAGGACAAATTCCCTTTAGCTTTGATCAGAGAAGAGAAAATGTCACATATTAGAAGATGAAATGAAGATATCTGATCAGGGAGAAAGTAACATTGAAATTCTTTTTAGCTCTGGTAAGAGAGACAGATTTGATTTGTGGTACATGTAAAATTTGTGCTGGGTAAAGGTGAGAATTTTATAAGATATAAAATGGAAGAGAACGGTACAAGTGAAAATATGAAGAATAGCTCTGATTAGAGTGAAAGGGGTTACCTGATTCTCTTTTGCTCTGATCTGAGACAAATTTTGAGTTCATGGTCCGTGAAACGTTTTTAGTGGATGGATTGATATGGTCAGAGAAACGTAGTTGGTTCGGGGTACAGGGACATTTCATACGAGATAAAATGGCAGACAACTTTACTAATAAAGATATGAAGAATTCTGATCAGAGAGCAAGGAATTACCAAATCTCTGTTGCTTTGATCCGAGAAGTAGTTCGAGTTCTGGGTCCGTGAAAAATTTGTAGTGAATGTATAGAGGTGGCCAAGTCATTAGTGAGAACATGAAAAAGCTGTAAGGGTATTGCTCTGGTAAGAGAGAAATGGCATGACAAATTCACTTTAGCTTTGATTAGAGAAGAAAAAAGGTCACATATGAGAAGATGAAATGAAGAGCTTTGATCAGAGTGAAAGTAACATTGAAATTCTTTTAGCTCTGGTTAAAGAAAAAGATTTGGTTTTGGGTACAAGTAAGATTTGTGCTAGTTAATGGTTGGCATTTCATACAAGATAAAATGGAAAAGAACTGTTCCAGTGAAGATATGAAGAAGAGTTCTGATCAGAAAGAGCAGGGTTACCAACAAATTCTCTTTAGCTCTGATCAGAGACAAAGTTTGAATTCGGGTGGACAAGTCATTAGAGTGAACATGATAAAGCTGTAAGGGTAGTGCTCTGGTAAGAGAAAAAGTGCTTGACAAATTCCCTTTAGCTCTGATCAGAAAAGAAAAATGGTCACATATGAGAAAATGAAGAGAAAAAGTCACATATGAGAAGGTGAAATGCAGAGCTCTGATTAGAGAGAATGTGTAGTGGACAAGTCATTGGAGATAACATGGAAAAGCTGTACTTGGTAGAGCTCTAGTGAGAGAAAGGAGTTACAAATTCTTTTTACTTCTTATCAGAGTGAAAGATCTATTTCGGGGTCTCTTTACCATTTGTGACTGATCGGAAGAACCAATTGATATTCCACAACAGTATAAAACATAACATGCTTAGGGTATCACAAGTCACAGATAGATATTACATAATATTAGCAGACTATGTAACCTACTGAAACCATTCAATGCCTAGAAGGAAATTAGAAAGCAAGAGCATACAGTTGGTGCAATTGAACTAGAGATATAGCAAACTCGGGTAATTAGTCTTTGACTGATGCGAGCCATTGATTTGTTATACTAATTGTTTGTTCAATACTTTTTCTTTTTAATTCTTAGTGCTTTACATTTAAATCTATAAGTTTATGTACTTAATTTTTTTTAATTCTTGTTTAATGTGGATATTTTATACAAGATAAAATGGAAGAGAGCTCTAATCAGAGACAAAGTTAGAGTTCGGGGTTCGTAAAACATTTTTAGTGGATGGATAGAGATAGACAAGTCATTAAAGAGAACATGAGAAAGCTGTAAGGGTAATGCTCTGGTCAGAAAGTGAGGTTTTCTTTACACAAATGGTGCATTGCTTTGCAATTACATGGTTTGAGCTAGGCTTAGAAGTAACACATTGAGGTGGAGATCTAGTGTATTGTTTTGCACTAGGGTTTGACCTGACCTTAAATGTAGCTTGCTTGTAGAAGAATGTTTGAGGAGCTAACATTAGAAGTAGCCTATAGTATTAGATGATGAGCTAATGGAAGTAGGTTTACTGCTTTCTAGTCACAGGGCTTGAGCTAACCTTAGAAGTATCTCATAGAACGAGAGTTTTCCAATAACGAATGTTTTTTTTGAGGAAGAGGAGTTAGGCCTTGAGCTAGTTTTTGAAAAATTAATGTTTTCTTTCGGGAAGAGCTGGTACACATCCAATAACTAGAGAAGAAGGCATTAAATAGTATGTTTGAAGGACGGCATTTTTTTGGAAGTGAGTGAGAAGTTCATTTTGTAAGAAAATGATGGGAGAGAAGTCACGTTTTAAGAAAATAAAACTAATTTTCACGAGCATTTTTAAAATGATTTCTTATAGGAGAGAAGTGTGATGTTCATTTTTCAGGAAAGGCTCGACCGTTTTTCAAAAGGGAATTTATGTTTATCATCTTAAGGACCTGAAGAAGTCTTGAAGAAACCTGGAAGAATGATTTATGACCACATGTTTATTAGAAACCTATTAGGAGTTGTTGAGAAGAAACATTCATAGGGAAGCTTGACATAATAGAAGTATTCAGCAAAAAAAATTTAGAAGAAGAAAGTAGAAGCATGCTCATTCACTAGTCTGTATTCTATGTCTAAAGTGAAACATTAGAAGAAGTATTTAGTATTTAAAAATGTTACGTAGTATCAAAAAGAATTTTCAGTATACCAACATCAACAAAATATTCAAGGACCTGAAAAGATGTAGATAGAATAGCCGAATGATGTGAACTGGATCAGATACTAAAATTATACTAGGAAAGTAAGCAAGGGTTGAGGTCCGAAGCGTTCGAAGGACTCTTAAAGAAAGGATAGGAAAGATGAGATTGAAGGTTTTCAATTGTAGAACAAATTGAGTGAAGGATAACTAACCTCTATGTAGCTAGATCAGCTTGAAGTGGGAAAAACCTGTACAGAGGTTTTATCTACTCTGCTACTCATATACTCAGAGGTCAGATTAGATTTAGAAGTCAAAGCTAGAGGTAAGTAGTTTCAGGTTCAGAACTGGTGCATAGTTAGGGATAGAGCTATCCTTATGATGCATGGGATAAATCCTAACCTTATTTGATAAGGTGGGGTAGACAAGAGGAGTTGCAACCATATACTCAGAGGTTTTATCTACTCTGCTACTCATATACTCAGAGGTCAGATTAGATTTAGAAGTCAAAGCTAGAGGTAAGTAGTTTCAGTTTCAGAACTGGTGCATAGTTAGGGATAGAGCTATCCTTATGATGCATGGCATAAATCCTAACCTTATTTGATAAGGTGGGGTAGACAAGAGGAGTTGCAACCAGTCCTGGATTTAACTGCTTTTAGAGTAGTTCGAATGTTTTAGAGGTTTTTTGTTGCTGTTAGTAAAACTATAAGTATTATTAGTAAATACTAAAAGGCCTAAGAAGCCCAGTAGAGGCTGCCGACCTTACTAGGGATTATGGTTATGGCGCTGGTTTAATAAGCCATCGGCCCATCGATTGTAGTTGCTTTCTCATTGTTGAGTGGAATAATTCTGGTTGCTTTATTATTATTTGTCTTTTAGTTTATTTGTCTTTTCTGCTTTTCTAGGTTAGGGTTCTAGAACTAGAACCACTTTGGTGGTAGATTACTACATCGAAGGTTCTTTATGTTTTCTGTTGCACGATTCTGTATTACCTTATGGAGGAAAATGGTGGCAGAGGTGATTGGTGGGCTAAAAGTACAACTCATGAAGAAACGACTAGGGTTTTTCCTTTTCCCCAAAGGTTACAAAAGAGACTTCTGCTCTTCACTTTCACAAAAACTAAACAATCGATTTTACAAAAGGGTTTGATCCTTATTCATAGGCCCTAGTGGCTTGGATCACCAGTTAACTCTATTTAGAAAGTTAACGATAAAGGAACTAGCTAATCCTATGCTACCTTTTGAGAATCTACCAAATATGGACTGATCATGATCTCCTCAATATTTTGCGGCTGAATGCTTGCTTGCACACAAGTTGGAATCATCTGATGGGGCCCACACATACACATGCACACGTCCATTGTTTCCATCACAAGAAGACTGACAAAGAATACCTTTAGGATCCATAAGCGCTACATTAAGTGAGCCGTCCTTTAAATGTATATTTCATTTTACACAAGATTTTTCTTTGGGTATAGAAACATAAATGAATTGTTTCGAATTTTTTGGTGGGAGGAGGTATTTTAAAGGTGAAATGCGCATCTGGGATATCCTTGGAAGTAGCCCATCGAAAAGAGGCATCTTGAGGAAGGTACTGAGCTATTCTCTCTAAATTAGTTTTTGTGTGGAGGAGAGATAGGCATTGAGCTATTCTTTTGAAGTCAGATTGTAGAACAGGGGGAAGTTCGTTTAAAACAAGTATTTACTGTTAGAGGATTTTTGAGAACTTCCCTTTTGTTGGACTTAACTACCATATTAGAAGTTAGAAGTGACTAAGGAAGGAGACCTATCAATCATGAATTTATCAATAAATCAATGGGGAAATATAGGAAGATGGTTATTGCAAAATTAAAGAAAATACTGTAAGAACACCTTTATAGCAGATTTTATATAATTTCCAGCAAGGATGTTAAAATCGTACGATTCATGATTTGAATCGTACGATTCAATTCGTAACGTACAAAAATCGATTGAAATCGTTGAAAAATCGCAAATCAGAATGAATCGTACGATTCAATTCGTAACGTACAAAAATCGATTGAAATCGTTGAAAAATCGCAAATCAGACTGAATCGCACGATTCAGATATATATCGCATGGTCAAATTGTAAATCGTGCGATTCAGATCGACTCACACGATTCAACTCTGCTGCTCAATAACTGTAAAATTAGATAGAGAGAGAGAGAGAGAGAGAGGTGCGACTCAACTCTGCCACCATAACCATACAACCAGAGAGGGGGTGTTAGGGTATGAAGAGAGAAGGTTAGGGTTAAGGTTCAGAGAGAGAAAGAAAGAGATGAGAGGGAGAGATGACTTACCTGAAGGTTAGCTACTCAGACCATGGAGCTTCTGGTCTCCACAACAGCTCTTTTCATTTGGAGAAGAAAATGACGGTGAAAGCAAGAAGGGTTTCGTTTATTTAGAATAGAGTCCGGATATTTCCGCCCGCCCAAAACAAAGGCCTAAAAGGTTGGGTGGAAACATTTGTACCCTAACTAAGGCCTAAAACTGTATGTTTTGTACTTATTTAAGTTATAAGTTATACATACTAAATTATTATGTCTGTATATCTTTCATAAATTATATTTAGTAATTTTATGAATCTTACGATTCGCGATTCGATATACGATACGAATTTAAAAAACCTAAAACGATTTATGATGCGATTTGAAAAATATGCTATTGGTGTTCATTTGGAACACATTCATAAGCTAGGATATAATCTGGAATGTTGATTTGGCATTTATATCTTACTCTTATTCTCGCTCATTGCTTTTGGTGCTTAACGATAAAAACCTGACTGTTACATTTTACATCAACATCTTCAGATTTGGTATTTTATAATCTGATGAAGTTATATCGATGTTTTCGAATCCGACGGATCCATTTCAAGTATGAATTTTGTGAATCTGGTATTTTCAGACCTTGTATTTTTAAGTCAATATTTTTAGATTTGATATCGTTTTAAGTTTCTTGGATTAAAAGTTTTGTTTCATATTTCATTCTTAAACCCAATTTTCTTTCCTTCCTCATCATTTTTATTAGTTTTAAGAGGGGAAAATGTCGAAGTTTGTTTAAATGATAATGGCATGTTAGACGTCACAGAATTCGTCGGTTTTACCTTTAGTGAAACTTAACGTAAATACATATTTCTCTTATTGATATTGAAATTACAAATTCTTGATGCTCTGTTTCATTTGGTTAGTGAATCAGTTTTTGGATTAGATTTATCGTCTTTACATGAATTTCTGATGTAATTTCCTACTGAATCTCTTGTTTTTTTGAAAATGTTTTGTCAAAATTTCTGCTCTTATTCAAGTTCCAAAGTTTTAGATTTCCCCGTTAATTGATTCAGTATATACCAAGTTCAATCATCTTGTCATCAGCTTTCTAGATCTTAGGGTTTCAGCTAATGCAACATGCAATTTATAACATATATTGTTCATCTTGCATCATTTTGTGTTTTCAGTAGCTTATGAATTTTTCTTTTGTTGCTCAAGGATAAAGTTTGATCTTTTACAAAATTGGATATTTTCTTGATTTGAAGGATTTGATGAATTCCCTTCAGTTATTTTTTCTTTAGATTTGATCCTCTATTTTCATATGTTCCATTTATCCCTCTTCAATTTCAGTCAGGTCAGTCAATGATCCAATTATTGCTCGTGGTTTTAGAACGAAAAAGGGGGTCTAAAATGTAAATAAACTATATGAGAGTTATACTTTCCAATAAAAAGCATATATGAGAGTTTATATTTTCCTATAAAAAATATATATCAGTTTATTTTCTATTTCATAGTGTTGTAAATTACTGAATGATCTCTGTTGTTGACACTTATAAATTTGTACAGTGTTGAATATCTAATGTAGACATTTATTAAAAGTTTGGTTATAACTCAACGTTTTATTGATATTTGAGAAATTTTTGGTATAGATGCTTATATAAAGGGTAATCAAGTGTTAAATAGATGTTTATAGTAAATTGTCTTGTGTGCCAACCAGTAAAGTGATACTAAATTAGTAATTGAATTGCTTTCATTCGGAAATTATATTGCATCTCTAGATATATGAGGAGTTTAGTGCGATTGTGCATTGTGTACCGTTGCTTGTCGAGTTAGCAAACTGTTATCATCCTTTTCAGCATTAGTGTTACGGTGTATCTTTGTGATGGAGAAGGGGTCGAGTAGGCCTATGGCCCACGACTCGTTAGTTTAGTAATTTATCAGTTTTAAATAATTAGAAGTTGTTGTTTTATTTAGTTAGGAAGAGAGTTTTAGTAGGAATCCATTGTTACGGGGTATAATGGGAATAGAAATAATTGCGCAGGAATTTTCCCCAACAACCCTAACCGCAGGCTATTATTGATTCTTCTTCTTCGCCAATCATGGGTGTTTATATGTGGTTAACCCCCAATCAAGGGTTTTATTGGTGGTAGATCTCCAATCAAAAGATCAATTTGGGTCTAGAACCCTATTATCGATATTAGGAAACCGTATCTTCAGTAGTGGAGTTCCTATTTTTTAGTTGTTTGGTTAAGAAGTCTACTCCAATTAGAATTCTACTGTTTAGGAAGTTTATCTATTAGTAAGTCTAATTTTAGTAGGAATCTCCTTAGGCTTATCTATAAAAGAACCCTATTGTAATCGTAACTTTCAAGCAATGAATACAAGTTCTGAATCTTAGGTGGTTAATCCCCCAATCAAAGGGTTTTATAGGTGGTAGATCTCCAATCAAAAGATCAATTTGGGTCTAGAACCCTATTACCTGGGTTGAAGCGTTAGTAGAGTTGATCTTTGGAGTGGATTTTCCTTGTAATTAAGCTTCTGCATCCTTACAGTTGTGTTGTATTATTTAGGTATCTACAAAAAGGTATAGCGGAAAATATTCAAGTAGAAGGAAAGTACATCTCGTAGACTCTATACTCAGAGAGCTATTCCTAAATTTTTAAGAAATCTGATTAGAAAAGCGTTTGGGGGAACCAAGGAAGAATCGCAAGTTAGGAAAAAGAAGCCGGCCATACCATAAAGCATATTATTTTGATAAAAATTAGGGGAGATAGGAGTTGGGATAGAGAATGGCATGTTAAAATTACAGAAATGGTACTACTACCAATGACTGTTGTTGAGCTATTCTAGAAGTGCAGACTCTTGCAATGAGTTGTTCATGTATTTCTATTGGTCTGTGCAATTAATGAGTGTTGCTGAGTTAATCGGAAACGAAGAGGTAATAGAAAATGGACTACCATTGTTTTCCTTGGATAATTGAGAATATGAGAGAGAAAGAGAAACAGAGACAGAAAAACTCAGGCACAGAGGTTTCTTTGGCTGGAAGAAAGTGGACAAGAAGAGCTCCGATCAGAGAAAGAGTGTAAAGAGGTCTGCCAAACAGGTTCGGGTTGATCTCAGCATTTGCAGAACTTGGTTTGAGCATTGAAACTGCTCCTTTCCTTTCTGTGGGTAGGGGTTGATTTGCATTCCCATAAATTGATCTTGGTTCGTGCATTCCAAACCCATCCTTCCCTTTTTGTGAGTACGGTTTGAGTATTGCCTTAAATTACACTCATGGTTTGAGTTGATGAGCTGACGAGCTGGTGAACTCTTGTAGTTACCAATAGCTCTGAATGCAATGCTCCAAATAGATAGCCCCAAATGGATAGCTCTCCCTGATTAGAGCTGACGAGCTAATGAGCTCTTGTAGTTACCAATAGCTTTAAATGGATAGCTCTAAATAGGTAGTTTCAAATGGATGCTTTCCGTGTTTTGAGTTGATGAGCTGACAAGCTGGTGAACTCGTGTTATCAATAGCTCTAAATGGATAGCTCTCCCTGATTTCAGCTGATGAGCTGATGAATTGTTGTAGACTTGTAGTCACCAATAGCTCATGGATAGTTCCGAATAGGATTGGCCTGCCCTGAATGGATAGCTTTCCCGATTCGAGTTGTGAACTCTTTTAGTTACCAGTAGCTTTGAATGGATAGCTCTGAATGAATAGTTTTCCTCGATGGGTTTGTGAAATATTTCTCCTGGGTACTTCTTACCGGTAATAGATTACAGAAAACGGTTTGGTGGGACAGATGCCTAGACTAGGGGCAACAATACTTTGAGTTCAATAGAAATCTTTAAACTGGGGGAAACAATTATTTCTAAGTCTTGGTGTAGAGCTCAAATGCTTATACCAAGTGTTGTTCCTTTATCGAAAATTTGTGTAAAGCTCAAATTCTTAATACCCATTGCTGTTTCTTTTTTGGAAACAATATTGGTGTAGAGCTCAAATTCTTTAACCAAGTGACATTTCATTTAACAAAATCGTTATTTTATTTTTTTTGAAAATTGGAAAGAATATATATAGAAGGGAAAAGAATATACATAGTAGGATTGATCGAAGATCCTTACAATCTAAAGACATTTCATCTCACAATCAACCTAAACAAAATCGTTAACTAGAGCTTAAATTTATCTATATTAGATTCCAGCAATTATTCGATCTTTTGTCCCTTTTATTAAAAAAAGAAAAAAGGTTGGTGAGGATAGGGGATAGGTATCCAGGATGTCCTCAAATTGATACACAAAATTTGTTCAATAATGCTTTGATTTAATCAGTTCCATTATCCTTAAACTGATTTGTAGTAATTAAAACGATAGTGGAATGTTTTGATTTAAATTTCATAAATACAAACTATTTATGCAACGGTATATTCGCTTTGCTAAATACCCTTTGTGTGGGCCGCGTGTCACTCCTCTAATGTGCCAGGACAAAAGATGTAGTAGATGGGAGTTATGGGACCATGTGGACATGGTGCTGTCTTGAAGGTGGCCACACCCAATTATGGATAAAATAAAATGAATTGAGATGGTTGTCCATTTAAATATAGATCATCTATAGTGCCTCTCAGAATTAAGGCTTTGATTCAGGTTGGCAGCACTGTAAGGACGATGGAATGTCTAAATCACATGCTTCTGCATACGTTGGTGGATAGAATGATTTTTAAATTTTGAATCTTAATGATTGCCATGATGTTATATGGTGAAGTAGCTAGTAATTATTTGGTGCTTGTTTACTAAAATCAATTTATTGTAGGTAAATGCATCATAATTGAATCTTCTGTTTTTCTTTAGCTGTAATCTTGTGACCCTTCTATGTTTCACTCTACATTCTGTCTCTATTGTCAAGTACCAGATTGTGCACCAAGGTTTTTAAAAACAATTTGTTAGATCCAGTTTCTTTAGATAATCTATCATCTTCTCCAGTATGATTGTATTGTGTATGAAATATTACTACAAGAAGAAATAAACATAATGCAAAATGATAATTGATTATCATCTTTGTAATTAGGTTAAGGAGTTATGATTGTTGTTGGTTGTGCTTTTGCTTTTTTCATCCATGTCTGTACCTTTGTTTAAGACTATTTACTATCTCTTAATTTTAAGATTTGTTATGTTTCTATTATGAGTTTTATCCAATTGGATACCCGAGAGTTTCTCCTAATGAATATCAGCTTATTGTTTGTTTTGAATTTTTTCACATTAGCATTTCGTAATTAAACATATTTGTAGTCGTTGCTGCATACTCACAAATTTCTCTAATGACTTTTCAGCTTCTCGGTTATTTGGATGTTTGTCGCATTATCAATTGATATCTAAACATACTTGGAACTCATTACTACATACTCCAGAATTTCTCGAATGAATTTTCGCCTTATTGTTTGTTTTGAATCGCTTTATCAATTGATAATTAAACATATTTGAACTATTTAGTGCATTCTTTTTCTACTATTGCTTTAGGCTGAAAGGTTGTCTAGACATGAATTTCTTATTTTTGAACTATATGAAGACGAATAGGGTGGGCTTCTGGCATTTGTCCTTTCTCTCCCTTCTATTTCTGTCTCTTTAAATATGTTATTCTTCTGAGCAAGTAAGAAGTCATGATGGTGTTTTCTTAACTCTGCTTACACCTCGCCTGTCGGACCTACATGGAGAATCTGAGCACGAAAAATGGCAGTAGCAAGATGGTACTCCAAATGGATGCTGCTCTCAAATTGCATCTAATTGATGTGGTAAGTTTCCGTACTTATTATCTTGTTCTTGTTTTCAAATGGTGTAGAAAATGATCATTTACTTGAATTGCAACGTAGAAGAACTGGGTATGAACTCATTTGTCTGGGCTCCCAAGGGGAACTACAATGTTACCAAGTTCTTCACTCTTGCGGAAGTTTGAAGCTCAACAAACACAAAAAGAATACCATATTAAAAAGAGAAACACCAAAAATCATGCAGGCAAGAAAGAGCAAAAGATACTGAATTCGTTTATTTGATTTCATAAATCTCCTCAAGGAAACCAAAATAAAAAATAAAAACACTACATCAAAGTTTATGTCACTTTTGTGAGTGTTTGTCATTATTAGTGAATCTATGAATTATGGGTATATTTCACTGTAGGAAAATAATAATCCATCTGCCTGATCCAGCAAAAGTAACAAACAAATAAAAGATTCTAAGAGGTGACTAATATCCCAGATAAAAATAGTAGGTCTACTTTATAGAGAAATCTCAAATATTCTATAGAAGATGGCAAATGCAATATGTAATGAAAATATAATTGTATTTATTTTCTCTAAAATAATATTCTTATTGATAATTATATATAAAATGAATTATACAATATTAATATTATATTTTTAAAACTAACTCAAAATAAGATATTAATGACATCATATATGTTAGCATACGTGTAGAGAGAAATTAGGAAGGAACCGATTAAGAAAAAGAGAAAAAAAATAGTGAATTTAAGAGAGATAAAGAAAGGTTAATAGATGGTGGAAGCACCATCTTAGGGGGGAGGGCTCTGTAGGAAAATTTAATTATTTAGTTGATTTAGGAAAGTCTATAATATATTTGATTCTGTAGCTGGTTGACTCAGAATTGAGGGAATTAAATTGGGTTAGAATTGATTTTGAGTTGAATAGATCAACACAATATTGTTTCAAACAAAGTCAAAATCGGTGACTTGTTAAGCAATTTCTTGACTTAATTATTTTGATTATCTCAGGTGTGATTATTGTTTGAATTATTTTCTCTTTGATCTGTTTGATTGTTTTGTTGCAAATTTTGTTTGAAGATCATTTATGATGTTACGTTTTTGAGAAGGGATCCATTTACACTACCATTTTTTACGTACACAACTATGTACGGCCCACGAGGAGATGATCTAAGCGCTGATTTTTTTGTAAGGATGATCTCCTCATCATATATATCACTCTTACAAAAAATCAGTCTATTCTAAAATTTGTAGCCCTATCATGTATGCGGATAAATTTTCAGCGGTTATTTTGAGGGAGTTCGAAGATTTAGGGGTATAAGTTTTAGAATGATGTAATTTATGGTGTGGAATATTTACAAGGTAGTAGATTATCCTCACTTGAAATTAGTCCTTAGACCATCTCCATGTGTGCCCTACATGAGTGTGTGAAATGGATCGTGCAATTATCATTGATTTTTAATCCACTTTTGATGGGCCAGATAGGCTAAGAAATTTTAAAATGGGCTTATTTTCGGCGAAGATGATCTATCATCCTCACTTAAAATCAGTCTTTCGATCGTCCTCACGTGGGTTTCACAAGGTTGTGTAAAACGATCCCTTCGTAAATTTGTTTTTCAAGAATTTTTTAGCTTTCTTCCCATGTATAAGTAATGTTTGAAAGCAATCGTTATAAAGGTGTAACGGTAGGGGGTCGTTACCGTTATAACGGCTATTATAACAGTTTTGACTCTGAACTGACATTTGTGTTAAATCTTACAAAAAACATCATAATAATAAAAAATAACATAGAATAACGTCTGTTATAACATAAAATGTTTTTTTAATTTTTAGAAAAAAGTTGAAGAGACCAAGATAGTTTTTTATGTTTTTTTTTTCGTTTTTTTAAACAAAATAACGGCCTTTGTAACTGTTATAACAGTAAGATATAACGTAACGGCATTGGACTGTTACCATTTATAACGATCACCGTTTTTCAAACATTCTTATACGCCAATTCATTGTGTCGTGATTCGTATCTGGTATTATTTGTATTTTGTATAAGCCCAAGCCCAGTTGCTGACATTATAAAATGGAAAATTTTTAGAGAAATTTCAAAGGCATCCTCCAAAATTTTATTGGCAGGCTCCATGACATAACAAATGCAAATTCGGGTAGCAGATGCCTACAACCGGGGCTTGCTAATAAGATTTTGGAGGGCTCCTATAAAACGACCTAAATTTTAAAGGCACTAACCAAAACTTGTTGGCAGGCCCTAGTTGTAGGAACCCTGCCAAATACCTTTTTGTTGTTCGGATGCCTTATTTTGCTGGCGGTCCCTGGTGATCTATCAAACGATCGTCAAACTCGTTTGACCAAAAAAAAGAGCCCTAATAATACAAACCTTGAACTTTAGAGAGAGATAAAGAAGATAAAGAAAGTCAAAGTTGAAATTAAAGTTGATGAAACCTCAAAAGAGAAGGAGAGGTTTGATCAATTGGAGATTGCCACCAGTAATTATTCAGTCCAAATTATTTAACTAAATCGGCCCTGCAAAACAACTTGGGGGTTGGCTTGAAAATTTCCCTAATAAAATTGAATTTCAGGCCCAAAATCTTTTAGGGGACTGATTGATAATACTATGAGTTCATAAATAGAGGTAATAACCAGATGCTATGGTACGCTGGGGAATGGATTGAATTTGTAAGTCTGCAACTCAAGTTGGGTTCAAGCCTGATGTCCTTTGATTCGGGGGAAGTTTTATTGGCACTCACGCTCGCCATTAGTGTAGGCTCATCATAGGTCAACGAAAACGAGCCTGCTAACAACAAAAGGAGTACACCTAGGCATAGGCCCAGCTAGTAGGTTTAGTATTGGTCTTGTCACTCCTACGAGGCAAGATTCATGTGTACTACAATGTTTTCCAACATAAGGCCTTGTTTGTAGAGTCGAATTAGGAAGTATGTACACCCACCATAATATTATTGGGCTTCCAGTAGAAGAAACGTACGATGATAGAGGTGTTGGGCAAGTAAGTAGCGCCTTAGTGCCTTAGGAACGTCAACCCAATATTAATTGGGATTTGATGCTGTGGTCATCCTACTGAAAAACCTACAGATAGAACACTGTGATTTCAACATCCATTATTTTAATGAGGTTTCAATTTGAGTCGTTTAAGTCGTTCGTTACGCTTTCACTGCTGATATTTTCACCACCTTAAATTTTTTACATGTTCAATTTCTGTGAGTGTCACTGTCACGGTTATCTTCTCATCATGTTACTCAACATCGGTCATAAAGAAAAGAGTACTTTTGTTCTCACCTCGAAAGTTCTACTATTCACCTCCTTTTTAAGAGATTTCAGTTTGGATTCAAAATTCTACTATCCACCTCTAATTTTTAGGGCTTTACCTTGAGTTCAAAATTTTATTTTTCACCTTCAAGTAATTCCCAAAAAATTTATGTTTTTTTTCAAAATCTAACATGAAATATTATCTTCCCTATTTTCTATCTTTATTTCTATGATTTTGTAGTTTCATAAAATTAAAACTCCATTATAGAACAGAGTGGGAGGAAATCAAAACTTTCTTCCCTCATTTTCTTCTAATTTTTTTTTAATTTTTATTTTTTGATCAGTTCTTTTTTCTGTTTTCTCAGAGTTATTTTTTTTAAATAATATTCTTTCTACTCTAATCAGTATACATATGTTTATAAAATAAAATAAGAGAGGAATAGAAGATACTTACATGCTATAAAAAGGATGGTAATAAGCTTTGATTTTTTTTCAATTCCTTTGATGATGGTGTTTTGATCTATTGAATGACTACAAAATCATAGAAATAAAGAGAGAAAATAGGGAAGATAGTATTTCATGTTAGGTTTTAGAAAAAAAAAAAAGAAAAGAAAAGAAAATAGAAATCGGCAAAAAAATAAGAAATATTTGGGGGTGAAAAGTAGAATTTTGTACCTCAAGTAAATCCTCAAAATTGGGGGTGAATAGTAGAATTTGAACCAAACTTGAAATCTCCAAAAAAAGGGAGTGAATATTAGAATTTTAGGGGGTGAGAAGAAAAGTACTCTTAAAGAAAAAAGTGGTGTATCACTCTTCTAATGTGGTCATTTTATATTTACTACTATAACGCATCTATTACATTTACTACTATAATGCGGCGGGCATGCACAAATGAGGTTAAAAAATGTTCTTTGTTTCTAACCACTAAGGGAAAATTTAGTAGAAGGGATTGGACTTGTTGATCAACAAGTTCTCTCCCACAGTGGAACCCTAAACATCTTAAAATCGATCCTTTTCCATCGAAATACGGATCCTCAGTGGATAGTTCAATAGTTGAGCGTCACGCTCAATAAATCAATGCCATTTCACTTTTTTAATTCGTATATATTAGGAAACTAACTTCTCTCATCTTTTTTATTTTTTGTCTTTAAAAAACTCTAATTCTCTCTTCTTTTTTTCTCTTAACCTCTTTCACTTTTCTCTCTTTATTTTTTTATATTTTAACGGATTACCATTAGAGAAAATGGATCTCTTATCCTCTCATCAAAGGGATTAAGGGATCCATTTTTACATATTGCACTAGAGTTGTCCTAACTAGGGGCAACTAGTAGAAAGCTTTTAATTAAAGGCTTTAAGTCCATTAAGTGAGTAAGTGAGCCCAAAAATAAAGGTTTTCCTCCTACTTCTATTAATTAGTGGTTAGAAATAAAGAATATTTTTTCTAGGCCTGCACTGGCAAAAAAAACAATCACCCCTAAGTGTAGCATTAGTATAGAAGAATTGAGGTATTGCCCACTGTGTGGTCTGTTTTTAGTACAAACCCAGAAGGCACACACCCACAGGGGCGGAACCAGGAATTTGAGTTGAGGGGGGCTAATGTGAAGGAACCAGGAATTTGAGTTGAGGGGGGCTAATGTGAAGCTTTATTAATGAGTAATTATTCGTTTGGTTTGCATTTAATAAACGAATTTTACGTTATTTTGAAGAAGAAAAAACGTATTAAATTCATATATTTTTCAATGTGATATAAAATCACGAAAAATATAAACATATCGTATTATTCACTTTAATACACGAGTTTTTTTGGCATTACTATAGAATTATTCGAAAGATAAATTTTGAATTTACAACTATATGACAATAGAGCTTACATGTGAGTATATTTTTTCAGATGTTGCCAAAAAAAATTGTAGGGTCCATATAGAGATATCAAAAGGAATATTTTTAGCGAGGATGTTCTCCTCAGTGCATAAACCATCTTTATATAAGATTACTCTAATTTAAGACTTCTAACTGTGAAGTTTTAAAAAATTCAATTAATGTTTTAGAAACTTCACATCATATCATGCATATCCTACTAATTAGTGGCAAAAAACAAACAGACTAGAAGATGATCCAATGAAGAGAGTATATTCATTGCAAATCAGCTCCACATCATATCATGCAGATCCCATAGGAAATTTCAACAACATTTTTTATAGAATAAACAAAATATTTCTTTTCCCTCTAATTTAACATCATAAACAAATAACGGTGTAAAATGATTTAGATCACTAAAGATGAATATCCACTCTTATGATAAGCATGAGGTGTTGTAAAGAACCCTTGGTAGATAATAAAAAAAGTGATTGGAAAGTCCATGTGGCCGTGAGTCCCTTCTTTCAATGCATGCCCTATAGAATTTTACTTATATATTTGTAGGCCCATGAAATCTTAATTAGGATAGTAAAATAAGAAGTTTTATTAGAAGTTGGAAACTCTGATACAGGACTACTCATTCTACCCGGGCTAGAGCAGCACTACATTACCTTTAACCAACAGGTAAACCACTAATCCCTATATATAAAAATTTAAAACTTAAAATTTTACCCCGGGCTGGAGCCCACCCTAGCCTGGGTGTAGTTCCGCCCCTGCACACCCAGTGAGAAAACAAGCCCGGAATAATTAAAAGAATCGATCAATCTACGCACAGGACTCGTATGAAGAACTCTTATGAATACCCTGAAAATAGTAGTAAAATGATGGGATCGAGTGCTTGTCTTTTTCGATGTTGTATTTTGATAGGCGGTCATCCATCAAATCCAAGCACATACTAGCATATGCCGTATACAAGTCACAGTACATTATCCTGCAATAAACCACCTGCAACCATGCATTTCCAAATATCAATGGTGAGATATTGTTCTAAGAAGAAGAATTTCTTTATAAGCTAGCTGGCTAAGTAGGTACACGACGATTTTAATACAGTACGGTACTATTACTGAAACTTATCTTCCAGTCAGCTTCTTAGAAAGTGAACGAACATATTCTCTGACCAGAAATTGACACTAGCAAACATCCTAAGTTCCAGTTTGCATAAGGGTCTCATTCACATAATATTGTTGCCTTCATGATCACTAAAAATTTTTAGCCCTATGCACAATTTAGGTGTGGCGTTTGGTAAGACAGAAATTAAAGTTCGAATTGACCTGAAGTGATCTTGAAGACTTGGAATACAATTGTAGATTTGTAAAACTATAATCTCAGTTTGGATTATCTTGTTATCCCCATTTTGAATTAATCATGAAAACACGATTAAATTATTTTAGGAAATTCTGTACCCTAAACCTGTCTTTACTTCTTTTTTTTTTTTGTTGTTGTTGTCGATAAGGTAGTTCAGTGATTACTGTAGCACGTTAAGGTGTAGGTAGATTTTAAACTCAAATTTATAAGTTCAACTTCTAACGACCGTACTATTCAATAAGAGGCATCTACCTTCCAACCATTACTAGTCATCCATTTTTTATCCTCATGGTAGTTATGACCCCACATGGGGAAAACATCCATGCAAGAATACAATGATTGTATGCAAATGGTGTGATCAACAAAATTGTTATTCTTGGCTCCTAGGATATGGAGTCTTGCTAAAACCCTAAATGATGATACCAAATCTAAGGCAAGGAGGGGACAACTGTATATAGACATGACTGAATGAAGACCTAACACATGCATTCTTCTGTCTTTTCCATCCCAATGCAATTGTCCCTTTCCTACTCATCAGTACACATCTTAACCAATTCCCTTGTCTTCTGGTGTCCATCAAATGCATTTCCCATGCAATATTCACTTCGATCTCTCTCCTGAATTTCCTGCTGTAAACCTCTCTGCATGTATAAAATGTAATAGATTTATAACATCTAGGTTTAAGCTTGTTTTATTTCCTTCATTCCTTTTTTTTCTTTTCTTTTTTTCGTTTTTAACTTTGGTCTTGGATCTAGCAACTTTTATTTCGGCCGATGTGCCACCGTATGAGTCGATTGAACTAAAATCAATATATACGGCATCAGAACCATATCTCCCATCTCCATTTGCAGTTCACTACTTTTGGGTATGAAAACTTCACGTTATCACAATATAGGAAAATATTGGGATCCATCAATTCTTAATATTGAGCCTCAATTAATGTATTTGACTATGGTTTTTGGCATTGCTTGGGAGTACTAATTTTGGTAGTAGTTAATTAATTTTGATTTAACTTCCTATGGTTATGCACTCGGTCGCAAATTAAACGTGATCAGCACATAAAATTCTTCTCCATAACTGTACATTTGTGTGTACACCTTTATCAAATACAAAAGCTAGCTAGCTCCCAAGTAAATCTTTCAATTCTAGCTAGGTGAGTCTTTGGAGGGGACATTTTACTGCATGAATGGAAGCAATTTGACTAGATATTGTTTATAATTTAGACAAGGGTGTGGAATAGATAGATCTATGGGATCTTGAGACGTCATATTTTAACAAAACTTAAAAGACCTTTGATTTTGATTCGGGAGTTTAAAACTTTAAAGTTCAATAATGTGAAAATCTTCTTTTTAGGATACCATAGGAATCATTTGTCATAAGGTTTTAAAGTTTAGGGTTTTGAACCTTGAACCCAGAGATTCTAAATCGTCATATGATCGAAATCGAAGATCTTTAAGTTTTGTTATATATGGCATCTCGAGATCCCAGCCCCTTTCTACAATAGGTTTCATTTTCTTTTCGTCCATAGTGTGAGGCAAACAAAGAAAAAGCTCATCACTTGAAAGGTTATTAATGTTTATTATATCAGTATGCGGAAAACAATTAATTTTAGTGATAAATTATTTTCAGTTATTAAGTTGGTAATGTCTGTTTTTGTAAATTCATATTTAATTTTCGTTAGCATCGAATTCCTAATTTTAAAAAAAACATGTTCTTATACAAACTATGGGTTTTTTTTTCAGAGAACAACTAAAACATCCAAAATTTAGAAATACATGTCCAAAAACTCCATAAACTTTTCAAAATAGCCAAAATTTCCAAAATTCTCAAAATTAGATGTATAGATGTATTTGCCCTTATTAGATAAGGAAGAAACTAATTTTGACCAACTCCTAAATTTGGTAATAGGATATATTGAAGTATTTAATTTAGATAAGATATTAAATCTTTCCTAAAAATATTCTTTCAATTAATCATACTTAAATTAACCTAAGTTTTCCCCCTAATTAAGATTTTCAAATTCTGCCTATTATGGTCACAACCTTTGTTTACAACACTTTTATGAAGTCATTTGCTTAATTTTATGGCTCATTTTTTGTCAATACAAAATTTCAGAATTAATTAACAAAAAATATAGTTAGAACAAAATGACTTAAACGTGCAAAATATTTTTAGCACATGCACAAAAATGAAACAAACGAGTCTAAACAATTTTTGTACAACCAAAAATGAAACAACAGAATTTTTATTCCCGTAATATAAAATGCAAAAATTATAATGCATAAGCAAAAATTAATTTGTCAATGAAAAATTTTAAAAATTAAAGAAACATAGAGTCAATGCAGAAGGATTGACACGTGCAAATTTTGCAATATTCAAACGAAGTGTAAACAATAAAGCTTCGATTTAAAGATGAAAGTGGTTAAAGCACATCTACCTTTAAAAGTCCTCATTATTTCATGTTTAAATGGGCAAAAATTATTTTTGCACAACAAAAAAAATCAAACAATAAATTTTTAAGTCAATCAATACAAATTGCAGAATTTTTTTTTTTTTTAATTGGACTTGAATTAAAGATGAATCCCCCTTCGTGGGATTCGATACTAAGGCCTACATTTTGGACAACCATGTTTCCAACCACTCTAATAAGTGGTATTCCACCAAATTGCAAAAATTGTAATGCATAAACAAATTAATTTTATCTAGAAAAAATATATTTTGCAGGAGAAAAAAAAACTCAAACACAAATATGATTCGTAACAAAAAAATGAGAGAATGGTATTTTTATTCATAATGCACTAGTGGAACCATTGTTTTATTAACAAAAAAAACTGGAATCAAATTGTATTTCTCTTTTGTCTTTTAGGTTAGAAAATAACAATAAATATAGTAGTTTATAGAAGAAAAAATCTTTAAAATATTAAGGAGATAAAAATAATTTTAAACAAAATAGGAAACTAATTAATTCAAATTTGTCAATTAAGCACCAATTAAGGAATAGAATCTTATTAAGATATTATTCTCTAAATAAAAAAGGGTAAACACGGAATTTAAAAAAAAAATTTATTGACTAGTGGGGTAAACATAAATTTTATCCCTTAAAAAGTATAAAATGGTAAAATCAAAAAAAAATAAGAGGATTTTGGCTATTATAAAATGTTTGTGGGTTTTTTGGTATTTGGTAGTTAAAAATGGGGTTTTTGAGCAAAATTATTATTTTTTTCTTTATCCACTCATAAAAAAACAAATAAATTCGCAAGGATTGTATGATATCTTAAATAATATGTATCCTAAAGATTTTTAATAAAAATAATTTTTTTCAATTGCATCCTAATAATTGGAACGCTTCACGTGTGGGATGTATTAAATAGATAAAAACTCTATTTGTTAATAAAAGTTATCCTTAGTTTACACGTGAGGAGTTGTTGCCATGTGAATATAGAGTACGATTGTTGCATCAAGAAAATATTGGTGGCACCAAAATTTTCTTGTAGTCTCCCCCAAAAATAAATATATTTCTTGTAGCATAATTTGTACACTATGTATATTGGCACGTGGCCTCCATGAGGGTCTAATGCGCATTTTAGCATGAATAGACACGTGTACATATGACACATGGAAGACGACAATATTTTTTTGGCGAGTAACTAAAATTTTTAGCCTGCAGTTAAGACTTTAGTGGCATTTATGGATATACTTGAAAGAAAATAAAGTCCCAAATTCCCAATTTACATCTTTTTGGTGGACGATGATCATTTAATTGGAAGGTTCGTTCTATATCTAGGTGTGAATGATTGATTAACACATCCTGATATTTTACCTTGCCCATGTTCCCCTGCCGACTTATGTTGGGGTCAATTGGTTTAAGGAACGACCCTATTAAAACTAGGGGTGGAAGTTGTTTGGGGGTGGAAGTTGTTTGGGATGGAGGGGAAGTAATTTTGTTGGACATCCAAGTCCATATCATTTTATATATGAAAAAGGAAGTTCTTTTTAGCTCCACTCTACATTAACTTCATCTTCTCTACTACAACCACCGCCACGATCTCTACCACCACACCATCACCATTACTTAAAGGAAAAAAATACCAGATCGAGAGAGAACAAAGAAATAGAGAGATAGAGATGAAGAGATCTTAAAAAAGAAAAAAAGCAAAAAAAAAATTCCGATCTAAGATTTACTGTGGTGGATGATGGCTGTGGGTGGGGTGGTGTTTTTAGAGAGAGGGAACCTCTTTCTCTCGATCTCGACCTCTCCCTCTCTCTTTTCTCTCTCTTTTTGTTGACGACAGAGGTAGAGGCAGTGGTAAGAGTGTGGTGGAAGTGTTGTTAATGGTGGCGTTGGGGTGGGAGTGGTGTTGGTGGCGGTGGAATGGTAGTGGTGATGGTGGTATAGAGGTGAGGTGCATTTTTCGTGTGGTGTAAAACATAAAATAGTATGAGTGGGTGTATTTTGGTTGGAAGCCCTTTAACAACCCATAATTGTTTCTCCTCCATCCAAAACAGCTTCCCAGTATCAACCCCAGTTGAGGTTGGAGGATAGAGTTGTCTGGGCCCACGCAGACAATTCAAGGGAATCTTTTTAGTAAAAGATGATTTTTCCCATATATAAAATCTTAGAAAAAACTAGCTCATTTTTTAAAACTTCTGGCTCTCTTGTTTACATGATGAAATTTTTAAGTGGTTAAAAGTTCTAAGGTTTGGAAGTTTTAGAATGAGGTGATTTCTAGTTCGGATGATCTACATGGTGAGTAAATCATCCTCACCGAAAATAAGTCCTTCAAATATTTTCATGTGGGCTCTACATGGTTGTACGATATAGATCGTTGAATCACCATGGATGAAGTTGGAAGTTTTAAATGACATAATTATTGTTGATCGGGATGATCTATATGGTTAAGATAATATTACAATGAAAATCATCCCTTAGATCATCTCCATCTCCATCTGACCTCATGCAGCTGTATAAAAGGACTGCAATAAAAGTCCATCTCACTTAAAATATGTACAGATACACCAATCTCAGCCGTACAATCGAATTCAATGCATCCAGTGGTTGTAAATCACTTTTTGTATCCAAGTTTCAGGTGTATATCAATAATACATCTCTCGTTATTGTTAAGACAAGTATGATGTAGACTGTGGAGCTACAATTTATATATTTATCAGCTCTCTAAAAAACGTTTTTCTGGTAGAGGATTACATCTCCAGTGTACCTGCCACGTGGTAGGGTGTTTTGATGCCCCTTACCCCTGGCCGTTGGATTGTGTTTGCAAAAGTGAAGACTGATTTGATAATTTCGAACCATAATAATATTTAGTGAAGAGATTTTGTAATGGGCCTTACGATCAGGCCCACGATAGATCTCAGACAACACAGACATAGAGAATTCTGGATTTGTCATCTCACCCAAGATTAGGGTCCTCAAATGGGGACCTTATTAAAAAGAAAGTCGGTTCCAATTATGGGGTTAATGGTGGGGTTATTGAAAACCTTTCAGAACCAGAATCTACTGAATAAATCGGTCCCAAATACCCAATACTTAAATATATGTAGAATTGGAACCGGGATAAACGGCCCCAGTTCACTTATTAGTTATCATAACATGTAAACTGCCAGCCAAACTGGTTCTAGGTTAATTCTCTATTACCCAAAACCCCAGAACTAAAAAATGACTATTGATTTCGCTTTCATCTTTATCCTAATTCCTACCCATTGACTCCCCGCTACCAGGTCAAACATCCATGGCAGTGGGCAATAAATATACCACGTGGCAAACAAAAGGAAACCTGAAAAGTGGAGTAAGTAATCCCAATTCCTGGAGTACAATGTCCGTAGTATTTTCCCACCAACATATACATACGGCAATAAAAAATAAAATAAAAAAATACTAAAAATTGGTGTTTGATTACGTGACTTTTCAGAGAGGGACACTTGTCACGCCATGCTTGGTCATGATTTTCAAGAAAGATGACGTGGATTTTTATTACAAAAAAATATACAATTAAAAATTATAATTTAATTATTTTTTAATTTTGTAAAAAGGAAAATCGGCGCTCTCTTTGATTTGATTTCTCTCTCTCCTGATCCTTTCTCTTTCTCTCTCTCTCTCTCTCTAAATTCTCCCTCTGTTTGGCCTTGGGGATCGGCGGTGACGGTGCGTTGTTTCTTTCTTTGTTTCTGAAAAAAGTAAAAAGATAAAAATAAAAAATCCAAAAAATAAAGAGAAATTTCTTAAAAATAAAACCTCGTCTTTTTTCATCTCGTCTTCCTGTATTTATATTCTAAACATCTCTATCTCTTTCTCTCTCGAAGAAAACTACATTTCATCCTCTTTTCTTATTTCTGCAAAGTTAGGGTTTTGTTTGTTTGTTTGTTTGTTTGTTTCTTCTACTACGAAGGAAGAATAGAGCTTCCAAGGTATGTTTAATTCCTTTTTGATTATATATTTTGCCCTAGATTCTTAGGAAACCTAATCAAATCCTAGTTTGTTTCTTCGATTTGATTAATTTGTTCTGCTTTTTTTTTTTTTAATTGATTCGAGCAAATTTTAGTGTTTAAGCTGGATAATTCTGTTGATAATCTGGTTTAAGATTGATTCATTTGTTTGGTATTATAGTAGATCGATTGGTCTTTAATTTGGATACGTTTGAAATGGAAATTTAGGATTCCTATCTGTTTGTTGAATTTTTTTTAATTTATTTCTGTTGTAGGTTTTAGTTGGTTGATCTTTGTTTTTTTGAGCGTCAAGATGGGTGATTCAATGTTATGTTTTGAGTTCGCTTGGGTTGCCACCGACGGATATTCGTGGTGGCGAGGGTAGTGATTGGGGGTGAGATTGGGGTTTGGTGGAGTGGGGAACATGACTGATTTTGGACATCTGCAACAGAAGCAGGAAAATAATGATCCTCATGCCGAGTTCCAGCGGGGACTGGAGGACTTGATGCGAGGTCATTTGGATGATTGTATGTCATTGGGAACCTGTAGCTCTACGCGTGATCAGGAAGACGAAGATGAGGAGGGCGATCAACTTGTGCGGCGTAGGAGACGTTCAGATCTCGAAGGGGATGACTTGGCTGAATCTTCAGCTGCCCGTAGACGCCACTCTCGGATTTTAAGTAGGTGGGCTGCGAGGCAAGCTGAGGAGATGATCACGACACTTGAGAGGAGGAACCGCGAATCTGAGCTTATGGCTCTTGCGGGTTTGCACACTGTTTCCATGCTTGATTCTTCTTTCTTGAGGGAATCACAGTCTCCAACTTCAAGAAGACAGGGTGCTGTTGAGAGGCCAAATACTCAGGCATCCTCTCTATTGCAAATGTGGCGGGAGTTGGAGGATGAACACGTGCTGAACCGTGCCAGAGATAGGGTCAGGGAAAGGTTGAGCCAACAACGGAGTATTGAATCAAATACTCACCTCTCCAGCACAAATATGTCTGAAAGTCGGGGGAGTGGAGAGGATGTGAGTGAGAGCGAGAACGAGTATGGGACATGGTCTCAAGTTCAAATGGAATCACAGAATGAGCGCGGGGACAACCAGGTTTCTAGCCGGGAACAATCTCCTGATCTTGGGGATGTAGAGAGGGAGAGAGTGAGGCAAATTGTTAGGGGGTGGATGGATAGTGGCATAAGTGATCAAACATCTAATGTTTCGCAGAGGAACAGTCCTAGAGCTGAATGGCTTGGTGAAACTGAACGTGAGCGGGTGAGACTTGTTAGGGAGTGGGTCCAAATGACAAGTCAGCAGAGAGGCACACGTGGCGGGAGGAGGGAAGAGCAAGCTACGGTAGCTGGTGCTCAAATTGACCGTGTTCGGGATGGGTCAGTTGACCATGATGAAGGCCAACCCGAGCATATCCGCAGGGACATGCTTAGATTACGTGGTAGGCAAGCAATACTTGATTTGCTTGTGAGAATTGAGAGAGAAAGGCAGAGGGAACTGCAGGGTTTGTTGGAGCATCGAGCTGTTTCAGACTTTGCTCATCGGAACCGTATTCAGGTTTGTTTAATCTCTAATGTTGCATAATTTTCTCTTTACTTTATATTACACTTCCGTTCCCTACTGTTTCAAATACCACAGTTCTGTTATTTATCTCCACAAATATAAAATTCCATGAGCTGTGGCATTTTTTTTTTACTTTGTGAGGATTAGGTGCATAGCTATGGTACTTTTAATCATAATATCATGTTACCCCCAATATGATCCAATGATTGCTTAAAAGAAACCCATTATCCAACAATTCAGGTGATTATGATTTTTGTCTTTCAATAAATAAGTTAGAATTAAGTACAAACCCCTTAGGGTTGTAGCAATAAGCACTGCTTGATGGTGCAATGGGTTCAATCTGGTAACTGTGCGATAACCTAGGCTCAAATATTCAACATCTGATAGTAGAACAATTTTATGCCCTCTTGGCTGTTTCACGTTCAGATACCTTGTCCATTACAAAAGTTTCTAAGCTTATCCAAGGTATCTATATATTTGTTTGTCAACTTCTAGAAATCGAGTTGCCTTTTGTTTTGTTATTTCTTTCGTAAAAGTTAACTTGGAAATCTTTATTTATATTTTCACAAAATGCATTGAAATCGAATTTAGGAAATATGATAATGCATCTCTCCATCAAATCATCATGTACAAAATCTGTTCCAGATGCTTCATAGAAACCCATAGTTCAGTTAACGTACCTCTCACCATTAGACCATGTACCTCATATTCATACGTGATCTTAGATATAGTTGAAGAACATTCCCATAAAACTTTCACTTGGTTGTCTAGCTCTTATTTATATTTCTTACTTAGTACTTGCATTACTAGTAATTCCTGATTTTTAAGTCCTCAAAAAAACCAAAAAAAAGAAAACAAAACAAAGAGTCATTCCTGATTTAAAGTAGTTAGATGTTTAAGTTTCTTCCAAATCAATGATTTGGCGATTTCCCCTGACCGGTTTGTTATAGCCTATGCATGCGATATATTAACTTGAAATCAGAAGTTCGTGAGAACTCTGCATGAATCAACTCCCGCTAGTATGTTTTAATTGTTAGTTGCATATATATATATATATAACCTGCCTACAAAGCACTCATTCTTTCTCTTGCATTATGATATGGCTTGGCAATCTTATATGGTACTGTTTTCCAGTCATTACTCAGAGGTAGGTTTTTACGAAATGAAAGGACTTCAGAAGATGAGAGACCCCCTTCATTGGCAGCAAGAGAGTTGGGTCAGTTAAGACAACGACATACTGTATCTGGTTTGAGGTACAAGTTTCTATACCAACATATTATTTCTTTCTGTTTTCATTGTCTGTTTGAAGATTTTACTTTTACAGCATTATGTTTTTTTGGGTTCATATTAGTTGCTTCCTATTATGGTTCCATAAAGCACTGTCTATTGGGGAAGTTCTGATGAGGCAAAGTATTATTTGGAAACAGGGTATCTTCTATTACCAACTTTTTATTAATGGGATTACTGGAGCAGCTACTGCTAACTTCTTTACTTCTTGTCTATACCATTACTGTATGTGTAATGCATTTTCAGTTGCCATATGAATTATAAATTTTTCTCTTTACTTCTGATGTAATAACTTGCTGACCCTTTTCCATTCATTTCTGTGTTAGAGATTGTAATCATTATCTTTTCATTGTTATAATGACAAAAGCCACTTTCTGCAATCAGGGAAGGATTTCGATCTAGATTGGAAAATATTGTCCGCGGGCAAGTAAGCAGCCATTCTGATACCCCTTCTAACAACATCAATGTTTCTAGAGATGAACAAATCCAAACAAGCAATTCACAGGAGGTCCCAAATGAAAACCATGAACAATCTCAACCTAGGAGTCAAGAAGGTCACGTTCATCGGTTGTTTGGGAATGCAAGAGACTTGGAAAGTGACACAGCTGTTGCAAGTATAAGTTGGCAAGAACCTAACTCTCAAGGAGGGGATTGGCAGGAACAGGTTCCAGAAGATGGGGGAAGAGATTGGCAACAGTCTGCTGAAGTTGAGATTAATGAATGGCAAGAAAGTAATGAAGAAGAAATGGATGGAAACTGGCAGGAGAATACGGCTGCAGTTTGGCCCCAAGAAACTCCAGGCAATGACAGTGGAGAAGATAGTCAGATTCAAGAAGCACCTGTGTGGCATGAGAATGGTTCTCAGGAAGCTACGAATAACTGGCCTGATGGGCCTTCCAATCCCCTGAGAACCCGACGTCCTGTCCCCATTAGGAGAACCAATAGATTCCATCCACCCGATGACGATAACGTGTACAGTATGGAACTCAGAGAACTCCTTAGCAGGTACTTGGTCTTGTTTTCCTCAAGTTTTATCTGTTTGCTGTAAGCTTTCTAGTCGTTCGTTGTCTATTTCTTTTCTTTTTCCTTTTTTTTTTGTAGTAGTAGACTAGGTGTTGGTGTCGGTGGTGTTGTTAAATACAGTGTTAAATGGAACTTTATGTTCTTGTAGGAGAAGTGTCTCTAATCTGCTTCGCAGTGGGTTCCGTGAGAGTCTAGATCAACTGATACAGTCCTATGTGGAAAGGCGTGGTCGTGCTCCCATCGACTGGGATCTGCACAGAACCTTGCCTACACCTCCTTCACCAGAGCAAGATCAGGAGCAGCAGAGAGATGATCCGACTGATGATCGGCCAGATGTTGCGGCCAGGCCTCCGCTTGTGCTGCCATCTCCTCCGGTTCCCCCACCACAGCCACTTTGGCACCAGGACCTGCATCATGCTAATTGGCCTCCCCGACACAGCATGCATCGTTCAGAAATGGTACACAATGTTTTTAGTTTTGACCCTCAAACAACACGTGAAGATCAATCATTTTTGTAGTGTCCTAAGGATCATATGTTTCAAACATCATAACTATTGCTTCACTCTGACCTCAACATCTCAATCTCAATCTAATAAATTACTTCTATTCTTCTTTATTCATTCCTACAATTTTCGGTTTCATCTGATTTTGAGTGTTGATTTGAAGCAGGAATGGGAGATCATTAACGATTTGAGGGCTGACATGGCTAGGCTTCAGCAAGGGATGAGCCATATGCAAAGGATGTTGGAGGCCTGCATGGATATGCAACTGGAGTTGCAGCGTTCTGTAAGACAGGAAGTCTCGGCTGCTTTAAATCGCTCAGCTGGTGGTCCAGGTATTTGTACCATCTTGAAACAATCATCCTTGTACACCTTTTAACCTTATGAGGTTATATGCATATGCATAGACTTTTCTTTTCTTTTCTTTCTTTTTTTTTTCTTGTGTTGTTAATTGGAAACATAAACATGCGGTGAGCACGGATGAAACACTTGAGCATAAATTTTATTCTTCTTTTCCTTCATGAATTTTGGGATCAATTCATGCTCTATTTTAGCTCTATCCTGTTGCTTCTACAAAAGAGATTTCTGAGTTCTGCATATTTGTTGCAGGGGTGGGTGAGTCATCAGAGGATGGATCGAAATGGGGTCATGTGAAAAAAGGAACTTGCTGTGTATGTTGTGATAGTCATATTGATTCTCTATTGTACAGGTAGGTCTCATTTTCATACATTTAACCAGTATTGATCAACGAGCAATGAGCAAGAAATAGTGGATGATTGGTATTTAGTACAGCCATCTCATTCTCTGTGTTTTGCAGATGTGGGCACATGTGCACTTGTTCAAAATGTGCAAATGAATTGGTTCGTGGTGGAGGAAAGTGTCCATTGTGTCGTGCGCCGATCATCGAGGTGATCCGAGCTTATTCCATACTGTAAAAATGAAAAAGGATTAAAAGCAAAAAAAAAAAAGAAAAAAAAAAGGAAAGAAAGAAGGAAAAGAATGGAAGATAAGATTGATGTTGGAGCCTTTTTCAGTTCTTAACTTGATTTTTACAGGTTACACTCCAGAATCTCATCTCCACAGATTGTTTGGTTCTTCATGCCGCTGTTGTTCTGATTGATAATTTTACTGTAACATTTGCAATGTACGATTGGAATAACAATTGGCACCTTCTATTCGTTATTCATTGTCCAAATAAAAATACGGAGGTCACATTCCTTTCTCTTAATCCTTCATACTTCAAAGTTCAAACTTGTTCTCACCATTTTTACATTAATTTTCCAACCGTGCAGTTCATTAATCAGAGCAATGAAAAAAGAAACTGAAAAAGAATAAATAGAACTACAAAATTAATTACTGGCAATATCCAAGAGGTAGTTTCAACAAATAACAGTTTTCTTCCAAGAATCAGGCGGAGTACTCTTTAACTCTCTTAATAAGGTTCCTTAAAACTATCACACCCTGAAAAGATATCAAAACCAAAACATAATGGTTCAGTCCTGAGTTTTTTCTGGGAATTTGTAACACATCTTTAACCTTGTAGAAACTATACTAAAGGTTATTTGAAGAGAGAGGTAGCAAAGGGTCAACATTTCATGAACTTTTTTCGCTTGGTTGCAGAAGCATTTTACAATACGAAATAAAAAGAAGTAGAAAGTCCCTCGTCTCCTTCCTCTAGAATTGTGTGCACATTAAATGGCGTAAACAGCTGAAAGCAGTTAGTTCAAGTAGACTTCAACATTTCAAATGTTTCCTTTGGGTTTCGATAGTTTAATGAGATGAAACCATTTCAGTTAGTATCAATATGTTTCGATCCTCTTAAATGTATTTTTGTAGGATGTTTCCGTCGTTATGTTTTTCAACTAGCTGAATGTGTATGTCTCTGTTTTTTAACTAACAGAAACATTCAGCCAAAATGAGATTTAAAACCTAGAATAGATGAGAATTTTTTTGTTCTTAAGGTCTTCAATCTCATCAGGAAACCAATTACGTTGGCTTCATTCGACTCGAGTTTTCAAGCTGAGACAGCTCCAACTACTCCACATTAATGCTGATCAGCGCTAATGGGGGAGGAGGCATAACAAAGGTACTTGTAACTTCAATAAGTATGAAAATGGAAATTATTTTATTGCTGTAATTACATGAGACAATGCCATGCCTACAAACATTATCAAAGGCCGGCATTTCATAATTATCTACCTTCACCTGTTTATTTTTACAAGCAGCCTACTTTGGCTGAAAATTTTCTATTTACCTTCGAATTGCACGTAAATTATTTTTCGTCTCTTGAATATGAATGTGAATTGAAAATTTTGACTTTACTAAATTATATACTGGTCAGAAAGAGAGGGGTCACCTAAAAAAGTCTCCCAAATTCATGAGAACCACCTCTTCCCACTCTTGAGAGATTTGACTTTCATCACAAGCTCCTCACGCTCCGCTTCTACCTCAGCAAATCTGAGGCTCATGTGGAAGTAGCGTTCACGAAGGTCTTTTAACTCCGCCTCAAGCGATGACGTCTTCCTCACTGTTACACCTTCAGATGTTGATCTCTTTGGAGCATTGGCATGACCTTGTTGCCCATCAGTCAACAACCTGCACAAGACATTGGAGAAGCAGCTAATGTTATAAACAGAGTAGAAAATGGAAGGAATTCCTGCAAATAAGTTAGGGTTAAGGATGGAGATTTAATTCTACCAACCAACCGTAAGCTAACAATAAGTCCAGTAAGTCAGGAGTTGTTTCATTTGTACTTACTTCTTAAGCTGTGCTTTATACATTTCATTTGCATCCAATGCCTCAGCAAGTGCATTCTCAAGCAACTCGATCTTTGACAGAAGATCAGCTCCTATAACTAGATGCTTCCCATTATTATCATGATACTTGTTATCACCCTGCACCCAAAAGGAAAGTTTGCAAAGCAATAAGATGTTTAGTAAACAAAAATGTAACGCTGTATGTTTGATAGGCTCCTGATACATGTTTTGATCCAAAATGAGGTAATAGGAAATAAAAAAAGGCTCAAACAGACCTCTGAGTGTTTCAATTCTTCATGCAGGATATTATTATCGGTATCCGATTCGGATCCAAGAGTATCTTTACTACTGGACCTGCTTCGCTGCTGTTTTCCTTCCTTAGATTTCAGTTCCTCTTCAAGGGCTTGAGCTCTCTTCAGGCACTCATCTTTCTCCTCCTCAAGGCATTGTACCTTCCTCTGCAATTGGCTATTCGCCCTCTTAATCCGGTTTAGCTCATTTTTCAGCTCAGCATCCTGCGCACATAATGCTTCTTTTGCAGTTAGATCACCCTCCAACCGCAGAAGCTTTTCTTCTAAGGCAACCCTGCTACGTTTGCAATCCTCTAATTCAGGCACAGACATCTGCATACTAGATATTTTCTCAACAAATGAAGTTCTCTCCGCCTTCAATTCTTCACATTCTTCAGATAATAACTGCAATGAAGCTTCCACTTTACTCTTTTCAAACTTGATCTCATTGAGCGAGCTCTTTTGAGACAATATTTCATCCTGAAGTTGTGCTATTTTCTGCAATTGAACCTTCAAGCTGGCTACTTCTTCAACTTGTTGTTGCCTTTCATATTCAGAAGCTGAAAGTTTTCGTTCAAGCCCAATAACGGTGCTTTTAAATCTCTCTTCACTAGATTTGACATTATCCAGCAACCTTTGCAGCTTTTCATGGTCAGCCATCAGCATTTCCTGGTTATTTTTCGAAGTAGCAAGCTCACTGATCAGCTCTTGTACCTTAGTTCTAGATTCTAGTTGCAGGGTATGTAATTCTGTTTCGGATGATTTAACTTTAGCTTGGGCTTCTTGAAGAGCACTCTCCAGTTTTGCTTTATCTACACGTAAACTGGACACTTCAAGTACTGCATTTGAAGCTATTCTTTCTCTTTCATCATGAGTTGAACCTATCTGCTCGGTGAGGTGTGATACCTCTCTTTGAAGGTTCTCAACTTCAACTGCCTTCTCCAAGTACCTCTGATTTAATAAGCTCTCTTCCAGAATAAGCTTCTCTTTATTTTCCTTGTTTTCATGAAAAAGAGCATCTAATTCCGCGTTTAGGAATTTCTCTTTTGAAGCAATTTCTTCCTGCATTGAAGAATATGCTGCCTCCAAATTTTCAACTTTTTTGCAGCACTCAGAAAAACTTTTTCGAGATTCCCTCAATTCAGCCTCCAAGTGTGTACAGCGCTCATGTAACTCCAGTTTTTGCTTCTTCAACTCTCTATTCAATCTCTGAATGGTGCTACATTCTTCAATGAGACTTTCAGCCGTAGCTTGCAATTTTGGATTTGCTTTCTTCAGATATTCACACTCTTCTTGAGCTTCTGACCACCTCTTTTGCATGTCTTGTAATTTCTGCTTCAGTTCCACCTTTTGTGTTTCTATCTCAGCTTCCAATCTTCCAATCTCATTCTTAAGATCCGTAGCAAGACATTTGGAATTCTCTAGCTCCAATCTACCAGATTCCTTCTCATCTGTCAAATACCTTAATTGAGCTTCCAGTCCAGATATGCGTTCTGATAGCTGTACATTCTCTTCTTCCAGCTCAGACAAATGAAGCTCTAATTCACGCTTGCCACTTTCTAGCTCTGACGAATTCCTTTCAAGCATCTTATTAGCAGAAAGATGGGAATCCAGACTGCTACTAAGCACCATCACATCATTTCGTACTTCATCCAAACATTTAGAGGTAATACTACTTTCCCTTGAAACAATTTCCAAGTTTTGCTCCAGCTCGTGATTTTCCTTTTGAAGATTAGAAATCTGAGCTTCGAACTCAGTTTGACAACATCTTAGAGCCTCAATCTCCTCTTCCTTTGACAATAGACCAGTTTTTAGTTCCTCATTCTCAGATATCTTTGCCACTAGTTCCTTACTCAGATCTGCAACTTTAGCTTCCAGTTCCATCTTCAGATTCTCGACTTCTTGTATTGGAAGATAAAGAGAATTGTCCTTCAAACTACATTCTTCTAGATTATTCTGAGCCTCAGTAACATTTGCATCCTTAATCCCGTGCCTTGCTTCAGTATGTTGAAATTCAACTTCACATTCTTTAATCTTTGCTTCCAATAATTTATTCAGATCAGTAACTTTGTTTAGGATAGCCTCAGCCTGCTCCTTTTGAGTTATCAAATCTGCAGCATTTGGATGCTGCTCTAGATTATTTTCAGATTCAGTATTTACGTCAGAGGAGATCTTGTACCATGGCTTCTTCACATGAGCTAAAGCCAGTTGAAGCTGATTGTATAATTCTTGAAAAAATTCACACATTTCTTTGGAGCCGTGCAATTCAAGCTTTTCAAGCTGGTCTTCTTCTTTTTTTCTTTCTTGATACTGTTGTAATTGTTGCTTCAATGTATTAATTTCGAGTTCTTGCTCCTCAGCTTTGACTTGAGTGTTACAGAGTTGCGCATCAAGATTATGAGCTTTATCCTGAAAAGATTGTAACTGAATCTCCAGATCAGTACACTTATTTTGAAGATCTATCACTTGGGATTTTAAGTAGTCGGCAGTAGCTCCATCGCGATGAGCTGCGTTCTTCTTCATTTCTTGTTCCAGCTGATAAATTTGTGATCTAAGTAACTCAACTTCATATTCAGAGGTACTAGGAGAAATACTAGCCTGAAGCTTATTGGATGAAGAATTAAAAGAAGTTCCTCCAGTCAGGTGATCCTTTTTTGATTCTTTGAGCTTAAATAGAAGTTCCAGGTTTTCATCTGTAAGTTCATTGCAGTCCTTCTCTAGCTCCTGCACTTTTTCTTTCAAGGTTTCAATTTCCCTGATCAGATCAGAATTGCCTTCACCAACGGAAGTCATTTCATGTGAACATTGAGCATTGAGCAAATCAGATAGCCTTGCTTCTAACTTGATTATCTCTTCGTCTTTTGCGGATAGCTTGGATGTCCGTTCTGCCTCAATATCCAAGAGACTTCTCTTCCTAAGGTTTCGTTCGAGCTCGAGCTCCTTGTTTTTGTCTTCTAGGGTTTCTTCCAGTAACTTCACAGTAGCTTGTAATTCTTTATGCGATTCCTGCAATTCTTGTAGCTGCAGTGCTAAGTTCGAACTGTCATCTGCTGCTAGATTTTTGGCGTCTTCATTTCCAGGGTCATTGTTTTCCTCATCACCAGATTTTTTTTTGACTTCTGAGAGATCATTCAATTCCAATCTCTGCTTCTCTATGGTCTCTTCGAGTTCCTGAAGAATAGAAACAAGCTCGAGATTTGATTCTTGAGTTTTCTGCAGTTGTAGAGCCAAAGCAGCACTTGATTCTTTCTGAAACTTTATTTCGGCTTCCAATTCCTTCTGGATATGGGTTACACCTTCTGCTTGAAAGTTTGAATTCTCGGTGCCCATTTCTTTCATCTTCCATTCCTCTAGCAATATTTTCAGTTGTTCAATCTCCTTCTTCAAGCCATCACGTTCGGTGTGTGCTGCTGAAAGCTCCATATCCAAATTTGCATGGTTTCTTGACTGGTCAGTAAGCTCCTTCCGCAAAGTCTCTAGATCAACCATTAACTTCCGAGCATTTCTTTCCCACATCCTAGCTTCTGCACGGAGCTCCTCAATTGTATCTTCTGCAGCCTCAAGAAGGTCTTTAGAACCAGCATCCCTCAACGATGACGTGCCCAACACATCTGAAGTATTTTGCCCGAACTCTAGTCTCTGACTCTGAACATTGCTGCCTGATCCTGTGAATTTTGAATTAAACGACGAGTGATTTGATCGAGAAAGATCAACAGCACCAGCCCCATAAATTGCATTTCTCGGGGAGCCAAATGATTCTTGTGCTCCAATCACATTATCCCCATTTAAGTTGTTTCTAGGGGAAAAGTTTATCCTTTCTAAGGAGCCTTCCACTGAGTCAGAGCTATGGCGTGATGCTGAAAAACTTGTATTCTGCAAAAATAAGAGCCAGTTGGTTAGTTATATGTGAGAAGCCAACGCTAAAGAAAATGTGTAGCTTCTGACATAGGATCTAAATTATAAGCATATCAAACATTCAACATAATGATGAGATGACATAGAGCGGCTTCTTGGTTGCTATACGTTTGAATAAACTGCAACCTGAAGAAAACTAAATATTGGCTACAATAGGCACCTAGAACCTGATTCAGGAAACTCTGGATGGTGTTACAGGGGCATGACCTCACCAGAGGTGCAACCATACATTCTCTCTTTCAAAGAACAAGTTGTGATAAATTTATATTGAATGAACACCAAGTCAGCAAAGAGTTGAGAAGATATCTACATATACTTCATTGGACTGGGATCAGAAATTGAAGATGGTCACCATTTCAATGTAATACTACGATACCGATACCTGCATATGAACAAAGTACCAGTTTTGTAGGATGCGACAGACACCTGTACTTTTATGGGTAGAATATGGCTAGGATAGGGATAAGAATCC
Organism: Macleaya cordata; assembly: GCA_002174775.1. Classification (NCBI taxonomy): domain Eukaryota; kingdom Viridiplantae; phylum Streptophyta; class Magnoliopsida; order Ranunculales; family Papaveraceae; genus Macleaya; species Macleaya cordata. The sequence continues at coordinate 2,187,455 of MVGT01000437.1, read as the reverse complement.
TCGGGTTCTATTGTAACAGGTGAAAAACAATGTAGAGAAATATTTATGTATTAAAAATCAATATTCCAGCACCATCAATAATATAAAATAATTTATATTTAGAGCACTTCATTATCACTCTTTTTCATTGTATACTATATATGGATATGCTGTATGTACTTGTACAACCCTTTGATAACATTATACATGAGAGGATCTGTGTCTGTATTCATATCCACATCTGGACACTCATAAAGCAGAAAAATTATAGACTTACGGATAAAATGAAGGATGTGTTCATACACAAACAAAGAAATAATTCTTTTCGAGGAATAGATAAATTGCAAGCCAGTTTTAAACAGCACATCAGATTTTTGTTTAGTAGCATAATTCAAAAGGTTTAGTATAAAACAAGACCACATACAAGAGCAAGGATGAATGCAGAAAGAAATGTTAAATAGTTCTCAGGTTTAAATATGCAGTGCTGCAAATGGTTATGAGGTGGAAAGGTAAACCTACCCTACTCTCAAGTTCCCCTGGATGAGAAGTGCCGGCTAAATGGTTACTAGAGGAAGATCCGATGCTCCTAGTGTATGTACTATCAGATGTATCTGACTTGTTTTCTATATCATCATACTCTTCGTTCATATTATCTACATTGGAAGTTCTTTGTTGTAATTTTGCGTCCCTGAAAATTATGCAGTAAATAATTAGAATCATGTGGTATAATTGAACTTCTAAAATTCAGAAAACAACTTCCGTTATAAAGTTGCAAACCTGAGTGTCGTCCTTGGTGTGAGGCACTGAAGTTTGAACTGCAAATAGAGAACAAGAAATATTCCTGTTATTGACAAAATAATAGCCTAGAGTTGCCGTTTTAAGAGCACGTAATATATACTTAGGCATATATGCGGTTAAGACTCAAACCAGATAAAGGAAGCAACACTTTACAAGAAGACACTTAAGGAGCAACAGATCCTTGTGACTACAAGTAACCATCATTATTTTAGTCACGAGTGATTCAATGATCTTGGAGAATACATTCACTTATATAACAAGAAAACAAAGGATGAACAGATTAAGATGACTGACTTGTAAAACAGTCCCGTGATTGCATTTCTTCAACGGCAACGAAACAGGAACATAAGTCTTTGAACTTGAATAGCTTGTTAAGTTAATGATTGTCTCTCCTAGGATACCAGATCTGGATGATCCCTGGAACATAAGAAGTTATATGGAATTGTACCAATCAGTTTAATCTAAACTTGATAATAGTAATCAAATTTGGGAATAAGCTAGTAATTCAGTTAACAAATGAACAGCATGTGTGCCATACCATTGAAACAACAAGCTTGAGGAGACTCTGTTCAAGCTCTTTTGAAGTTTCATCCTGGGAGACCCAAATAGACTCTGATAAAGTCTCTGTCCATTGACATTTCCCATTCCTCACTAATGCTTTGCTTGACTTGGCAGTTGTTTTTCCGGTTTCCACCGATACCATAGACATAATAAGCTTGTCCCATCCTTTTGGAACCTGTTACACAAATCAAAGTAAGTAAACTTTTTAACACCAATAAATCCTTAATGAATATTAACTGCAAAAATTTGTTGTGGGCCATAGTGAAGGAGAAATGGAAGCAAAATAGGAAATGCATCAACCAGAACTAACATTCTGGAGAACACTTATTGGATTCAAACGCTTGTTACGGCTCCTTAGAGGCAAGAATCTAGTGATTTGAACTTCTAATAGAGTTGAGTCACTCTCCTGCATTTAAGTGTTGGATTTATAGCTTTTTGTCTTCCAAAGAAAATGTGGCTTACTCTTGGAATTCAATAATTAGGAAAATAACTATACTTGACCTGAAGCCAACAGATCAACCAATGTTCTTTCTTCTATTTGTCATATCGATGTAAAGAGTTGGGTTTTCATTTTCATTTTCTTTTGAGTTTCTAGCAATCTTATCAATCTTTTTGGACGGCGACTTCATTGGTTGCCCATGCTTATTGTCAAAAATAAAAATAAAAAATTCAAAATTTCTTGGCAACCTTTTGATATAAATGCATTGGAATCACAAAACAACATAAGAGGCCAGATCATACAAAATAAATAGTCCATTACTAGACCAACCTCTCTAGATAAATCTTTGGTGGGAATTCATGGTTCCCATTGTAATTATAATATGTATGAAAGTTGTAATTTAATCACAAATATCACTAGCGACCAATCTTATCCGCATTAAGGCCCTGCTTGGTATGCAGGAAAAATTTGCAGAATGCAAATTACCACAGCTGTGGTAGTGGTAGTTTGCATGGACAAACAGGGCCATAGGTATCCTAACTAGCAGAGGAATACCATACCAAGCAGCTGATTTATCAATTTGACTGGGAATAATTGCAGATGCAAATTTTCCCTGCATACCAAGCAGGGCCTAAGTTCACATATTTTGTCAGATAAAGACAATATAATAACTGTTTTATTGCAATTTTGGCAACCATGAATTCCCACCAACTAAAATTCAGTTCTTTTTTTTTTTCTTCTCTGTGGGATCTTTCTTGTGTTGAAATTCTACAGCTCAAGTTTTCCATTCATTTTCAAGATGTACCCAAATGCACATTCTAAAATCTAATTTTGCAAATATTACACAGAAAATTAGTTAATTTTTTTATTAAAAAAAAATAAAATCGTTCAAACAAGACCAGTATGGTCTAATCCTGCAAGCAAGTAGAGAAAAATTTAACAAAAATTATCATTTAAATAGAGAAAACAAAAAAGGTAAAAACTTTGCAATTCGAACTGCTGCTATGTTCTTCAAATTTTTTATATCTACTAGAGACAAAAAAGCAAAAGATCCATTTATCCTCCAATTAGAAGCACCAAATATAGAGAGAATTTGAGACGTTACTGTAAATAAACGGTTATAGATCCGAGAAATCATAAAAAGTTAGAAAAAAATTCAATGGGAAATGGTTATATGTTTTTTGGGGGGAGGAAGTCTGTGTACCTGTAGAGCATTGAAGTGAGAGAACTTGAAATCGATCTTCTCCCCTGATTTCTCCGACTTGTGTCTGTGCAACCTGAACATTTTCCTTCACTTCCCTTCCGTTTCAAAGTTACACCAAGAACACCCTCCCTTCCAATTCACACAGAGTTAGAGAGAGAAAGAGAGTTAGAGAGAGAGAGAGGAGGAGAGTGAACGTTATGTTAGCTGGTTTCTTTGTTCATTTGCGTTTTGTTTGGGTGTCTGATGCATTCAGTGATAATTTACTGAAAGTTATTTGATATAACCAAGCACATTAAATGCTTACTTAAGGGTATTTTAGACATTCTAATATTACACTTTTCACCTAATATCTGTTACCTAATGCACCTGTTGATATCATGTCCACTGTAATTTGGACAACATGTCATGGTTTGTTGTTGTAGGGTCAGCCAGTGAGGGGTGTTTGTAATAGCAACCACACTAAATAACAGCCGGCTCAGCTTGCGAAGGTATTTATTAACCTACGCACTCTGGTACATGATAGCATGCGTTACTGTCAAACAACAAAACTGATACGTATCGTTAACTTTTAGTGATTCGTGGTGGATTTGTTGTTCCCTAATCGCATTAACATTTGGAATAAACTTGGAAGTCCTAACATTAACGACATCGATGATCTCTTTTGTTTTTTTGTTTTTTTTTTATTTATCTCGCAAGGTGTTAAAAAATGAAAGGCATTTCGATGCTGATTTTGCGCGCTTTATGCTAAAATCGCCAGAGGAATATAAGAGCATCTCCAATGCAAAGTGGATGTGGTAAAATAAGACTGACACATAGGAAAAATACACATCTTTCCATAAAAAACTCTTCAAATGCTAATGTGACCATACAATTTTAAGTTGAGTTGGTAATGAAATAGAATGCTATTGGTGGAATGGAAAGACACTGTGTGAAAAACGAGGACATTGTGAAGTTGAATGTCTAATTCTTTCAAATTCTAGACATTCAACTTCACAATGTCCTCGTTTTTCACATCCATTCCACCAATAGTATTCCATTCCACTGCCAACTCAGTTTAAAAGTGTGTCTTCACATTAATATTTGAGAAGTTTTTTTTGAGAAATGTGTATTTTCCTATGTGGCAGTCTTATTTTACCACATCCACATTGCATTGGAGATGCTCTAATTACGTCAAGATTAGATGGACCCACCACCGTAACTTATACCTCTCATAATAGCGCTTTTACTTTGACTTTTGGGTCAATTTTTGATACTTTTCTTAACTTGCTCTTTCAAGACCCTTCTCCTTCTTCTTCGAAGCAACACACGCGACTTTCCAAGTATTTTATATTTATTTTTATAAAAGGAGTTTTATTCATTACATCAATTACTATTACGTTAATGAAGGTAAGTTCCTTACACTAGTTAATTACAATAACACTTCGAAAATAAACAATGATTCTAAATAAACCCCCAAAAAAAAAAGATAATAGCATACATGTACGAGAAAAATTCAATATAGAAGAAAATTTAAGCCTCACCAAATCCACTATAATCAAAATAATTTGGGGACATAAACACTAAAAGTCTGTTTGGACAAGAGATTTTAGGGAGGGATTTTGTGGGGACCAGAGATTTTGAAGAAAAATATAACATGATTTTTCCACCAAATCTCTGGTACCCACAAAATCCCTCCCCCAAATCCCTTGTCCAAACGGACTATAACAGAAATATTGGTGACGTGTGAAGCTTGTTTCACTCCACACAATTCAACAAAACATTCAATTCGATTCACAACATTTACTCCTCCGACGATTTTATATATATATATACTATTAGTTAAGAGAATAGGGTTTTTGGGGCCTTTTTACTTTTGGTGTCCTTGAAAAAAATTATTTTTTGTTAAAGTTTAACTTTACTTTGAAAGGGTATAATGGTCATCTTTTGCCCCTAAAAAAAAGATAAATTAGTAATTTTATTCTCACCAAAACATAACTGTTTCACTTTTACAAAGGAAATTAAATCTCTTCAATGATAATCTCCGTAACTACCTACTCAATTCACATTTCAATTAGTGCAATGGATATTTGCATTTTTTGATTTTTTTATAATTAATTGCATTAATAGTTTATCACAAAACTAGTGTAAAAAATAAACCCAATGTGAGAAACACGTACAACGTACGTGTACAACGCTTATATATATATATATATATATGAGGCGGGTTATATAGCCCCTCCTATATAGCTCAATAATCATCGCTCCATCTGAACCGTTCGTTGTGAATTTTTGAATGGTCCACAATAACCCACGTGTCTAGAAAAATGAAGTCATTAGCCGGCTCGGCTCTTAAGGGCTCAGCTCATTCATTGGGAACATAAGAGACAAGCAGTACACTGACTCATCTGTTCGTGTACTGTCTCCTTCCCCTTCTTCATCCTTCTTCTCTCTACTCCATATCTTTTGTTCAAATCTCTAAATCAGAACCATTTTTTGGCTCCTTTTTTTTACAGTGTAAACCTCGATGCACGGTGGTGGGTCGCCGAAGGTATTAGTGGAACAAATCGTCACTGAACCGTCACTTCATTTACGTCTCTTAGAACTCCGGCAAGCTCTGCATCACCGTCCGACTCTGAATAATCTCTGGTAAATCGGACGGCTAAACCGAGTTTCATCATCTCCTTATCAATCTTCTTTCTCGATTTCACATACGAACTGATCTTTGATTCATCTTTCCTCTAAATCGCTACTTGTGCAGCCAATTGTTTTTCTCTAAGTGAAACAATTGAAGTTTGGAAGATTCCATAAACGTCGACAAAACGAAGGTAATCTTTTAGAAGCTTCTCGATCCAATCAGATCGTCGACGAAGAGAATCTTGAGTTTGTGAAAGATGAAGAAGATCTTCAAAAGAATCATGGACATTTTTTAGCATGAATAAACCTTCGCAAAGCCAAGCGGAGGTTCGAATTTCAGGTTTTGATTCCCAAATTTTGAGGTTGTTCATCTTGGAGTTGAGAAATCAACGGATGAGATCTATAGGGAAGATTTGTTGATCTCGTGTGGTAGGGTTTTTTAGGTGATGATGGACGGTTTTTGGAAAGAAAGGGTGCGGCGAAATTTGGAGACCATTTTTGGTTCTCTGTTTTTTCTCGTTTCTCTCTCTAGGTTTGGTAGAGTGATGATTTAGAGATGTGAACAAAAGAATATGGAGTAGAGAGAAGAAGGATGAAGAAGGGGGAGGAGGAGGCAGTACATGGTCAACAGATGAGTCAGTGTATGAGCTGGGCCGTTAAGAGCCGAGCCGGATAATGACTTCCTTTTTCTAGACACGTGGGTTATTGTGGATCATTCCAAAGTTAACAACGAACGGTTCAGATGGGACGATGATTATTGGCAGTGGCGGATGTAAGAATTTTGTTTGGGGTGGTCAAATTAATGTCGATCCAGTCAAAGTTGACACGGTCAATTTTAGCAAGTCATTGAGAGAGAGATTGAACCCATCCATTTTGCACCTCTAGCCCTCCTCTCACTATTCTCTACTCTTTTTTTTTTTTTTTTTTTGTCTTTTTATGAGAATTAATTTATCTTCTATGGGGTTCTAAGAGATTAACGATAAATACACTTTTTAATATCTATCAGTGCATCAAATTTGACGCTGAAAATGTAATTTTATTAAATATTTTAAAAATGAGGAGGGCGATTGCACCAGTTTTTTCATTCGAAAATCAATGGTCAAACAAATATGTATAAAATTTGTCTAATTTTTAAGGGCTAATTTGAGAGGGTTAGATATTCTAGAATGAGCTTGCTTTCTAATAATGATAATCTACATGATGAGATGAACATCCTCATTTAATATTAGCCTTTGGATCATCTTTATGTGGACTCTACAAAAAAAAGTAGTGCGATGAGGCATTGTGCAATATACTCCACTTGAAAATTTGGGTGGGAAACTACTGACCATGAAGAAATAAGGTGGTCAACTATGAAACATATTGAACTAACTTTATAAAATAGTTGACCGCCCTCTCACTAAGGTAGATCCGCCACTAATTATTGGGCTATATAAGGGGACTATATAACCGGCCTCAAATATATGTATATGGGCACATGAGTCGGGACTCTTGTAATTGTACCATGCTCCTGCATGTAACCATCCATTTATGAAATTAGCGCCTGGCAATATCAAATTTTTTTAGTTCAATATATATATTAAATCTTTCTTGGACCATCAAAAGGGATAATATCTTGGCTTCTCGTTATCCGCCACGAAAAAGAGAATCTACCTCCTCGAATCTAACACCCCATATAAATTATATTTACCTACCACGGTATCACCGTCCGTTCCTGCCGTCCCACCTTTTTCTATTGACGTCAGAAAATGGTCAGACATTAATTGATGTCGAAAAAATGTTATAACTTGGTGTCCCTGAAGCGCATCGCCCATTCGCCTCCATGTGAACTCAGAGCAATACTAGAATAACACCAAATTTTGACACCAAATATTACATCTGCTTATTTTATTGATTGAAAACCAATCATGAAAAAGCATTAATTCCATTTCAACCCCTCATACCACTTTTAAAAAGGAGATGTAATATTTAGTGTCAAATTTTAGTGTTATTCTAGCAAAACTCGTGAACTCAACTCATCCAACTCTTACAGAATAGAATTATTACGGGTCTGCCACCCGTAACTCTATTATAGTCCGTTTCTTTTTTTGCTATTTTGATATGTATCTCGATTTTAGCAATCACTCACGTGCCGAAAACACAGACAGAAAAACGATTTTTCTATTTACCCGATACGATTTATCGGAGAACCGAACCAAATTACAAGAACCGGAACCATTAATTAGTGTTAAGGTAATGATTTCAACATCTAATACTGATCTATTTTGATATCCAAATGGATTCTAAATGATGGTCTCAAAGAGGCAGAACCGCAAAAGGATGGTGGAGTTGATTGTCAAAGTCCCCATCAAGGGCATTGTAGGGTATTTTTTTACGGTAATGCTTGAGTTACAGCAAATTCCTACAGAATTTGCTACCACTCAAGCATCCAACGGTCAAAATGATTTGCATCGCCTCGTATTTCGCATCCCATCCTAAAGTGTTATGAATCTCACCGTGAAATGTGCCTGCTGTAGCAAATTCGGTAGGGATTTCGGTAGCCCTAGCACTACCGATTTTTTTACCCACGTTTGTGGTGGGTCTGCAAAATCATGTAGTTGTAAAATAAGATTACCTTAATGAAAGTGACCTTAATTAATGACATCAATACAATGTGATGTTGAATTTTTTTTTATGTGGGGTAAGTACACCCTCATATATAATGGAATCACAAATAGAAATCTATAATCGTTTGTTTGGATGTAAAATTTTAAGTTGGGATTTTATAGAAAACATTTTATAAATTTAACTAGATTTCCACCAAATTTTTAATCCTTACAAAATTTCTATTTAAAATCTTCCATCCAAACAAATCGTAATATAATATTAAACCAAAATTGTAATATAATATTAAACCAACTCCATCAGAACACAATAACGCTAGGAGTCCCACGTACCAATGGGGGTGGGAATCAGGTAAATTGAATCTGAAAAGATGAGTTGAGCTAGTAAACCAACTATCGAAATTATAGGCAGGGTACCAACTCTTATAAACAAAGGTGGACATGATAGCTGTAACCTACGTACCTTATCAAGTATAAATTGGTTGAAATTAAAGCCGCTGCTTAATAAAGTGAGCTATATAATGTTGTTTAGGGCAAGTACATACCCCACATCTATGAATGATCGCTTTAATTCACCAATAAAGTTTTTTGGCCGGACCATATTACAAACCAAATGCCAGATCCTTATGTGGCAGGGTGGGACCTACCACTTTTTCCCTCCTAAAAATATTATGAAGGAGTTTCTAACTTATGTGGCAGTAAGACCCACCATGCCACATAAAAATCTGACATTTGTTTTGTAATTTGGTCGGACCAAACAGCAGCTCTCTTAATTCACCTCTATGTTGTGTACCTTTCAATAGTGGAGGTGGAGGTCGTGCGGTTCAATCCCATACATTAATTAATTATAATAACACTATCAGCCGTAGACTTGAAATGAAATGAGACTTACTCGGGAGATTCGCCATTGAATGGTCACTAAAGGGAAAAGTGGCCAATCACAAAAATCTATAAGATAAAATCAGCCCAATTAACTCATCCATGGAAGTTTAAAGATAATTTCAACTAATTATTTATTAATTTAACAAAACAGCCCAAGTTTCTTACAAAAAAATATGATCTAAGGGTGTTAGAATGATCTATTCACCATATAGATCATCCATATGTAAAATCATCTCATTCTAAAACTTATAATTAATCTCATCAAAAGTTAGATTAAAATTATCAATAAAAATGAACGACTCATAAATAATTCAACTTTTGATGGGTTCAAAATTTTAGAATAATGCGATATTCTGTGAGGATGATCTAACATTGTAGTATGTCATCCTGATCGAAACTCAGCCCCACTATCCATCTTTGTGTGTGACTTACAATACATTTTAGCATTCTGATATTGGGCAATGTATCCCTCCTCAAATATGATATATGAGGACAAGTACTTCTACATACATTTATTCATCCATTAGTCTATGGAGTATATATGGAGATGATCTATGGGTTAATTTTGAGTGTGGATGTTCTCTTTACTATGTTAATCAACCTCATCGAAAATCAACCCAAACTAAGAGGGTGTTTGGCAACCAGAAGCAGAAGCACTTCTGCTTTCTAAAAAAAGCAAAAGTGCTTTTGAGAAGTAAAAAATAAGGAGAAGTTAGTATGGCAAACTATTGACTTATAAGTCTAAAAAAATGATGAGTTATTAATTGTTACAAGGTACTCGAGGAGAAGCAACTTCTAAGAAGTAGAAAAGTAAAAATTTTTTGCTCAAAAAAGAAGTAACTTTTTTGCTTCTAGAAGTCACTTTGAAAAAATGTTACCATACAAACTTTTTGCTTTTTGACTTATATAAGTCAAAAAGCAACTTCTTAAGTGGTTGCCAAACGACCATCATCTATTGATTGCAATTAACGGTATAATGAATAACTCAATGATTTCCAATAAGTGGATGATTGGGTAAACAATTCTAGAATGGGCTTATTTTTTGTGAAAATAATCTACATGATAAGAAGAACATCCTCACCGAAAACCAACCCTTTGATCATCTCCATGTAGACTCTACCGTCCACATTATAAATTTATTGTATGAATTGGGATTCTTTCTAATGATACATATAGGATATTTTTGAAAAGTTGAAGGTAGGCAGTTGCCTACCCTTGCCTCCATGTGGATCCTCCCTTGGTACTGCCTATGTGTATTGATTAGGACTGGCGCAAAACCAGAGTGAAGCAACTGAAAGATGTGTTTCATTCTTGCCACTTACATGTGGTGGTGGTATTAAATAACACATTTCTTGGTGTTGTTATTTGACATGATATTATGATACGGAAAGTTATAGCTTTTGGTATTTGATTGGCACTTCACGATGAAATGTGCAAATCAAACACCTAACTTCTGGCGAATGATGGTGGTTCACGAACTACCATCTAAAATTCCTGCTACCCAAACTGACAGTACTCCAAATTGATTTCCCTTTGACCACAAGTAATTAAGATTTGTCATGAAATGAAATCCAGATGAAATATCAGAATGAAGAGAAATTAAGCCTAGAAAACCATGGTTCTAAGTTACTTCTGGAATTCTAAGACAGTGTAGAAGTGATCGACATAGAAGACTCGGAAATGAGGGAACCCTGTAGAGAGACCGAGATGTCGGAATTCTTGCTCAGTTCGATGCTTACCCTTAGCTCGATAGATGGTCATGACGAAGATGTCACCTTCTAGCAGGGCTCGGGTCCTATGACTGCTGTCCGATTCATGAGGCAGCACTGGCTCACAGGCGATCAGCTTCCCTCCTTTTGGGAGTGCATTGTAACAGTTCTTCATTATCACCTTGCACTCGTCGTCCGTCCATGTTGTCAAAACCCACTGTGTGCCATCAAAACACACCATCAATATCTATATGATACATCAAAGTATCGATCCAGACGAGACGCTTTACAAATTATATACTATTCAGCTTAAAAAAAAATCATCCCCTCCAGTTTTCCCAACAAAAAAAAAAAAATCCATTGCAATTTGTATTCCAAACTTGTGGCAACTTATCAGAGTAGCACATTCTACACCAACTTACTGACTAGACATGAAAGAATGTGATTTAATGATCGATGTATTGGGCCGCAATTGATGCCTTAGCTTGATACTTGGGGATCGAACATGAATTAGAACCTGCATATCGAGCCAAGCCGCCAACCAAGGCATGAAACCCATTAAATCAGGGTCCTCCATGTCTGAAATGTATGTACGTGTTTGTCTTGAACCCAAGTTGGGCCGAGTAGCAGCAAGCTAGTAACTACTCTTTATTCTGAAATTTCGAATTCTTTATTCGAAAAGAATAAACCAAAATTGGCCTGATTAGATGATTATCAACCAATCTACTTCAGAAATAATCTACCAAAGGATAGTGAAAAGCATAGGATCAGAATCATCAGTGCGCGGTTTGATCAATTGATCTGTTGCAGGCTTATCACGTTATCATGTGATTCACCACCGTACGATTCTTTTTTTTTGGACTGAGGGACCACCGTATCCGTACAATTGTGATGGATCAAACCTTGCATTAATTTAAAAAAAAAAGCTATAGCAAGGACCACTAAGAAACTGCCACCTGTCCATGGCAAACAGGGATTGCTGCAGAAACAACAGAATCATTAAAACTTTTAGAGAGGGATCCCACACCTTCATGAAGATAGCATCACCGTCAGGAATTGATTTGAACATGTCGCCACCCACGTGCGTCACGCCTTACAAAAAACGGAATCCTCAACACCGTTACGGCGCATATTAGCAAAAACAAATGAGCAAAAGCTAAAGTGCTAAACCAACCATTTACCAGGAATTTTTGGGGCTTTAGAAACGACTTCTGGGAGATCGAAGTTGATCCCTTCACGGACGTGAGGGTATTTCTGTAAAATCATCCTCAAGCAATCACCAGCACTACCACCCACATCAACCAACCGTTGGATCCCTTGGAACCCACCGTCGTAACCGTTCAAAATCGCCTTCATGAACGGCACTGATACACCGGACATGGCCTTCTGCATCAACTCGTTCATCTCCGGATTATCTCCATAGAATCCGTACGCGGGCCCACCATTCGCCTTCACGAAGGGCTCCACAGTGGGGTCCACAACGGCTTCGTGCAAGAGGGGCCAAGCCTTGACCAGAGCATCCTGGTGGTGCTGGATAACGTAGGGTGCGTAGGATAAGCCATCCTGATCGGTAATTAGGGTTTTGCCAATCTCTGTTAAGGAGTACTTGCGTTCGTCGGAGGAATTGATTATGTGCTCCTCGAAGACGTCGTAGCTGGTGAGCATACGAAGAATGCGTTGGAGATTTTCAGGATCGCCGGTTGGAACTACACGTGTTAAGATCTGGGATGGAGAGAGAGGGGTGTTGGACCCATTTTGCCAGATGGCGTCGGGGACGTTGAGGCGGACGATAGCGTTGAGAGCCATTGGTACGCTTATCATGTTGGCGAGCTCTAAGATTCTGAGCCTGGCGTTGTTTCGGGTTTCTGAGGTTTCGTCCGCCATCGTCGACGTCTCTCCCACTCACTCTGTCTCTCTCTCTCTTTCCTACTCCTCTGACTCGAAATGTGATAGGTAGGTTTGAGTATGCTGTTTTCTTTCTAAAAAGTGGTACTGTTTTCTACTTTATTAATGACAAATTACAATTGGGAAAGTTTAGCCTCTCCCAAACGATTTTTGGTGGACCGGGTTTACAAAACTGCAGTGCTAGGGTTACCGAAAAACCCTAAACCTACGGAATGATCTACTGAAAGGAACAATTCATTCTACAGAAAGGAACAATTTTAAGTTTGACGTAAATTATGACGGTTATTTCAATTCTGTAGGTTTTTGCATAGGATTCTATTGTAAGTATAACATTATCTTTACAAAAGTGGTACCAAACACTTATGTGCCAAGGTGGGACCCATCACTTTTCCCTTTCAAAAATGTTTGAAGGGTTTTCAATTTACATGGCAATGGGACCAATCATGCCATATAAGCATTGGGCAAAGCTTGTGTAACTTGGTCCGTCCTAAGTTCTAACAGCACTGTGATCATTTCTTCCTAGGAAAGTTGTACCTGATGGACCTTAACATTAATGGATCTCATGTTCCTATTTGCAGGTGTCTTCCATGTACATGTTGATTTGTTTGAATCAAAGACTTATTATTTTGTAAAATTATCTTTGCTATATAGATTATTATCACAAAAAACAATAATTTTTAAAAATTTTAACCTCATCTGATGTTAGTCGAAAATAAACGATGATAATGAACGATTTATTTTTTAATCAACTTTTAATAGCATTAGATGTCTTAAAATAAATTAGGTTTATTGTGAAAATGATATATACGACAAGGAGAACAATCTTACAAAAACATTAGCGGTTGGTTCGCCTCCATATAAGCTCCACAAACAGAAATAAACGAAGGCACCTAGAGAGCACATGCAAATAGAAACAGAGGATCTCTGTGCAAGAACATTGTAACACCCAAAACCTTGCAATCTCAACATCCCAAAATCCTTTCCCTAGTACTAATCTCCTAATTAATTCAATATTGTTTTTGTATTTTTTTTAAACGTTGTCTTTAAATACTTCATTAGGAACAAAAGAAGAGAGCCATCCATCAAAATCAACAGTACTAGATGACATTTCTGTGGTCCAAAAGTGAGTTACGACTTACAACTACTACTACGTCGAGCTAGGTAGGCTAGGCTTTTGATACAATCAGTTAAGTTAACAATACAACTTTTTAAACTGACCAGTTTATACTTATGTGGCAAGGTGAGACCTACCACTATTCTCCTCTCAAAAATATTATGAGAGGTTTTTAACTTACGTGGAAGTAAGACCTACCATACCACATAAGCGTCATGCCACACAAGCCTCACGCAATTGTTTTGTAATGCCCTAGGTTCAAACAGCAGCGCTGTTAAATTAAACAACCACATCGATCTCCATACGTAATATATTGCACGTAAACAAAATCACATTGTCTTATTTGCACCCCACCGATTGCTAAGCTGCGTGCTATTTTGTCTACCCACTAAGTAGGTGGACATTACTTCCCATCATCCAGCCGTTAATTGTTTGTACGGTCAACCATTACTTACCCCTCTTTTGACGGAAAGACACCTCAACAGCCAGAGCTAGATGGGAGGTACGTAATGTCGACCCACTTTGAAAAATTGGTGAGCAAAAATGGCATTAATCAATCCTCCTAATACACCAACAGATCGAGGAATCTCTGCATGCCATGAAAATCGTGTGTTGTACGTAGTGTCTGTACCTGTCAGCAGCTCGCATGTGATCTCTAGTTGTACTCGATCCCCAATTATTCCCCCACCACCATCATCATCATCATCATCATCATTCATCAGCTAGCGCCCCTCAATCCCCCACCATTCTATTTTGATGATCGATCATCAATCAGAACCTCGAGCTCGAACTTCTCTGTAACTGATGATCATGATCACGCAACAACACTACCTGAACTGACTTGTTATTTCCAGCTGATGACAAGCAGCTCGGACAGCTAAGCGTCCTTCTCATACTAATCACCTGATGATAATGATCATGATCATGATCATGATCATGATCTCTCTCTACTACTAGTTGATCAGTGTGTCCGCCATTAGTATTAATATCTCCCATCTCCACCATCACCACCACCGTTGATTTCTGATCATTTTCTAGAGGTACTTCGCTAACACCAACCGCCTGATCATGATCATGATCATCAACAAGTCTTAGATGATCATGACCTAATTCAATCAAAGCAACGTCAATAATGGCCTTATTGTTATTATTGTTGACGTGATCTGAATCTGAATTATAATAATAAGGAGAAGGAGGGAATAACTTGGTGGATCGACAGATAGGACATGAAGAATGAGAAAGAAACCACATATCAATGCACTCTGGATGAAATACGTGCTCACAAAATGGTATCATCTTCACCATCTCCGTTTCTTGGAATTCGCTTAAGCATACAACGCATTCCACGGATTGTTTTGGTTTTCCACCGGCCGTTACTACGTTATAAGCCAAGACTAATGGAAGTGATCCAACAGTTGATGGATCAAGACCGCTATGATTACGATGTTGATCATGAGTAGTAGAAGAAGATTCCTCAACCCCAGAAGAAGATGTTATTTGTTGTTGTCGTTGCTGCTGCTGATTCCTTCTACGGAAGGCAGCCTGTTCGGTGGCGGAGGAGCTGACTTTGGCAAAGCAACGGAGGTAGACAGAGAAGAAGCCCATGAAGAATATAGCAGTGATGAGTACCAGGATCGTTAAAGCTATTGACGAGTCGAAGTTAGGAGTAGTGGGCTTCATTAAGTGATTTGATCTGGCCGTTGATGATGATGATGATTTGTTGGTGGCGGCATAAGGTGGATGCAGAGCAGTGACGATGTAAGTTGAGGGCATATACAGTGATACGGTGATGCTCCGTTCATGGTTCTCTAGTACCTTGCGGTTACTGGGTTTCATCTATGGATGGATGGATGGATGGATGGATGAGATAGAGAGAGAGAGAGAGAGAGAGCAAGTCACAGAAAGGGAGTGTTCGATATGAGGGGTGGGTGGTGATGTGAGGGAAAGATAGATAAGGGAGGAGGAGGAGGAGGAGGAGGAGGAGGATATTGTAATTTATTCAGTTTTGGAGTGAGGATCGAAATGATGGAAAAAAACAATCAAAGGGAGTGCCATCTGTGCGTGATTGAGATTCTGTTAAAAGCATGTATGATTGTATATTATGCTGGTGCATGTCAAACGTACATCACGTGTGGAGGTCCACCACTCGTCGTCATGTAGCGGGGTGAGAGAACTCAACTCCAGAGAAGGTAGGTAGTCCTAGCCTAGGCATCACCAGACAAGCTACCCTTTTTTTTTTTTTTTTTTTCTTTTGATCTAAACTGGAATGATTAATCAACCTCACCCAAGTCACCAAACTTTGAAACTGATGACCCCGCGATTTGATTGATATTGTGATTTCTAGTTAGCCCCTGTTCATTCAAGCTCATCCAATTTGAATTTGATAAACCGACATCATCCATCATCATCATCCTTAAAAAAATCCCCTCTTCCCAATCCAACGATCAGGAATGGTTTGAACTAATAACTTTGGTAGATTAGATGACTCCACATAATCCTTTTTTAGAATATTCTACTGCATCTATGAGTGTAGTCCCTATATTATTTACATGCATATATGGATTTTAGTCCCTATATTGGGGGGTTACCATGAATCCATGATCGATCGCCATCCACAAAAGGCTCTACCCCCACCCCCCATCTCTCTAAAAAAGAATCTTTAATAAATAAAAAATCAACAATTCTGCCTGTACGATTAATAAAGGAAATGTCTTTCATGGAGAACCACAAATTTGTTAAATACCTGGTGGGACATGGTGAATGAACTATGATGATTACTCTAAAAATATTTTCTATATTTATATACGATCGACCGGATTCAAGATGTTATTTTGGCGTTTCCATTTTTCAATTGCTTTCTGATAATCATGATGCTAATAAAAGGGTATTGTGGACACAATCTACAAGAAGCAAATTTCATACAAGAGATAATAGAAAAACTAACAAGTTGGAATAGTAGGGCCACATAATCACACCAACAAAAAAAAAAAAAAAAAAAAAAAAAAAAAAAAAAAAAAAAAAAAAAAAAGAAAGAAAAAAAAGCAAAAAAGTCCATCTACCAAATTTCAGGGAATTTCCCCACCCAAGTTTCAGCCTGTGGATCTATTAGCAAGTAACATACATACCTATGGAAAGCTGTATGATGCGTCCCTCATGTATTCCCTTGAATATGTCCATAATGGCATCCTCCAAAGCACACATATTGTTTTAACAATTTTCAAGATATACTCTAATAAGATTTGATCTAACATTGTATACGAATCATATAATTGATGATTTTCATTTCTTTCAATGTAGTGCAGTACAGTTAAACAATTATAGACTGAATAATTACATTTAAACACAAATTTACAAGGACTTACCTAGAAGCCGAAGCAAATGTAGGTTGAATTTTCCGTTGACTCAATTTCATGTACAAACCCTGCAACATAACAACACTCGTCTTATCACATCTAATATCTAAAAGGGAGTGCTAAAGCCTGCTAAAGCAAAGCAAAGCTCCAGTTTTTGTTCCAAATACTGAAATCATGTTCATAAATGCAGATGTAATTTACTTCTTAACAGTACAATTCCAAACTTCCTATTACCACATTGAAGGGGTGACTTGCAAAATATGTTTTACTTTGTCTTTCCAACAGGGAATATAAAGAGCAAGTTTGGTAAATCTAAAACAGAAACAGCATAGTAATACATGGAAACACAGGAGGAACTACAATCAATGTTTCCATTTAGATATCTCTTATATGAAAGGATGATCCATATAGATCATTGTAATAATGCCTCTATCTATAGGCCTTATCTCTAAACTAGACTGCTCACCAAAAGTCTTCTGATTGTGCCAAGAAGAATGCCACTGAACATATGAGTTCAATTCCCACAATCTGATTGGAGAGGACTTAAATAGTCAGAAGGATGTGGAATTGGTCATTTAGGTCTTCACCAATGACAAGGTGGGGTCTTCTTGACCCACGCTAGATGTGGGTCAACAAAATCAAACTCCTGACTATACAGTCACGATTGTTGCATTGGGTTGATTTTGGCATAAGAGATCTCCCCAGTGGGATCCCCTAAAATGATTGGCTTCTGCAATCTAGAGAAACGAAATCTTACACATGTTGGGTGGTTAAGTGCACATTTACGTGTTGTGTGGATGTATGGGACAGATGGGAAATCTTACATTTGTTGTATGAATAGTAGCTCCAGTAGTCATGCTAATGTTCTGATCAGGAACCAGCTCAAAGTTCATGTGCTGTAGAAAAATTGCAAGTGCAACAATAGCTTCCAGCAAGGCAAACTGATCACCTACGCACTTTCGAGGTCCTCCACTGAATGGAATGAATCTGCAATTAATGTTCTTACAAGTTAGAAATTGAACCAGTACCAAACAGGATAGCAAAATTGAGAAGCATATGAGAGCGAAGTGCCTACGGAGCAGTAAATAGATGTTTGCTTCCGTAATCTCTGAGTTTTAGGTCAACAGAATATACATACATATATATATATATATATATACATATATGTTTCTGAACATTTCAGTTGTTAGAAACAGGAAAAATGAAAACTTAAGGAATGAAAAAGGGCCAGCTGCACCACTTTTGGCCCTTTTGGAACAAAAATCCCATGCTAACTATCCAAGATTAACAGAAAGCAAGGAGAAGTGGCAGAAGCAACCTAAAAGAAAGGGGCCCAAAAGAACTACGCAAGGTCACCATATGCCCCAAAGGAAGAAAAAAAAATGCTCTATGGACAAAATAGAAAAAATGCACACCTGAAATCAGTGTTTGTTTCATTAGGAACCGGTGCTTCCATGTCAAATCTTTCAGGCACAAATTCTTCTGCTCTCTCCCAGACCTTGGACAAATAGAACCAAAAATGAAGAATGATCAGATAAAATGCCAATTTTGAGGAGATAAATTATGACTTATAAGTCCATTAATTCTACTTAAGTATGTAGGTTCAACGACTGAAAAATAAGTCTGCCCGAAGTAAATCATCCCAAATAGAACTAATTCATCCAACTCTTAATACCAAAAATTTAGAACTATGCATGTTTGAGGCAACCAAAAGGACTGAAATGTGAATATGGACCGTCAGTTCTTATTGCTGCGATATTATGATACTAAAACAACAGCCCCTGAGTAAGTCTTTTGAGAAACAACATAACAAACCAATGGATTAGGTTGGTTCCAAGAGAGGTATAGAGGACTATTGAAAATAAATTTTATTGTAAATGAATATATTTGAGCATGACTACCTGGGAAGAATGATGGATATTGTATACAGAGATCATTATATCTTGACCAGCATTAACCTTGTAATTTCCAGGAAGCACATCTGGGACTTGAGCTCTCCTTATTAGGACCTACAAATTGCAGATTGGGGGACCGTGAAGACCAGCATCTAAAAGAAAATGAAAAGTCATATGATTAACATAAATACCAGTAGAAAAGTTATATTGCGACCTACAGGAGGATGGGGGTAGAGACGAAGAGATTCATTTATGCATCGTGTTAAGTACTTAAGCTCCTTTATATCCTCATAGGCAGGAGATCTTCCCTGTAGAACCCTGTCAACTTCTTCTTGCGCTCTTACCAAAGATGATGAATCCTAGAATAGAGGAATAAGGATCAATACCAAAAATATATGAGGGGTCCTATAAAGATGGCATTGTGATATAAATACCTGGTTAACATGGCTAAATCATAAATATAACAATATAATATCATGATTTGCTTCAGTCTGAAACTAATAATCCCAGAAATTGTTTGGAACTTGAATACACAGTCTCTTATTTAAGATCTTCAAGATGATGAGGCTAAAGATTTAAAACTAAAGGTAAACGGGGTATCCAGTAAAATGTCTGTATTATGACCTAGAAATATAGGCTGCAACAGATAATCTGATCACCTTACAAACAGTTGGCAGATAGGAAAGTGAGCAACTTAGATGAGCCAAGTATTATATACAACTTGAGCACCTTACAAACCTATGCCGCTGGGACAGGCTTGGCTAAGCCTCATACTCCCAGAAGACTGATGTTGGGTAAATCCAAGCACAAGATCCCAAAACATGATTGAAGTATTTTCAGTGAAGAAAAACAAAGTAAAATAAGTGGAAAGGACAAAAATATAAAAAACTGATACAAAAATAGACAAAAAAAATGTAATGGTACCTTACTTAGAAGATATAGTGTCCATGTCAAGACTGAACCTGTTGTCTCGTGGCCAGCAACCAACATTGACAGAAGGTCATCTCGCAATTGTACACTTGAAACCTGGAACATATGGAATTGCCATATTAAATATAGATTAGTTAAAGAAAGATATTATAAATATCATACTTGCGATTTTAAATGAACTATAAAAAATGAAAACCCAAGGCAGAGTTAGATTCAAACTATGGCTATTAATCTTAAGAATTGTTGGAAAAACATGTAAAAGTCAAACAGAAGAATAGAATTAACAATAAGCTCAGCTTATACGCCTACTGGAGTTACTAAAAGAATAAGGATGACATCAATAGGTTATCTAATAGAACAAATTTACATTTACTACAATCACAAAGCGTAAATATCCCAGCCTGATAGTCTATATATGACTTCTTACCAACATCAACTAACAAATGTTGATGTTGATTCAAAACTACCACGGGGGTGCATATCGGATCTCCTAATCACATCGTAATTATGAGTAAGCAAGATATAACTTTAATTATTACACATCAGAAGGGAAAAATAAAAGATTCAGAAACTTCGACAAACCTCTTCTCTGCTAGCAAGCAAGAACCGAAGGATGCTGGGATCTGTGTCGTTGACATATTCCTCCCCATCAATCTGCTCACCTTCAGCTTCGACAATCTTCTTACAGTTAGCAATAAGTTCTTCAACAGTACTCCTTATGACTGTAACTGCTTTTTCAGCTTTGATTTGTCTTGGAATTATCTTGCATAATGGTTTAATCTGCAACAAGTATAGATGAAAACGAAGAGAAGTTCATTTGCACAATCAAGAAAAAAGAAGAAAAGAATCAAGGTAAAAACCTGCCTTCCAATAGGGTAAAAGATCCGTTGAACGAGCCTCTGCCTCTTTTAAAGCGGTGTAGACAGCATCGATAACAGGACTATCCGTAGTAAGTGAATCAAAATTGTAGTTAAACACTGCCAATCCTATAACATCTAAAGTTAATTGAGAAAACTTTGCCTCCATATTCACGGGAGCTCCATTAACTGCATCTATTTTAAGCTTCTCTACCAACCTCTCGGCACACTTGCAGAATACCCTTTCAACTATTATAGACAAGTACTTCTTGTGAAGAGATGGAACTACAGCCCTCCGCCGCGCCTATTCACAAATCAGATTCTATGCTCAAGAAAAGAACAAAATTAATACTAAGCAGAATCTAGGGTTAAATTTCACTCACTTGATACATGAGAATTATGAAAAAAAAACACAAACACACAAAATGTGAAACAAGAAACGATGAAAGCTAAACAATACACTAGTACGGAATCACAAATGGGACTCATTCAAACAACTCAGAATAAATGAAGCCTTTTTAGGGTTGATCCAAAAGGCGATGCAAAATCTTGACCATGAAGTGTGCTTGATGATTTCAGTCAAAATTTTGTCTGAGACAACTAGATAAGTCTGAATTGGAGTAATAGAACAACAATTTGACCCTAGGATGACTAGATTTCACAGCACAAAAGTCTTTCAATAACAAGAATAACTAGATTAATCAGAGAAAACTACCATTACAGCGTACATTGCTTGTAATTGAAATAAAGTTCATTAAAAGCCATCATTGCAGAAACCCAATTTGGATTGCCAACAGTTATACTAATTGTTCAAATTAACATGAAGAATTATGATGAATATGCAGAGAGAGAGAGAGAGTACCGTCCAAAGAGGGCCTTCAGCAATGGCGAATCCAGACCCGAATAAGAACTCAGAGACCTCAGCTACAAGTCCCTTGCCATACTTCCCGTAGTTCCTCAGCACATGCTTTGCAATGGCCGGGTCACTAACAACCACAAAATTACGTGGTCCGGCGGCAAGACGATAAATGGGTCCATATGCATTCATCCATTTGAACAGTGGAAGGAAAAGAGCACCACCCAGGAGATCAGACACATCATCAAGCTTAGCACTCGCAATGGGTATCCCTGAATCGTCTCGACTGGTACTGCTAGTAAGTGATCGGGTTAGAGAGGTGAGCCAATCCGGACTGACCCATGACCCATTGCTGCTAGAAGAAGAAGAATCCTTTTTAATGGAAGATTTGATGGAGAGAATTTGAGGTGGGTTTCTTGGGAAGATGAAGATGGGTTTGTTTTGGAGGGCTTGGTGGTTGGGGTTACATAGAGAAGAGAGAGAAGACAGGGAGAGTGAAGAAGAAGATGTCATGGCGGATAGATAGGAAAGAACGAATGTCTTTCGAGTTTCGAGTCTTTCGACTCTTTCCCCGACTTCACTGACGGGTGGTCACGAAGTCTTCGTGTCGACGGTTTAACGGTTCCGTTATCAACAACCATAAACGAAATTTACTAAGATGAACAACAGTTTGGTCCACATTAGTTACGGCTCCAGTACAAAGGTGGACCTGGACTCATTCTAAAAGATGGCGGTTAGTAGGGCTCTCACTTTGGTTGGGGGATGCTAAAAAATGGGGCACCCCCTTTCCTCCTTTTGTGTTTTTTCTAGGGTCTCTCCTCTCCAAAATCAACTAAACCACCACTTTCACCATCACCTTATTGCCTCTGTACGTTGGTGTTGGTGGCCAGATTGGGGTGGTGGTGGAGGTATTGTGTTGGTGAGGTGTAGCTGTTTTTAGTGGGATGTGAAGGAAAAAAATGAGAACCTCTTTTGATAAAATTGTCATTCCCTCAAACCATTTTAAAAAATTTTAGAGAGCTCCTTAACTTGGCGAACCCCATAACTCCATTTAACAGAGTTTAAGAACGAGTGGCAGGTATGCAATTCCATATTCTTGATTTTTTATTGTTGTAAGATATGGATGGGTATGTAATATTGACTTGATGTATGAAAATTTTGGAGTTCGTTTTAAATCAAAGATGGAATGTAATCTCTCTACATAAATAAATAATGAGGGATTTATTGTGTCAAAATGCTCTATTAGTTACATCATAACAAAATTATTGTTGAAGCTCTATATAAAAGTCAATTTACGTAGACTTTTTTTAATTTTGCATTTCATCATATCTCTCTCAAAGTACCTATCAAAAAAAAAAAAAAAAACATATCTCTCTCAAGTCAACTTCCTCGACTCTAGAAAATTCTTCTTCTTTGGTTCACAAGATGATATGTATTCCAGAAAAGACGAGAAATCGGTGTCCTTGTAACGTCTTGGATTCTCTTCATTAATGAGTTTTGGTGACGGTCGTACTGTGCTGTCGAAGGGTAGGGTGTGCAAAGAAGCTACCGATATACGAGACCGTGAGGAATTCACAAGAACCCTATGTAACACACTCTTGTATCTCCCATTGCTAAATATCTGATCATCATACAAAATTGAATCAAAACCGTGACAAATTTTAATATAAAATTCGAGTTTCGACATGTCATAATAAAAAGTTTTTAAAAAAAAATTTAAGAATTCAACTGCTAATTACCTCAAGATGATCGCCGATATTGACAACGAAAGAGTTTGGGAGCGGTTCCATCATCACCCATTTCCCTTCATACTGTATCTGAAGGCCTTGAGAAGTATTGTCTTGAAGGAGTAGTGTAAGGAAACCGTAGTCAGAATGCGGTGGCATACCGAGCGTCAGATCAGGTTCAGGGCAGGGCGGGTAGCAGTTGATTACCATGAGCTGGCTTCCATCTTCGAATTGTTTTAAAACATCGTCGTCATCGTCGTGGTCCTCATCCTCATGGTCAGTTGTTCCCACCATTCCTAGGCTCTCTAGGATAGCTTTCATGAGCTTTAGATACAAATTTTTTGTTTGTCTAGAGTGAGAAACCACTGCTGATCTGTTTAAATTATGAACCCTAGCTTGGTTAATCATCTATATAGGCATAGCTATGGACAAGCATGCAAAACTAGTTATTTAATTTAGTAGGTAAGATGTGATAGGAACAGAACCTCCTATTTTGAGAGACAAGTTTATTTTTATGATCAGTGATCATATTTGAGTCACAAGTAACTGCTTAATTTTGAGACATTAGAGAGAGAGAGAGAGAGCGAGAGAGAGAGAGAGTGAGAGAGAGAGAGAGAGAGAGAGAGAGAGAATGTTGAATTACTGTAATGACCTGAAGTCTGGAGGTGAAGAAGGCCAATGAGGAAGAACATCATCTGATAAAGGATGGCACATAAGCTTCAAGAAGTCTCTCCAACAGAACACACCATCTTTGTTTTGATTGAAGCTGGTTCCATATCGAACCGGTTCATGCATATCAGCTGACATGTACTTAGCTTTCTCCTCGAAAGGAAGCTCAAAAAATTGTCGACCCACATCGACCATATTACTTAAAATATCGTGAGGAATGCCATGGTTTATAACCTACAGCAGCAATAGTCCACATTAAACCCATACATATTTGAAATTTCTGAAGATTATTGAAGAAAACTTTAAGACTCATACATACCTGAAAGAACCCATATTCTTCACAGGCTTCATTGAGTAATTTAAGAACTCGGGGCCTTTCAGAACCTTGCAATTCAGTGAAATCGATGACGGGCAACTTAAGGTCAAGATTTGTGGTGCTCTGTTCTCCTCCCTCTGTTCCGGGACGGTCCGGAACCGGCAAGACATACTTGTTAGGAACTTTTGTAATCCCATTGTTGCATAAATGAATTACTCCTTTCTGGTATTCCAGCTCTAATGCATCTGCTTCTCTTTTGGGCTCCAATGCTAGGTTCATTATTGCTGTTTACATGAGAGAGAGAGAGAGAGAGAGAGAGAGAGAGAGAGAGAGAGAGAGAGAGATTAGATATATAGGTGTAACATATAATGTTAATGTCTACAAAAACACAAGCAAATCTAAAAGATATCGAGAAAGTAAATATATAAAAGGTAGAGAGAGAAAATGTAGTTAAGATTTAGGAGGATGAATGAAGTACTAATTATATTAACTACCTTAATTGTGTAGAAGGTGAGACAGGAGAGGATCAGGGGGGAACTTGGGAGACCTAAAAAAATAATGTAGAAGAGATTTGAGATGTGAGATTGGAGGTGAAGCATTTGAGAGGTTTTTATAGGAAGAAGCATGGGAAGGAGGTACAAACAAAACAATAGCAGTAGGAAGTTTTTGAAAACCAGCTTTGGGTTTCAAAAGAGAATGAAAAGGACTGACCAATTCCATTTGACTATCTACAAATTAAGTTTTAGTCAGAGTCGGACCACAAATTAGGAATTGGATGTGTAGGTAGTATCTAGCCCCCCAGCTAG
This sequence comes from Macleaya cordata, assembly GCA_002174775.1. Taxonomy (NCBI): domain Eukaryota; kingdom Viridiplantae; phylum Streptophyta; class Magnoliopsida; order Ranunculales; family Papaveraceae; genus Macleaya; species Macleaya cordata. The sequence goes on along the minus strand of MVGT01000437.1, from coordinate 2,162,239 downwards.
AAGGTTTTTCCGAACAGTGAACTCTTGTCTCCCGAATGTATATTGGCATGACCCACCTTTCGAAGCTGTGGGAAGCCATCTGTTAGTATCTGCCAGAGAGTACATGAATGATCTTAAAAATCCCAACCTCCACGTAACTAAGTTTAAGGCCACGTTTTGATGGGAATGGAATTAAGAATGCGATTACTGCATGTCTGAGAATGTAGATCGAGTCCTCACGGAATTACATTCCGTCATCTAAACATGGCTTTAATGTTCACCTCATCATCCTACAAATAAAGTCATTGCAATATAAAATTTTAGAGTGTGTTTGGAACATGCATTTGTTTGGTTGGCAATTTTGAATAGAGTTGTTTAAGATATTCTTACACCCTAAAATCTTCTCATAGGAATTTTACGTGAAATCATCCACCAAAATCCTACTACAAGTGCTAGGTAAAAGCAATTATTACCCAAGCATAGAAAATGCTGGTGATGTTTAAAAGTGCACATTTTACTTTACGATTGCTAAGTGTATGCCATCAGATGACCTTGAGACGACTTTAATGTTAGTCATGTGATGAATCATCGGACTACATGTACATGACCGCCATGTGCTGTTCGTCTCCATCAAAGTTTTGATCTATTGGTTACATGACCTATGTTATATAGATCCAGTACCAAAACCTGCCCACGCTCAACTATGGGCCTACAAGAAGCCCAGTACGGTCCCAACCATACTTATACCATCAATTCATCATCGGATTTTTTTTTTTTTTTTTATCGGTAAAAGTAAGATAGAAGAGATATAGAATGATACAATACCTTTCAGGATCGAGATGGAGACACCAAAAGGCGAAAAAAAAAATAATAATGTAAAATGTAAAAAGAGTCACTCTACAAAAATTATTATCATTTTAATTCTTATTTTATAAATTTAGTCTTTATTTTTATGACTTGTCAAAAAATAAAGACTAAATTTATAAAATAAAGACTAAAATCAATTTTTTTTTCTAAAACTCCAAATAATAAAATACAAAGGAAAACTATTTAAATCTCGTATATTTCTCCCTTTAGAATTAACTATTTTAGGTAGGTGCAGGAACAGCTGATTAAAATACTAATAATAACTTTAGGGTAGTTTTTCTAAAATATTGAATCAAATCCGGATCCTGTATTCTTGGAGACTTCATTCATTTTAGCAGCCCAAAATCAAATCCAAATCTAACCCCTCCTCTTCACTGTAGGTGTAGGGTAACAAATATAGTATCTTATGTGATCGCTTGCCCATAATGTTTGACTTTTGACCAACACTCTTCGTGGACGACGGCCAATCACGGGTTTTCAAAATCTAGAGGCTATATCAGACTTGAGAGTCTTCAGTGTTGACCGGATGTCACCTGAGTCATGCAAAACTCGGTCGACTCAGACAATCTATGTTTTAACTGACTCGGTCTGATTTCTCTCTTTAATTGGTGTTTTAGTTAGGTGGAATCATTCAGTCTACTCTCGGTTAACTTGGTCAAATCAGTTAAACTCGTTCCCAACTCATAAGTCAAATCACGAACTTGGAATACTATGATCATCAGATTTGTCTGAGTCAACTCGATATTGGACGTGAAAGGTTCATATTCCCGCCCCATTCCGAGTTTTAACAACATATGACCTTTAAACCATTTTTAGACAGTTGGATGATATCTTGCCGTTTAGTCAAGCATATTTTCCACTGCAGGCTCTATCAATGATCCAATGGTCAAAAATCATTAATCAAGTTTGAATTGGTGTTAAAAGTTAAAATACTGAGCAGCACTATTTGAACCAACCAACTATTTGATTTGTAATGTAGCTTGATAGCAATGGGTCATTTTTTTAATTCGCGACGTCTAAAATTACTTTAATCTAATTGTTGACCTGTGTCATCCAAAATGGACGTGGTGTTAGAGTTGGAGTAGTGTAGCATCGTCGATTTCAGATTTAAGTTTTGAGGACCATATAGACTTCTTCTATATATGGTAAAAAGATTCTTCGGCCTAAAAATCTTAGACCTAAGAAAATGTTTCAAATGTGGCGATTGGGAGAAAAGCTGGGCCGTTAAAGAATTAAGATACCTCTAAAATTCGCTTCAATTAGAATTGTCATTCGCATTGTTCAACACGGCTATAATAATAGCTCGTAAGATGAATTGGAAGCTTAGCATTGATGGTTGAGATTCGTAGCATGAATTATTATTCATCGACTTTGAATCTAGCTTGAGTCATCTTCAGGAAAAATAACCCCCTTAATTACTATAGAGACTACACCTGCCATTAAGTCAAGTGAAGACGAAGGCCTAGGGCACGAAAAAATAAAAATTGTAATATCTTTTTTCAATCACAACAACAAAAAAGAATAGTTTTTAGAACAAAAAATATGGAGCTGTTTTTAGAGTTTTCTGAACTTACAATAGGAATATGTGAAAGCCAGATAACAATGTTTTTGAATACAAAAGGTCAAATCTAGAATAATAGATTCATGAAGTTTTCAAGACTTTTAAAAAGAAAATAAATAATGGGTCCATATAGACAGAAGAAAAAAAAAAAAAAAAAAAAAAAA